>PVKU01001324.1:0-316005 GCA_004027475.1 Anoura caudifer | reverse complement strand
ATGGTAGGGTTGTTGAGATAAACGAATTAGCCCATGTTGAAGTGTAAACCGAGGTCCCATGCAGAGTGGGCCTGTGAATTAGTGTGGACTTTGCAACTCAGTTAACTGAAACATTTACCTAAACTGGAAAAAAATTTACAAGCGAATGTAACAATTGCCTATTGGCATGACTCCCTTCTAGAAGGCTCCCTGGCGAGACTTAATGCCCGGTTCCCACCCTGCCCTCAGAAGCGCCCTAGCTCTCCCCACCAGCTCTGGGGGATGGGTCTCTCCAGCTGGACCTTGAGCTCCTCACGGCCAGGGGAAGGGCTTCTGCGCCTCAGAGTCGTGGGTGCCCTGTGCCCGGCTGGCCTGGGACCGCTCGCAAGGGTCTGTTGGCATCTGGTCTCGGAGGCTTCTGGGTCCTGGGGCCGACAGGGAGCTCTTGCACAGCAGTGCCAAGCATGCAAAGTCTTGGGACTTACAGGACCCAGATTCATATTGTGATGCCACTACCCTAGTTCTAGTCATGTCCCCTCTCCAAGCCTGGACTTGCCTGTGTGTAGGATGGGGACACTGAGGTGCTGGTTGCTGTGACAATTGTGTGAGGTGACACAAGTGCCCGTCGTCATCCTTGGGAAGCTAGGTGCGCTGGGGGCACGGTCATTTCCAGTGGATCGCGTCACATCCTGTGAGGCCCGAGTGGCCTGTGCTGCTGTTACTGGGGAGACCCGGGTCAGGAGCCTCCTGCCTCTCCTCCGTTCTTGTGTTGCTTGCAAGAGATGAATTCACACGAGAGACAATGCGTAGATAACAGGTTGATTTATGAAAAACACGTGAGCACAAAGTTGTAAGCAGGCACTGGGCTAGTCTGAATACCCCACGTGTGGAGGAAATAAAGCTGTTAGTAAGTCTGTTTGTAAGTTTCTTCTACACACTTGAGCCGAGGCTACAAGTGAGCACTCAGCTAATCCGAGTGTGCTGACTCTCGGGGTTCAGGGGTTACATGCTTTAGTCAGTTTTTCTAGGTTCTTCCTTCCGCTCCCCTGTCTAAACCTTGGAAATAATGTACAGCTACAAAGCCTTGCTTTCTCAGCTAGGAAAGGCTCTTTGTCTCAGTGAGGTGGCCACAGAGGACCCCTTTCCCAGCAGAGTTTCGAGGACTCCCCTGCTCCTGCGCTTGCCCTGCCTGTGACGTTCGGAGCACCTGGCGATCTTATCAGGCCAAGCTTAGGGCTGCTGAGTCAGCGGGTAAGGCGCCTCTCCCTCCTCCTCCCTGTCTTGGTTTACTACCTACCCCTCCCAACACTACTGTCCCCAGGGAGGCACCTTGGCAGAGCCTGACACGGTTGCTCATGGCATCCCAGCAGCCTGCTCCCCAGCAGATCGCCTGCCAAAGGCTCTGGACCAGCAGCCGGCTTTTTGGGCCCCTGTTGCAGGAAGGAGCGCTCTCTCTGAATAACCACTGGAGCCCCGAGCAGCACGTGGGGCGAATGCAGCAGCCCCCCGGGGCTCACGGGACCACCAGAGAGGAACGTGGCTTCTGCTCCCTTTTCTTGGACACCAGCTCACCGTGGGTGGAACTGCTTGTGCCGTTTACCCGGTGATTTCTCTCTCGCCCTCAGTTTTCAAATCCTTGTAAGATATGTGGAACATGCAGTTGGCCATTGTAGTTGTTTCTCAGTGTAGAGTGCAGTGGCATTAGATGCATTCACAGTGTCGCCCAGCCTTCCCCACTGTCCATCCCCAGAACTTCTTCTTCATCCCAAACAGAAACTCTGTCCCTGTTAAACACTGACTCTCCAGTAGCCAGCCCCTGGTGACCCCAGTTCTGCTTTGGGACTCTGAATTTGATGACTCTGGGTACCTATTATGAGTGGAATCGTACTGTATCAGTTCTTCTGTGCCCGGCATGCTTCACTTAGCATCATGTCTTCCACATTCGTCCACGTGGTAACCTGGGTCAGAATTTCCTTCTTAAGGCTGAGTAACATTCCACTGACGGTCTGGACCACGTTTTGTTTGTCCGTTCGTCTGCTGATGGACACCTGGGTTGCTTCCACCTCTTGGCTCCTGTGAACAGCGCTGCTGGGTGGCTGTCATCCCTACCCTGGCTTTCCAGTTTTTGCTTATTTATATACCCAGGGCTGGCACCGCTGGGCCACGGGCTAGTTCTGTGTTCCACCTTTTGAGAAATGCCAGACCGTTGCCTGCGGTGGCCGTGGTGGCCACCCCCCCATCTGACACTCTCAGCAGCCGCACACGAAGATTCCAGTTAGCGCACATCATCACCAGCACTTCTCTGTCGTTTAAAAAAAAATGGCAGCCATCCCTATAGGTGTGACATTCTCTTTCTCTTTTCCATCACGTGAGAAATAGTTGTTCATGCCCACGTGAAATGCCATTGAAGAAGCACTTCCGGTGTCAGTGGTGGGTACTTGCTGAAACCCCTTTTCGTTTCACGTTTAATGTGTATCATGCTGTGAAGTGAAATAAAGACATACATACAACCTTCCTATTAACATGTTAAACGACACAGACAGTGAAAGGCCCTTTGTCTCTCTCCCCGGCTTGCGGTCAGGCAGTGTCTTTCCAGAGTTTTCTGTGAATTCACATGCAGGTGAGCATTTGTGGAAGTGTCTTTTTTTCTATTTTTGTATAAGAGTACCGCGTTTATTGTTCAGTGACTTGGAATTCTTACTGAGCAATTCAGCAGTCTTTCCCTGTTGGTATTTGCAGAGCTAGGCCACTCGGGTATTTTTATTTATCTCACATGTGTCTGACTTTTAAAATATGCTTTGTATTATCAAGCATAGAACGCTGTTTCTCACGCATGCTGGGAGCGTGGGCCATTGTCAAGGATGGCATGTCCCCTGCCTCAGCCTGCAGTCCCTCAGCTGGACACCTGGCCTCTGTTTCCACACTCCGCAGCCTCTCCGAGCTGGCTTCCAGGGGTCTGTTTCCTGCTGAGCACTCCTTGTTGACCTTCTGTCTCTGCTTTGCAGGCCAAGAACAAGGAGACAGGTGACTTGGCTGCCGCCAAAGTGATTGAGACCAAGAGTGAGGAGGAGCTGGAGGACTACATGGTGGAGATTGAGATCCTGGCCACCTGCCAGCACCCCTACATCGTGAAGCTCCTGGGGGCCTACTACTACGACGGGAAGCTGTGGGTAAGGGTGCCGCCTGCCTGACCCCCCTCCCTAGCCCCCCGCGGCCCCTCTGGCTTGGCTGAGGGCCCCAGCTTTTTCTCAGCATCTGCCTGGAAGGCAAGGGCTGGGGCAAGGAGAAAGTGAAGTACGGGGGCTTCCAGGCCACCTGCACCCCCTTTCTGCACAGCCTCCCCAGGTTCGGGGTGGTGGCTGTGGTTCAGGGTAGGGAGGAACTCTAAAGTGCTCTTGCCTGGTCTCGCATCCCACCTCCGCTGCTTATAAGGCGCATAACTCTGGGCATGTTCTTCACTGCTCCGTGCCTCAGTCTCTCCATCTGTAAGTGGGGACAATAACAGTACCTAGCTCACAGAGTTGTGATAGGGATTAAGTGAGTTACTCCCTGCTAGGCACCTGGCACAGGTAAGAGCTTGGTGAGTGTTGGCTGCTCCTGTGACTTGTAGCAGTAAAATCGTCACTACCACTGTGGTGGCTGCCACGTGGGGATTTCTTTCAGTGCCAGCACCAAGGAAGGGGGCCCTTTAATAGTGCCCCCTGCCGTCCGGAGGGCCCTGGGTTTTCTGGGTCTGCCCTGGCCCCCTCTACGTCTTCCCCATTGACTTCGCCCTGGTATTAATGCCTCTCAGTTCATAAAACCCAGACTTCCTAGAAGGTTCGTGTCTTTCCAAACGTTTCTCAGCCAGTATTTTATATGTAAAACAACACGTCTGCGTCCCCAAAACTCAGTACAGCGGTAACAAAATGATGTGCTGGAGGAGGCTCTAGTACATTCTGGGCGCAGGTGAAAGGCCTGGTGGGTCACACGCGGACCTTTCTCGGAGGCCGCATAGGCTTGGCGGGGCCGGCATCGCTGGTGGTGTGGGACTAGGGGCGTCCAGGCTCACATTTCCGTACATGGCACGGTTACTGCCGGCTGCCAGTGACGGTTTGGGGGTCAGGAGGGGCTGTTCTAACAGACATTTCGCCTCCTCGTTTATTGTGTGTAGAAAGAGTGTTAGTATATTTCAGTTACATTTTAGGAGGTCGGTGCGGAGTTTGGAGTTGCCTTGTGATGCTTTATAATTTTTCTGCTCAAAATAATGGGAAATCGGGCCCTAACTGGTGTAGCTCAGTAGATTGAGTGTGGGCCTGCGAACCAAAGGCTCGCAGGTCAATTCCCAGTCAGGGCACGTGCCTGGGTTGCAGGCCAGGTCCCCGGTGGGGGCCACATGAGAGGCAACCACACGTTGATGTTTCTCTCCTTCTCTTTCTCCTTCCCTTCCCCTCCCTAAAAATAAATAAATAAAACCTTAAAAAAATAAAATAAACAATGGGAAGTCGGCCCCCACCTGGCTTTTTTCTTTGCACAGAATACCTGATTTTGAGGAATAGAACTACTGATGTTTACCAGGGAAATCTGAGAACAGGGTCCCACTGTCTCCGAAACCCAAGGAGAGTTTAGGAATGCGGTTGAAGGTTATGCCTCTCTTGTGATAGGGATGAAGGAAGCCAGTCTGAGGTTGGGCAGGAACTTGGCTCTGTCCACTAAAACTGGCGGTCCCCCACCCTCTGACAGGGGCCAGCTCCCCTTCGTTCTCTGAGCATCTCCTTGGGGCCCTCCTAGGTGTCACTGGGCAGATTAAAGCACCACTAGCTGGTGTCACCTGCAGGTTTCAAAGCTCCTCCTCATCCACAGTCTCCAGACACCTTGGAGGTGAGCAGGGCAGGGAGACTGGTCACCCTTTTCCAGAGGAGGGACAGAGGTCTAGAGAGGCAGGCAGCCCCTTGCTCGTGGTCACACAGCTGAGGCCCAGGAAGCTGCTGCCCACGCTTTTCTTCTGTCTCGATTTATGCCTTTTAAAATGTTTTTTCTTCTTTTAAGAAATGCAGCAATTACAATTGACCCCTGAACAGCACAGGTTTGAACTGCGCAGGGCCACTTGCTGTGCGCATTTGTCCCGATAAATACCTGTACTGTTGCCACCGAGGCTGGGGGCCCGTGGACACGGAGGGCTGACTGTGCGCACTGTTCTGCGCCATGTTATACAGGGGACTGGAGCATCCTCCTGGAACCAATCCCCTGCGGATATTGAGGGGCATCTGGTGTAGCTGGTTCTGGGGAGTCGGAAGTTATGAGCAGATTTGCAGCTGCGTGGTATCGGCACTCCTAACCTGTGTTGCTCAGGTGTCGCCTGCGAGTGTGTGGCCATCAGAGAAAATGAGAGTATGTAGACACGCAAAAGGAAAAAAGATTAATACCATCCAAATTTTTATTACCAGAGATACCCACCGATAATGCTCGGAATGTGTTTTTCTAGACTTTTTCTATATATACATACTCCCATACCCACAGGTTTATTGTGCTTTTTTAAAATGATTTTGTACCATACCTGGTTCCTTTTTTTTTTTTAACTTTTTACTCTACTCTTTTTTATGGATGGTATATTAACAAGAATTTTTCATGTCTTTAGGGAAATACCTGCATCCTTATTTTCTATATTTATTTCTATAGAATCCCACCTTCTGACTGTGCTGCTCCCTGCTGATGCGCATTTAGGCACCTCCTTGGTGTTTTTTTTCGTTATAAACGACTCCGGTGGACATCTCTTGAGTTTTTGTGTTGTTGCTTGAGAACCTCTTTCGGGGCTTTTTTCAGATTTCTGAGCTTCTGTTTTGCGGCCGGCCCCACAGAACCACGCTTGATAGAGCATAAAGGAGTTTCCCTGTCTTCCCGGTACCTGTCCTCCCATTGATCTGTCCATCTGTCCTGCTGTCCCTCCTTGCAGCCTTTCCGGAGCTGCTGATTATGTGCCCATTAAGAAAAACCTCTTTTATGTGTCTGTGCCCATTATGGATTGTGGCCGGGTACCACGGTCATTACTGTCTCAGGTCCAAAGACAATATAACAGCAGCCAACCTGTATCAAGGACGTGCTGTGTGCTAGGCCTTTTGGCTGTGAATTTTACTTGCATTGTGTCATTTCTTCTTCATTCTGTGAAGTTGTTATCTCCAATTTACAGATGAAAATGAGAAACAAAGAGGCTAAGTCCCTCCCCTGCCCCCTCCTGCCCAAGGCCACACTGCTAGAAAGCAGCAGAGCTGGAAAACCAGATAGAGAAAAAGGACATTTTGTAACTAGACCGTGACTGCTGAGGTTGTTTAAAGAGACATAGCAGCATTTTCTGGCCCTGAGTTGTCATTTTAGGCTGATATTTTCTCATCCAGGGCTGCTGCTGTCTCGGACCCCGTTTCTTGTCCTCCTGTTTTATAGCCACCCCGATGGCTCCATTTGCTACTTTGTCAACCTTGAAAGGAGCCACCTTCTCATTTTGGAGACTTGAGTGAAGTCAGGGAAGTGGCGGTAGAACTGGGTGGGTCGAGAGAGACAGGGTTTCAGGCAGCAAGGACAGCATAGGCCCAGGTGTGGAGGCAGGGGAGGTGCAGCGTGTTCGGGTGAGGGGTGGACGGGGTTCAGGGTGCAGGCGGTGAAAGATGAGGGCAGTAAACAGTTGGCGGCTGTGGTGTGCAGGGCCTTGAATGCCAAGGTGAAGAAGAATTTGCACTGGATGTTCTAGATCTGTTCCCAGCGTACAGCCCTCAGACCGGCAGCAGCAGCACCTGGGGCCTTGTTAGAAATGTAAAATCTCAGCCCCTGGCCCCCCACCCTGTGCAGACCTGCTGAATGAGAACTCTGGGGGAGGCACCCAGCAATCTGTGTTTTAAGGTGCCTTCTATGTGGCTCTGAGGCTTGATTAAGTTTGAGAACTATTATTTTAGGTAATAGCGACCCCATGGCAATTTTCCCAGGGGAGAGACATCTATTCTTTGTTTTAGAAAGAAAATGATCAATTTTCATTTCAAGTGCTCAGTAGCCACAGGTGGTTAGTGGCCCTCGGTGTGGGAGAGCATATATATACTCTACAGCTCTGGATGCACCCAGACCCCGAGGGGGGTGAATGCAGGAAACTGTGGGCTGACCTCATGCATTTGCTCTGGTTTCTAACTGCCCCCAGCATACCCCACAGCCCCAAGCATCCCCCTCCCTGCCCCGCAAGCCCCAGCCCTGAGCCAGATTTCTGCCTCTGGGAAAGTCTTTGAAGACTGGGCCTCTTTTCCTACATTTGTCATGGGAATGAGAGAGCCTGGCATTTCCGATAAACGTTTAACAATCCTTCCTCTGGGGAGAACAGCCCTGGTTGCTAGCCTCTGCCAGTTGGGGCGATGTAAGTATTCCCACCTCGGTCAGGTTCAGGCTGCTCAGGCTGCCGGGGCAATGTCACTACGGCAGAGTTGGGGAGGGTGCGCCCTTCACGATGACATAATTCTCCCACACCGACACAGTGGCTGTGAATCGCTTCAGGAGTACAGACCACAGGAGAATGCGGCAAAATAGTTAGGAAAGCGATGCGTTTTTGAGTATCAGCTTTGTTTTTAATATGATTTTTAAAAATAAATGGTTCTACAATGTAATTTTAAATAATAGTTGTGTTTAACAACCGGCTTACAAAAATTCCTGAAAATTTAACAGTCTGTTCTGATGAGCCAGTGACCGGTGGCTCCAGAATACCCCTGGAGCCCGGCCAGTGGAGGGGTGATCGACCACAGGGGGCTGCCGCCAGGTGTCGCACAGCCCACTGCTCACTTGCGAGATGGGACAGCTGGGTTCCAGAGAAGAGTCTGGGACTCACCCAAGGTCACACGGCAAGTCAGTCCCAAGGCCAGACATGCAGAGGTCCTCAATGGTCGTGGGAGAGAGACCCTGCTCACACCCGACTGTCCTAAGCAAAGGCTTCCCACTGGTCATGTCACCTGCAGAATGTGTGTCAAGGAAAGACTGTCTGAACCTACCAGAAATTTATTTTATTTGTTTATTTTAAAAGTATTTTTATTACGCTATTACAGTTGTCCCATTTTTTCTCTCCCCTTTAACCCCCCTCTGCCCTGTACCCCCTCTCCCTCCAGCACTCCCCACCGCCTTTAGTTCATGTCCATGGGTCGTGCATATAAGTTCTTTGGCTTCTCTATTTCCTATACTATTCTTTTTTAAAAATTTTTTTTAAATTTTAATTGTTGTACTTGTATAGTTATCTGTCTTTTACTCCTGTCCCAGCCCACTGCCCCAACCCTCCCCACTTCCCACCCATATCCCCCCCTCCTAGTTTTTGTCCACGTGTCTTTCATACTTGTTGCTCCAAACCCTTCCCCTTTTCCCCTGAAATTCCGTCCCCTCTCCCCTCTGGTGACTGTCAGTC
Organism: Anoura caudifer; assembly: GCA_004027475.1. Classification (NCBI taxonomy): domain Eukaryota; kingdom Metazoa; phylum Chordata; class Mammalia; order Chiroptera; family Phyllostomidae; genus Anoura; species Anoura caudifer. The sequence continues at coordinate 307,628 of PVKU01001324.1, read as the reverse complement.
TGTTCTCAATTTCAGTGTCTTTGGTTATATTATGCTTGTTTGTTTGTTTTGTTGATTAGGCTCCTGTTAAAGGTGAGATCATACGGTATTTGTCTTTCACCACCTGGCTTATTTTATTTCCTATACTATTCTTAACCTCCCTCCCCCTGTCTCTTTTGTACCTACCAGTTATGCTTCTTATGCCCTGTACCTTGTCCATTCATTTCCCCTCTCTCCCTCCCTGCTGATAACTCTCCATGTGATCCCCATTTCTGTGATTCTGTTCCTGTTCTAGCTGTTTGCTTAGTTTGTTTCTGTTTTTTTAGGTTAAGTTGTTGGTAGTTGTGCGATTGTTCTTTTTCTTAGATAAATTCCTTTAACATTTCATAACAGAAGGGCTTGGTGATGAGAACTTCTTTAACTTGATCTTATCTGGGAAGCACTTTATCTGCCCTTCCATTCTAAATGACAGCTTCGCTGGATAGAATCATCTAGGTTGTAGGTCCTTGCCTTTCGAGACTTAGAATGCTTCTTTCCAGTCCCTTGGTGCCTGTAAGTAAACCTACAGAAAACTTTTTTATAACGCATTTGAACTGGCCTAGGCGGGGGTGGGAGGTGGGGCAGGGGTGTGTGGCTACTTGGCCTTGCACTGTTTTGACAAATGTCACCTAGTTGGGGCTCCCTGATCTGTGCTCGTGCAGGGCACGCCGTCCTGAGATTGTCTAAAACCACAGAGAAAATTTGGTGGGAAATTCACCATCGCCATTGCCAGAAGGAGAGCTCTGGGGCTTTGTTCTTTTCCAAGGCTCCTGGTTCGGCTTCGTACTGTATCTCGTGTTGACTCCTGAGTGGCTCAGCCCCTTAGGCTTAACTGACTGGCCTCAAAAACCTCAGGCAGCTGTGTCACCCACCTGCCCCTCGTGACTGTGGTCATTAGGTGTGTGCTCTTATTTGGAGTGCACGTGACAAGTACCTTGGCACTTGGCTCCGCTCACTCAGCCACAGGCAACTCTGCTGAAGAGGAACAGCAGAAGAAACAGTGAGAAGAAGCCATCCCCACCCAAAGAGGCGTTCCTGTTAGTGCAGGAAACCGAGTGCTTTTCCTCACGGCCCAAGAACGCTATGCCCACAACTGAATAGTGTGTATGTAGCCTGCCATCAAACATGCACTGTGAGTTTTGACATAGTTATTTTGACCCTAGGGATCTCTCTTATTAACACCCGGTATGGAAATACTTTGAAAAATGTAAGTTGAACTTCTGTTAGGTAAAGGTCCGTAAATGTTCTGAAATATTGGTTATTAATGGACAAAACAAATAAAATACTGCATTACCATAAAAAGAAGGAATTTATCTGAGCCAAAATTCTGAGGATGTGCCCAGAAGCAAGACCCCCACGGCAGAGAACGGCAGTTTTGCAGCTCATCTCTGATACACTTAGAACCAAAGGAAGGTACTGGGAGTCCATTGGCAGTAGATGAAGGAGGCGGGAGACAGCAAAGCAGGAAATCTCTAGGGTTGGATAAAAGGGAAAGAGGAACACGTGCTTCTTGTACTTCGGCAGATGCAGGGTAATAATGAACATCCCCAGCACGTGGAGAGGGTGTGCGGGCACCAGTGACCATGAGGGGTTCTGTGGTCTTGTGCTCTGGCACCTTTAAAGGGTCCAGCAAGGAAAATTACTCTGACACTTTGAAGGAATGTTACCCTACGTGCATAAGAACAATGGACGGAGCTCCCTGAAGGTAAAGACTGACCTTTGCTAAGGAGGCTCTGGGCCTGGGATGTGACTACCCGCGTGACCGGCCCAGTTAGGAATCTGGGATCAGGGTGTCCTGTGCGATTGCTTTTGGTCACTGAGCTTGTGAGGCTGGCTGAGCAGCCTGCTGAGCTGCCCTTTGCATCCTCCTAGTCCAGATCCATTGCCTGGGATGCACAGGCTGCCGACAGCCTGCCATCGGGGCCTTCCCAGGCTTCTCCTCCAGCTCTTCGGAGCCACATGTGGCTGACACCTCCCCGTCTTTACCTTCATCCAGGCCGCCTGTCTTCTGGCGTCTCTGCCTTTCACTTGGTGACCCTTCCTGAGTCTTTGCTGTGACCATGTCACCCCCAGACAGAAAGATGACATTGGCGGGGGGGGGGTTGGCAACACCAACACAGAGTTGGGGGAGCTTTCTTATGCCCAGCAGGCCTGGCTACCCCCGACCTGCCCTGGAGGCTTGCACAGGTTAAGTTCAAACGTACTATCGCCAACCCCCACCCCGGCCCCTGAGTCTGGTCAGAAAGTTTTTCAGGGAGTGCATCTGCCTGGGAGTCTCTTCGCTGTCCTGGGAGTCTCTTCGCTGTCTACCAAACAAAACAATGACTCCTTTGCTTGGCATGGAGTCTTCCTGGTCCCCCCTCCCCCCCCTCGCCGCCGCCACCCCAATGGCTTCCTGCGCCCCCTCTGGGGGCATGAATTACTATTTTTGGTGCTGCAGGTCCACAGTGTTTATTTATACGGCACTCTGGGTGGGTAGGGCTGCCTCTCCCAAACCTCCTTCCTCCTTTACCTCTGTAATGGTTCGTGTAACTTTAAAAAGGTGACTCACTTTTTAGAAATTAAACGCATTTATTTAAAAGGAAACTTTCGTCTCACTACTCTAAATGGAAAACGAGGACCCACTTGCCATAAATAGAAATAAAAGAAAAGAAACCAGAGAAGTTTTGCCCGGACCCCTTTGCCTGCCAAGGCTCTCAGCCGGAGCCCTGCGCTCCTGCTCACAGGGAGGCTGTCCCAGTGGGCTCTCCAGCACAAAAGTGCTGAGCGGACGTGCGGGATGACAGAGGTTGGAGGCTGCCCCAGTGCTGGGCAGCACCCCAGACTCTGCTCCTTATCTCGGGGACTTGTTTGGGGGTGTGCCTCGTGGGGTGTGGTGGGTGTTTGGGCTGGCCGCCCGGAAGGTCAGAGGTTGAGGATGAGTCAGCCAGACTCAGTGACTTGTCCTGAGTCGTTCAAGGGGACAGGGACTGAGCTTGGCCCCACCTCTACTGGACAGGAGGAAGGTGGTCTTGTGCTCATCGCTCACTTCTGGACTCTTGTTGTCTACCTCTAGGCTGTTCCATCATTTTTAGCTGTGGGGTCCTCTTCTGTTGAAATCTTTGCAGAAGTCCTCTTGGCCCATGGAAATCAATAGCTGCTCCACCCTCAGCTCCCCCACTCCCAGGGTGACCCCCAGAATAGCTCTTAGGCCTGTGGGTTCTCTGTGGTCTATACCAGGATTTGGCTCCATCTCTGTGTGAGGGGGGCTGTCCTGTACGTTAAGGGGTTTCTAGCAACATACCTGCATCTATCCACCAGATGCCCGTAGAATTCCCCCCATCTCCCTGCTCAGCCGTGACAACCCAAAACATCTCCAGATATTGCCAAGTGTCCCCTGGGGGGCAACATCACCCCAGGTTGAGGGCCATAGTTTTCTCCCACTCCTAGATCTCCTGGTGGGGGTGGGAGGGTGTCCCCTTGGCAGGCAGACACTGTGAGGCCCGGCCCCCACCTGTGTGGCGAACCTCAGAGCAGGTCTTAGATGGGTGATCTCATGTCAGATTTGGCCTGTGACATATTCTGTTTGGCATGTGTGACGCTTTTAGAAATTTGTTGTTAGTGATTTGTCGGAAGATGTCTCATAGAATGCTGGCCTCTGACTTTTCTTGAACAACCAGGCAACCTTTCTGCCTGGCCTTGGTGGCCTAGGCTGAGCAGCAGCTGCCCCCTGGGCGGGGGTGTGGCCTCCAGTTATCCTCAGACCTCACCACTCCCCAGTGCCCCCCTCCTCCTCCTGGAGCTGTTTGCCATTGGCGTGTGGTGCTACTTCCCTTAAAGCAGAATTGAGAGGAAGCAGTTCCCATCCCAGGGGTCTGTCAAAATGGAAGAAAGTAGAGACAACCAAGAGGACTGAGCTCCCAGGAGAAGGTGTGAGGGGACATGTTTTCATCTCTGCAGCCTGCCTGCCCTCCTCGGTGAGCTGCTGCCCAGGCTCAGTGGGCATGGGAGCCAGGCTTCCTGGCCTAAGGAGTCCACAACCAGGCTTGTAGGGGTCTGTGAACTTCCAGTACCTGTGTATCAGGTGTGTGTGTGTCCAGGGGTCACCCTGGAGGGGTGATCATGGGCTTCTCAGGGTGTGACTTATTGTCTGAAAAGTGCACATTTTGCAAAGAGGAACAACAGGTCCCAGGGTCACAGCAGGGTGTGGGTGGGCGGGCCTGCTGGCCACATCTGTCCATGTGACCACATGTCACCAACCAGGGTTTCTGTGGCTTGTCCCTTTGGACTCAGAAGCCAGCAGTGGGTCACTGACAGAGATTGTGTCTGTGGTCTGAAGCAAAGCCAGAACTGTGAAGAGATTGGTGTTCGAAAGCAGCCAGCCGGTGACGTGTGCATCTCCAAAGTCACTCGGTGTGGCAGATGGGGCGCTGGGCTGGAGCCAGGGGACCTGAGGTCTTCCTGGATTGGGGACTGAACTGGCTGTGTGACCCTAGCCAGCCTCCAGCACCATGGCCCCTCCTGGTGCAGCTGGTGTCCCCGGCTGGCCGGGAGCAGGTGGAAATCCGCAGATGTGGACCAACAGGCCGGGTCGCCTGGGTTTGCCTGGGATCCTGCTGCTGGAGGGGCCGGGCTGGGGTGTCTGTGTCACATGCACAGGAGCAAGGGTGGCCCTGTGGTCCACCCTTGGGCCATGTTCCCAAGCCTCTCAGCCATCTGGTCTGCCCACCAGGGTCGGGTGCCACACCTGTGTGCCCCTTACATTCCTGCTCACTGGCATGCACGTCCTCATTGCTCACTCCCTATGAGGCAGGTCCTGCAGTTGCCCCCACTTCACAGGGGAGCAGACTAAGGCTCCCATCTCTGAACTTGTCCCAAAGTTGTGCCTTCAGTGTGGGAAGAATTGGAAGCCTGGTGGGTCCAGCTCTGGTGTCAAAGTCCTGTGTTTACTGTAGGACACAACTGCCCACCCTACGCCATCCCCTGGGCCCTGCCTGCTGGCCCCTGTCTCCACATTGCCATCCTCCTTGGTGGCAAATCCTACCTGTCCCTTGAGGACATGTCAAATGCCACAAACCTGGAACAGTTGTAGGTGACAAGGCTGTCTCTTTCCAGCGGCATGTCTGTGTTTCCTGGGTCCTGCTCACTCTGCATGGATTTGGGAGTCCGGCTCCTGACTTGCTCCCCGCTTTCCCCTCCCCGCTCTGCCAGGTCCTGTCCCTCAGGGCAGCAGCCTGGTGCTAGCTCATTTCTCCCTGCTCCCACGGGCCCCACACAGCTGGTTTTAGGGAAGGGTGGTGGATGGACCTGATCCAGTGGATCACAAATGTGTGGGTACAGACCGACCTGTGTCCCTCCTCCCCCGCCCTGGGGAAGAAAGTCCATTTTGCATCCCCCTAGGGTCTGGTCCCAACCCTGGTCTGGGTGTTTCCCGGAGGGGTGTGGTGGGGACAGGGTGATGACAGTGACTTTTGTGCCCCGCTCTGGCTGGGTGTCAGGCGTGTTGTTGTCACTCATGCCATCACGTTCAGTCCCCCGAGACCTCCTCAGGGTAGGAGCATGCCGTTCCCATGTTACAGAGGAGGCCCTGGGGGCTCGGAGAGGTTAAGCATGTGTCCAGAGTCACCCAGGGGTGGCATTGGGACTGAATGGTCAGGGCATGTTGACCCCAAGCCAGTGCTCCCAACCTCTGGGCTCAACGGGGTCAGAAGGAGTTGGGCACCCCTGAATTTGAACCACCTCAGGGCCACCCCAGAGATACCCTGGGACATGGGCCAGCACATTGGGATGTGGAGCCACCTAGGACTCCTCAAGGGTTGTGGCAAAAGGGCCAGACAGGCTTAGAGGCACCCCCCAATTGTTGCCCGGGAGCCCCAACGTCATCCCCTGTGCCCAGGTGCCCCTCTTTCCCTTCGGGGTGCTCAGCGTGCATGGTGAGCCTGTGTTCCCTCCCCGGGCTCTCTGTGGGTGCGTGGGTGGGTGGGGTGGAGGAGCCAGGCCACGTTCCTGGGAGGCCTGCGGGCTGGGCTGCCCGCTCAATGGCTGCATTGTTTGCACTGGAGCTCAGAGGTGCGGAGGTTCTGGGACCCGCCTCCAGGGACAGGCGGCTGAGAAGCTGTGGACATTTGTGTGTTGACCATTGTGGTTTTTGGTGGCCGGCTCTGCAGACTCCTTCCTACAGGCCTCAGTTGAGTCGCCAGAAGCCCGTTTTCTGGGCTGATAGGACGTCCCCACACACAGGGGACAGTGCCTCTCTGGGAGGGGTCTGGGGTGGGGGCAGCATGTGCCCTGTTTCCCCAGGAAGAAACAGGTCCAGGGAGGGAAAGGGGTTTGCTCAGGGCTGCCCACTTCCGTGTCTTTGCCTTGGAGCCAGGCGGACCTGGGTTTGTCAGTTAAAAGCTCGGTGGCTTTGGGGAAGCCCTCTCCTCACCAAACCTCAGCTTCCCCCTTTGCAAAATAGGAACGAACCTAACCGCTCACAGGAGTACGTGAGGGTGCTCACAGAATGCTTAGTGTGGTGCCAGGCCTGCGTCAGGGCCCAGTGATGGCGGCCATCATCTCGACTCTTGGGGGACAGGAGAGCAAGGGACAGGCTTGCTGTGTCTGGCTGTCTTTGCAGAATCTGACTATTGGCTATTTTAGTCACTTTCTGACTGTTTTGCCCTGATTTCTGGGCATTTTAAGGTCACTGAAACATTGCATTCATTTTTATTCACTCATTCGTTCATTCATTTACTTATTCATTCATCAAATCCTTATTGATCATGTACTTGGTTCCAGGCTCAGCTAGTGGATGATATGAATGGACTTTTAAAAAAATTTTTTGTGTATTTATTTTTAGAGGGAGAGGAAGGGAGGGAGAAAGGGAAACATCAATGTGTGCTTGCCTCTCACATGCCCCCCACTGGGACCTGGCCAACAACCCAGGCATGTGCCCTGACTGGGAATCGAACCAGTGACCCTTTGGTTTGCATGCTGGCTCTCAATCCTCTGAGCCACACCAGCCAGGGCTTTGAATGGACTTTTATAAATATAAACTGCCTAGTCAGTGACAAAGTGACTTCAGTCACCTTAAACCCTGCAATGTTATTGTTACAAACAGCTTTGAAGTCGTTTGCAATGATAACAATTGTTGCAAATGACTTCACAGCTGTTGTAAGCTTCATTTTCAAGCCAGGTGGGGGGAACTGAGGCTCAGAGCAGGAACTGGGAAGGGGGGGGGGCGGGTGGGATGTGACAGAACCATGGAAGGACAGTGGCAGGTCTGGGACCATGTCCAGACCTCTAGCCTGTGGCTCATTTAACTTCAGTCCCACGAGTGTTGCCAACATTTATTATTGAGCACCTTTGTGTATCTGGTACCCGCACTGGCTGCAAGAAAGGCTATGGAGTTGAGGGGCCCCAAGCTCAGAGCGCTGAAGCTTTGCCAGGATGTTGGTGCCTCACCTCCGGCCAGAACGTCCCTCAGCTGTCTCTTGGGGACTCCCAGGCTGTGGCGTTGCTGACCCAGTTCTGCTGCTGGGCCCCTTGGCCTGTGGGCTGTAAAACTTGATGTCCAGGCACTGCGGGTGGCCCAGGGCCTCTTATCTGGGCTGGGACATCCTGGCTTCCTTATCTGTGGGGCAGCCAGCACTGGGTGTATGTGAGCGGATCAGTGGGGCCTGGGGAGGGTTGAAGCCGGGAGGCAGAGGGGCCCTTTCCATCACCCACCCAGGGACTGGGTGTGACTCCAGCTGTGTGTGGCTCCCTCTGCAAGGCACAAGGAAGGTCGGGTGGGGTCACTAGGTCTCTTTCATCAGGCAGATGAATGGAGCCCAGACTTGGCACCCAAATAGAGGTCTCAGTTCAGATCCTGGCTCTGCCACTTAACTCTTTATGTGATTGTCATAATCTTCCCAAGCCTCAGTTTCCCCATCTGTAAAATGGGGAAAAAAATACCACCAAATGCTGACAATAATTTGTAGCGTTTGTCGAGCATTTGCTTGCTGTGTGCCAGGTGATGTTCTAAGCACCTGGCACAATCCCCTTTGATGCTCACCATACACCCTGTGGAGTACAGGCATTTTTTAGGGACCCTACTCAACTTCATGTGTGCAAGATCATCCATGCAAAGCCCTTGGCAAGGGGCTGGGCCCAGAGTTAACCCTCAATTCCCCTTAAACATCATGGATGGGGAAACTGAGGCTGTCCTGGCAGCTGCTTACCATGTGAGGAGGTGGAGGGGTGGAATGGGACCCCAGAGAGGGAGTGGCTGTGCGTGTGGCGTTTTCTCTGCGTGTGACTGAGCAGGGTGGGCGTCAGCTTGGCACAGCACCCTGGGGTCAGGGTGTAGTCCTGAAGGGTTGACGTGGCAGAGAAGAGAGATGTTAAATCCTGGTGCTGTCAGTGCGGAGGGATGTGGAGCTGAGTCCCTGTTCGCACAGCTCCAAAGGAGGTTGGGAGGAGCCTAGCCCAGGACCCTGCGGGGAGAGAATGCTTCTTGAACGGAGCTGTGTGGGCAAAGCGCTACATTCCCAGCTGCCTGATAAATCCACGGATGAGTGAGTGAATGAGTAAGTGAATGAACGAATGATCGGAGAGGTGCCGTGGCCTTCCAGTGTCATGAGGCAAGGCCCTGACCCTTACCGTGCATTGTGACAGCTGGGCAGCCTAAACTGAAGCGGATGGAGGTAAACACAGGCTTCCAGTCTCCTTTGGCTCCCGGCCAGAGAGGAAAGCCGCAAGTACAGGCTGCTGTGCAGGCCCCTTTCAGGCTGGTCTGAGAGTGTGTTTGGGCTGAGGTCTCCAGGGAAACAGAGCTCGTGAGCCTGAGGAGAGAGGCCGGTTCTGTGGAAGGTACTGGTCTGACAAGAGGGCCGGGAACAAGCCAGCGCCTCCCTTACCTGCAGTGCTCCCCATGTCCAAGCTCAGGCCTGCCCGCCTCGTTATTTATTCAAAATACTCATTGAAGGACTCCATCTGGTCCAATCTGACCGTCTTTCATAATGCAGACCCCTAATGCCCCTCTGCTGACACCCAGCACTTCCCTCCCCTCCACTTGGGAAAGGCTCTCGCCTCCTGCTCCAGCCCCTCCCTCATCGGTTGGAGGCAAGAAGTCAGCGGAACACTGATGATAAGATTCAGGTTCACAAGGAGCATGAAAGAGATGCTTGTTCTGCAGGGTTGTCGCCAGGATTTCTCTACTACCGTCCTCCCTTAAGCTTTTGTTTGGGAGAGGAGAGGTGGGGGCCCAGGGTCCAGCATGCCTCTCGCTTTTTTGCGAATTCCCATCGAGCAGCAGTTCTTGAAGTTTGTTCCAGGGGTGTGCAGCAGCATCCCTGGGTCCTTTGTTAGAAATGAAGATTCTCGGCCTCCACCCCTGACCTGCTGGACTGGAAACCCTGGGACACAGCTCTCCAGGGGACCGACAACACCTGCTCAGTTTTCAGAACGCTGCTGCAGGGTTTTTAGCTGGTCCCACCTAGAGATTCCTGGGAAACTCTTGCATGCCCAGCTGGGTGGTATCCTTGTCCTCCTGTCTCATTGCCCTAATTCAGCCTCATTATTTCTTGCCAAATGTGAGATCAGATGTTTCCTGTAACAAGTAACAAAAAATATCATTTGACACTCCCCTACCCAAGGGAAGGCATTAATTGGCTTGCATGTCCTATTTGAAGAGTCCAGAGGGAGGGCAGGTGTGAAAGGAAGCTGGAGCAGGGCTCAGTCACACTGTGATTCTCTGTCCTTCTCTGTGTATCAGCTTTATCTGCACACTGGCTTCCCTCATGGCTGCAAAGAGGCTGCCTGCAACCATCAGGGCTGTGTGCTTCCTAATCTGCTCCAGAGGGAGATGACACAGCATCTCACAACATCAAGCAGAGCTCACCAGCTTTGCTCTGAATAGACCAGCCCTGAACCAGCTGTCCAGCAAGAGGCAGAGAATTGCCCTGATAGGGTTAGGCGCCCGCTTCCTGCGGGGGATGAGAGTAGTCCCATCCGGCTCTTATGGCTGTTTCAGGCAGGGACAGGCGGTGATGCTGTGTGTGCAGGGCAAAGGCAGCCAGGATGCCCACGGCTCCAGGACTGATCAGTCAGCCCTTTTGCTTCTGCCCCAAATCCACTCATCCCTGGCTTTCCTGGACTCCAGAGGTAACACATCCAGGGACAGCTCCCTGAAGCAGAAAACTGTCTATAACACCCCTTGTTAAACTCATCAGTGGCCCAGCCAGGTAGCTCAGTTGATCAGAGCATCATCCTGATACACCAAGGTTGCACAATTAATTTCCACTCAGGGTACATACTAGAAGCAACCCAACCAATGACTGTATCAATAGCTAGAATAGCAAATTGATCTTTCTCTCTCTCCTTCTCCTTTCCTCTCTCTAAAATCAATAAAAAAAAATTAAAGTTAAAAAAAAAAACAACCCCAAAACTCTTTGGTGCCTTTCCCAGACACACACAGAGCTCTCAGTGTAAAGTTTATGCTTTGAGATGCTGGAGTTCCAGTTCACCTTTGTGGCCCGCTCCCTTCCCATCCTCTGCACCCTGGGACCATGGCACCATTCCCCTTTCTGCACTGTTCCGTGCAGCCCTGCCTCTGCACTTGTATACTGCCTGGAATGTCATTGTCTTTCTTCACTTGGTAAACTTGCCCTTCCAAAATCAGCTGGATGCTGCCTCCTCTGGGAAGCCCTCCAAGACAGCTCCAGGTCTGGTGAACCACTTCAGCTGCAGGCTTCTGGGTAACGCAGCCTCCACGTGCCCGTACTTCTCACCTCTGTATTTGCCTCTGCTGTGGCCTTGGGGCAGGGACCTGTGTGATCTGTCCTAGGTCGCCAGTCCCTAGGCTTGTCACAGACCAGGAGCCCACATAGTGTTCATTGATGGAATACTACTTTCATGGCCCCCCATTGAGCTGAGCAGTATGGGACCCCTACTGGATCCTTGGTTGATAACTGGTCACTTCTCCAGGTCCTGAGAAAACCATGAACCCCAGGCTGCTCACTGCCCACTTGAGGGCACACAGAGGAGCTCTGATGGGTTCAAGGAGGCAGTCCTTGGTACAGGGAGCTGCTGGAGTTGGGGTGCAGAGGCCCTGAGCTTTGCTCCCAGGAACCCTCCATCCCCAGGAGTCTCCTTTCATCCCAGGACGCTTGGGGCACAGGCCTGCTGGGGCTTTCATTACAGACGGGCACAAGCAGATGCTTCTGCAGCACAGAAAATTTTATAACACACACTCTTTGAGTAAAACCTGGAAAATACCAGAACAGGCCACCTCCGACCCTCCCCTGGGTATTGACGGGTGGGCTTCCTGTCTCCTTTCTAAGCCTGCGTACTTAGTAACTTCCTGAGGTACTAAGACGGTGATTTTATTTTTCTATTTTATTTTCGAGGTTATTATTTTGTTAATTACCCCCCCTGCATTTCTGTAAGAGGCCCATGCAACCCTACCACTAAGATGCTGAAAGGTAAGCCTTAAGATGCGTGAGATGGGACCTAGTAAGAACCAAGTCATGGTTTTTTTTTTTCGTTTTGTTTTTTGGCTTGTTTTTTGTTTTTGTTTTTGTTTTTGCATCACATAAAAGGCACAAAGACATGAAACATTTAAAACCAAAAGGAGGGGTTAAAAAAAAAAAACCCTTTCAAAAAAAGAGAGGAAAAAATGAACCATTTGTCTGGGCTGCATTTGCAGAAAGGTTGACGGAGCACCACTCAGGCGCTGCTCTGGGCCATACTGAGGGCTGCTCTGTCCAAAAAAACTTCACACTTTCTAAGTGCAGGGAGAGGATACTGATTCCCTAGAAGCACTCGTTGGAGTCCACACATGGATTGTGAAGTTTAATTCAGGGTTTAATCCTGGCCTAGAACCAAGCTTTGGTGTGTGTATTCATGGGAATAAAACCAAAACTAAACTCAGAGCTTCCCAGCAGCCAAGGCAAAAAATAAAAAAATAAAAATAAACAAAAGGGAAGTGCAAGGGGTCCTGGAACTCTCGAATGGAAGAAGAGGAAGCATAGGAGCCAGCGGGGTCTCACGCTCTCCTGGTGCTGAACTCAGGGACTAGGGGTCTTGGGGACCTTGGGTTAAGGGTGTGGTGCAAGGGACAGCTTCACCGAACAAGGAAGGAACCGCTGGGTTTGACCGGTTCTCACGCTGCCTCTCAATAATAACCGCGTGTGTTGATCAAACAGTTCTCATTTTTTGTAGGAAACCTGAGTAACCTAGCCCAAGTGTGACTCTTGCAGGTGACTTTGTTTGCTAGAGATTTAACAAGTACTCATTGGTGTGGCTTTCACTTAACTGCCTCGATGACATTGTAGGTAGAAGTGACAAGTTTCATTTCACAGATGAGGAAATTGGGGAGAGTAAGTGGCTGACCCAAGGTCACATCGCCAATTAAGTGGCACCACCAGAACGTAGACTCAAGCCCACCACCCCCTCCTTTCCGGCCCCCCCTCCCCCGTTAGAGAAGGGAGGGTGGGCCCTCCTGGCCACTGTTCGGGCAGTGTGTCTGCCTCTTGGTTAGAGGGACTTCTAACCAGCAGGAGCGGGGGGCGTGGGGGTTCTGAGAGTGTCTCCAGGTTTGTGTCACTTTCCAGCATTTCCACCTGCCTGAACCCCACTTTAAGGGGAAAGAGAAAGCACGTTTGCACGTACGAGCCCAGAGGGGCCGAGAAAGAGTGAACTGGAGGGGGAGGCCTTGTGTCGTCCTCAGGGCGCTTTTTACTCTGATTCAGCCCCTGTCCTGGGCTGGGAGGGCCTGGGCCTGGTGGTTCTTCCAGAGCCTGCTACAGATGGGGAGTGTGGTAGGTGTGTATTGAATGAATGGATGAATGGATGATGAATTAACGAGTGAATGAATGAATGAATGAGGTAATGAGTACTTGCCTACATGACCAGAGGGTTAGAAAACCTGCTTTCTAGTTGGGGACCTGCCATGAAACAATCTGACCGTGGTCAGTCACCTACCTCCCCTTTTTGGGCCTTGGTTTCTCTACCCAAGCTGCTCTTCAAGGCCTCAACATCCTCATGTTCTGAGGCTGCTGGAACCTTGGGCTCTGGACGATGGAGGGAGATAGGAGACAGGGGCCAAGACTCCAGGAGGACTTGGGTGGCTTGTATGTGTGGTGTCCTCTGAGACCCTCGGCTGTGGAGCATGGAAAGGGAGGCGGTGGGCAAGTGGGGATGAGTGAGCAGGACGGGCCGGAGGGGAGAGAGAGTATGTGCTTGGCTGAAAAGGCTGTTCACTGAACCTACGGGTATCCATGGCAACTTGGTTTTGCTTTTTCTGAAAAGTGAATTGCCCCAGTGTGCGCCCCCCCCCCCCCCCCGGGGAATTCGAGCCTCTTGTGAGGGTTGCAGGGGTTGTGCAGACTGCTCAGGCCCCAGGGCGGGGGGAGGAGACGCCCTGGGGCTCTCCCCATCTCATGGGCAGGCTCACCATCGCTACTTTGCTTGGTGTTTTCTGCAGATCATGATCGAGTTCTGTCCTGGGGGAGCTGTGGATGCCATCATGCTGGGTGAGTCTGCCTTGGTCCAGTGTGGGGGTGGCGGGGTCAGCTCCGGCTAGGGCAGGAGTCCTTCACTTCCCCACCTGGTAACTCATCTGGCCTGTGAGCACCTCCCCCACTGTTCCTATGGGGGGCAGGCAGGGTTTGGGTTCCTGGAGAGAAGGCATTTCCCTTGTGGGAAGACCAACCCGCATCCTGTTCAAAGAGCCCGGTGTCCCTGAGCTGGTCGCCCGCCCCCTTGAGCCTTCTTGGCCATGAGACAGATGCCAGGACTTCTTTGCCCAGCCCCACAGCACTCAAAGGAGGTGAAAGGGAGACACCTGAGGGAGGTTCTGAAAAATGGGGATCCCCCATTTTGTAAGAACTTAATGGGGATGTTGTCGTGATGTCCCTGGCAAGCTTGAGCAGTAACGGAAATGTCTATAATAATCACTGTGGTTGGGGAACAGGCACTGTATGCTGGAGGCGGTGGTAGCTGCTTTCACATGTATGATGCTCACGTATAAAATCCGGAGTTGCTGTTTCCCTCAACGTGACCGACAAGGTAGAGGTTACGGAGCCGGCCCAGGGCCAGCCAGCAGAGCTGAGCTGTGCACCCAGGTCTGGGGGCCTGGCTCCTAACTGCTGCCCGCCTCTCATCACCCCCTGCGCTTGCTGACCTGGTGGGCAGGGAGCAAGGAGAGGCTGAGGGTCTGGGGCCCCAGGGGGTTAAGTGACCTGTCCAGGACTCTGGGTGGCTCAGGAGAGCAGAGGCCCTCAGTGCAATGCAGTGCCATTCAGCCACTTTTTTTTATTGTGAAGAAGGTGTTGTCCCGAGTTTAGCTCCGTAATGTCTCTGGTTTGTGGCAGCCCTTCCCCACCTGAGCTGTGGAAATGCTGGCTTTCCTTGCTGAGCCCCTTGCCACTCCCAGAGTCCCCAGGTGGGAGACAGGGTAGGGTTACTTGCGACATGGCCATCTGGGGTGCCCCCTCTCAGCAGAATCCTGTCCTTGAAGCTTTTTATTGTTCTGGGCAGAATCTAACAAAATAAAAGTGATGGTCTGGTGTCAGTTCAGACTCTTCAGGTTGTAAGGTGACTGTTCAAACTGGGTTAGGGGAAAAATAGATGGTGGGAGGGGGAATTTTCACAATTAACTGAAAAGTCCAAGGGGGCTGGCTTCAGGCAGAGCTTGGTCTAGGAGTTTTTACAGAAGTTGTCAGAAGAGCCCGGTTTCACCTTCCACTCTCCAGCAGCAGCATTGCCACCAGCTCCCGTTGGACTCCAGGCCTTTGCTTCTGTAGGGTCCCTGGCCTGGAATGACCTTTTCTTCTCTCAGACACCTCTTCTTCCTTCAAGACACAGCTAGAATGTCCTTTCCTCTGGGGACCCTCCCATTCCCCACTCAGAGGGCTTTGCCACCATCTTGCCCTTCTGCGCACGCGAACCCTACTCTGCCCCACCATTGTTCACCATTCCCACGCCGCCTGTCCCGTGTCCCCGCATTGAGCACGGAGCATGACATGGAGTCAGTGTCACTTAGTCCTGCTCACAGAACCGGCTCTGCCTCTCAGAAGGGATGTGTTTACAAACCGGAGCTCTGAGGCCAGACTGGCTGGCTTGAATCCCAGATGTGTGACTTGCTGTCTGTGTGACCTTGAGCAGGTGACCCAACCTCTCTGAGCCTCAGCTTCCTCCCCCGTAGAATGGGCAATAAGGGTGCCTGCTCCATCAGGCTGCTGTGGGGAGGCAGCAGGTAACATGTGAGGTGCTGGACGTGAACCCGGGGCACAGAAAGTGCTCGGTAATGTTGGCGGCTTTTGTGTTTCTTGCACCTGCTGAGCGCCTGACACTGTGTGGCCTGCAGCGAGCGTCTGCTGAATTGACAACAGTTCCCTCTGTTTCCAGAGCTGGACCGAGGACTCACCGAGCCCCAGATTCAGGTAGTTTGTCGCCAGATGCTAGAAGCCCTCCACTTCCTGCATGGCAAGAAGGTCATCCACCGGGATCTAAAGGCCGGCAACGTGCTGATGACCCTGGAGGGCGACATCAGGCTGGGTAAGCACAGCTGCCGGTGTGGGGGGTGGGGTGTGTCTGCCTGTGGATGTCGCCTTGGCCTCTGTGGGCAGGAGGCTGTGAGTGTGGGGGCCTCATTGCGGCCACCCAAGAAGTGTGGGCTCTCAGCAGACGGTGATTTTGTCCCCCAGGGACATCCACAGTTGTGACAACTTAGGGAGAGACACTGGCATCTTGTGCGTAGAGGTGAGGGATGCTCTGCCTCCAAGAGCACCCAGGATGGGCCTCCATGATACCAGAGTGACCGTGTCCATGGGCGCGGGTTGGGGGGTGGTTGGCGCCGGTCCCGCCTGTCACTGTTGTCTCTGATTGATCGAGAAGACCCAGTGAGGGGGCAGAGGGCGGGCCAGGCCTGCGCCCTTTCCTAGAGAGGAGCTGTATGTTACGACTCATGTCGGAACCTCATTTTTTTTATGTCTCCTCTCTCCTTGAATTTTTTTTTTCAATTGTGGTGAAATGCCCATGACGGAAGCTTTATCACCTTAGCCATTGTCAAGTGGGCAGCTCAGGGGCGCTCTGCACAATGACACTGTTGTGTGGCTGTCCCCACCGGCATCTCCAGAACTGTGATTTTCATCGTCCCAAACTGAGATTGTCTCCATGAAACACTCCCTGCCCCCAGCCCTGGCCCCCTCCTTTCCCCTCCGTCTCTACGAAGGTCACAGCCCTAGACCTTGTGCAAGTGACAGCGTTTGTCCCTTTGTGGCTGGCTTTGCTCACTGAGCATAACATTCTCAGGGTTCATCCTGACCTAGCATGGCTCATTGTCTCTTCGTATTTTTAATAATTTTTTTAAACAACATAACACACACGTGTCCTGTGCTCCCACCACCTCCACACCCGTCTACTGCAGAGGTTATCACATGTAACTCCTCTCATTCGGCCACTGCGTTGCTAAATAATAGGCCTGTAAAGCTATTTTTAAGTAATAATTTTTATTGTTTGATGAAAAATAATAATGCTCATTAAACAAAATTCACATCATACAGGAAGGTTCAAAGGGGAAAGTGGCACGTGCCCCCATCTTGTTATCCCGACGTCGGCCCAGTTGTCATCCCAGAAACCTCTGCTCACGTTCCATTGGTAGGAGGTGTGCAGCCAGCGAGGGTTTAGGGAGATGGAGCTCTCTTGTGTATCAATTGGGCTGCATTTAATTTCACTTTCTGTTAACACCCTCCTTTGATGGTAACATGGTTCACCCATCTGCCCGCCCCTCGTCCTTCCAACACAGAAGTGTCACGGTTGGACTTCCTCTGGTGGTGGCCCTCCTCTCCCTCCATCAGGAGCGTCTTCCTTATGTCCACAGGGACCTGCATGGCCATTGAGCCCCTGTGATTGAGAACTGCACGGACAGTCACAGGGCTGGAACAGAAGTGGCACAGGCTCCGCAGCAGGAGGACTCTGAAGCTCAGAGAGGGTGTGCACCTGCCGTGGGTCATAGAGCTGGAGAGGCCAGGGCCAGGCTGACCCAGGCGTGCTGGCCCACATCATGGCACTCACCTTCCTGGCTTAGGGCAGCGCTAGGCCTTACCAGACGGGTGCAAGATGGGTCTGTCCCTGTAGTTAGTGCATCTCGGTCCCCTGGGGGCTCAGGGTGCTGGGCCCGGCTGCCAGGGTTTCTGATGCAGCAGTTCTGGGAGGGGGCCCAACCACTGTGTTTCTCCCAGGCTCCCCGCCGAGGCCACTGGTCTGGAGGAGCCTCACTTGCAGAACTACTGCTTGAGACCCTCCCACCCAGAGTGTGACTGGTGGCAACACTGTATTACCTGGGAGCTCGTTAGAAGGGCTCGTCATCCAGAGTATGGGGTGGGGTCTCTCCTGAACAGCAGAGAGCAAGGGCCCCTCACCTGGGACATGAGCCACGCCACACACCCCGCTCTGTGTCCCAGGCTGCTGTTCCTCCTCCTCGTTCCCTCTTTGAGCTGGAGGGGTTAAGAGCAGACACTCTGGATCCAAGAGACCTGGGTTCAAGTCCCAAGGCAGCTTCTAGCTCTGTGTGACCTTGGATTAGTCCCCTAATCTGCTGCTTGTCCATTTCTTCATCTGTAAACTGGGGTGATGCTGAAACCTCCCTCAGACAGTATGTCACCAGGTACAAGCACACAGGTATGTGCTAAGCTCCAGTGCCTGTTTGTGCCAGGCCCTGTGCTGGCCTTGGGTGGGGGGAACGAGGCCCCAGTCCTCCTGCCCACAGTTCCCAGGCCGCTGGCCTGGGGCCCAGGTGTAGAAGAGGCTTTGGTGGGAGAGTAGCTTGAGCTGAGCTGTGCAAGGTGGGCTGGTATCTGCCAGGTACCCCAGCTTGGGCTGGGCAGTCCAGCAAGGGGGAGCCTAGTGGGCAGAGGCATGGAGGCGAGAAACAGGTTTTTGGGGGAGTGATAATAAAAGTAGCAACATACCTTCATTGGGTTTTTGAAGCTCCGCTATTAGAAAATGCACTTTCTGGACGTCATCTCATTTTATCAGCACTCCAAGGTGTGTGTGTGTGTCTGTGTGTGTGTGCACATGTTACTTAACACAGGCAA
Source organism: Anoura caudifer (assembly GCA_004027475.1). Classification (NCBI taxonomy): domain Eukaryota; kingdom Metazoa; phylum Chordata; class Mammalia; order Chiroptera; family Phyllostomidae; genus Anoura; species Anoura caudifer. The sequence continues at coordinate 289,566 of PVKU01001324.1, read as the reverse complement.
GGACACTGAGGTCCATGGTGAAATAAGATGCCCAAGATCAAGGCTGGACTCCGAGAGGAAGTAGCAGAGTTTGGTCTTCCCGATGTCATAGCTGCCAGTGGCCTGACTCAGCCGAGGGTAGAGCATGGTTCGCCAGGGTGGGGCTGGGTCAGGGAGCACCCTGAGGCCCCGGTGGACCCAGGGGCAGAGGACAGTCTCGTGTGCTCCGGGGAATTCAAGGCTCAGACTGGGAGAACTTGGCAGAGGCAGAACACCGAAAACCTGGGCCAGGACCAGCCCCGGGATGGGACCGGGGTGGAGGGAGAGCCCCAGCAGCCACGGGCTGAGACATGCCTGGTGGGGTCCTCATTTCCCATGCTGTCCCCCTCCATAGCCCTGGAGGGTGCTGAGGTGTAGGTCAGGCCCCAGAACCCTGCTGCAAACTTAGCAGAGGGTGGATGGGAACAGACGGGTGCATCTGGTTTCCAAATGACTTGGCACATGCGGTCGAGAACATCAGAAGGCCAATTAAGAAGGAAGAATGTTCAGGGAGAGTTGATTCTGTGACTTGACATGATTGTCACTGGCTCTGGAGCCTTGGGGTAGAGGCCTCCTGGGGCCTGTTGTTCAGTGTAGGAAAATCCTCCTCCCCTGCCTGGAATCTGCCCTGGTGGAGGAGGTCCGTCTCACTCTTCCTTGCTTCCTGGGACCCTATTGGGCCCCTGGAGGCATCCCCTCCCCGAGTCCTTACGCAACTCAGCAGGGGCAAGAGAGAATCGATTGCTCAGCAGATCTTTCTCCCAGCAAGGGCCTCATCTCGAGGGAGACCGTGTCTGTGCTTCTCAATGACGTGCTGCAAATAAACAGGAAGCGGCAGGGTGAGCTGAGCAGAGTGTAGGCTCGAAACACAGAAAGGCCTGGTTCAGATCCTGGCTCCTCCACTTCTGAGCTGGAGGGACATGGTGGACCGTACAAACCTCAGTTCCTTCATCTGTGCAATGGGTATAACCACAGACCAGCCTCACAGGGCTGTTGTGGGGTGTCATATGCTCAGCCTGGGGGCTCAGGGTTACAGCTCTCCCTGCTGCTAGGCCTTTTGTTTCTTCCTCGTGTTAAATGTTTACTTCTGTCTAGGATTTCAGGCTTCCTCGGCGGTTTGTTTGACAGGTGCTAAGAGAAGCCCAAGTTGCTGCTCTGGGTGGGTGTGAAGCTGTTCTCCATGGCAGCTAGGAATCCATTCATGCATGCAGAGAGAAAAAGGAATGGTATCTGCCTCCCGAGATTGTTGGGATATTAAGTGGGGTGTGGACTTCGAAGTCCAAAGATCCGTGTTCTTGTCCTGGATCTGCCACTTGACATTGGGTGCCCTTGGGCAAGTCACCTTATAAGCCCCAGTTTCTGAAACTTAGAGGAGGGTAATAGTTGCCGCCTTGTTGGTGTGATGGGTTGGTAAGACAGAGCCTGCAAAGCGCCTGTAGGTGCGCAGCGCGTGGTAGGGGCCCAGGAGCGTGAGGTTTCTTTCCCAGCTGAGGGCTGTCTCAGAGCAGTTGCTATGAGAAGGCTTGTTCCCTGTTCTCTGAAGAACCCGTGTTCCTCTCCCTAGACGGGCTTCTTGGAGGGTGGGAGGTGACTTCCACACCTTTTGCGGTCTTTCAAGTTCTAAGCAGCAGAGGCCTGCGCTGTTCTAAAAATCAGTGCCCAGCATGGAGCCTGGTGCAAAGTAGGTGCTCAATAAATTGTAGCTTCCAGCATTTCATTACTTTACCAGTTTATGATTTCTGCAGGGTCCCTAACTCCCAAAGACCTGTTGCTATACAGGAAACCTAGTAGGTGGGCCCACCTGGACCCCAACCCAGAATTCCTCTTTGCTGCCGCGCCAGCTAGCTGGGGTCCTGGTTCTTCCACTATGGCTCCCATGCACTGATCCAGTGTTCGATACATAGTATTTCATTTAATCTTCAGCAGTGACTGATGGCAGTTTACAGAGGAGGGATTTGGCAACCAGGGAGGTTAATTAATTTGCCCAGAGTACACAGCTATACGAAGTGGGATTCAGACCAACGCATCTGGCTCCAGAGCCCATGTGGTTAACAATGCCTGTTTTTACAGGTTTTTGGTGGCAAATGATTAAAGAAACCTCTCCTGTGAACGGTCAGAAGGGACAATGTGTGTATATAGTGTATGCAACAGGTCTGGGGAAGAGAGACCGCTGGTTGGGTGTCAAGGGGGGCTGGATCCTGTAACACAGATGCTGCACAGACGCCCTCCAGTGTCATGCATGTGGGTTAGGTTCTTGGACCCACCCCCTCCCCAAAGCTAATGCCAAAGTCTAATTTTACTTTTCCCAGCCTGGCCTGCAGGATGAGCTGGACCTTACCATTTCAGATCTAAATCAATAATCCCACGAAGGGCTCTGATTGGTCCAGCTTGGCTCAGATCCTTGGACCAATCAACGAGGCCCAGGGAGGAGGGCTTTTCTGATAGGCCCAGCTTGTGGTCAGTGTCTGGGATCAGGGGCGGGGCCACAGGCAATGAGGAAGTCTCCGTGCCCCTCACAGAACAGTGTGGTTGGGGTGGACAAGATGGTGTTCCAGAGGGAGAGAGGGCTTGGACTTGGCCAGAAAAACAAGTAGTTGTCCACTGGGAACTGGTGCAGCCTGTTGTAAGAGTGACTCAGAGGAAGGGCAGTGAGTGAGGCAGGAGTGTTGAGGGGTGGGAAGCAAGAGCAAAGGACCCAATTTATGATTGGGGTCAGGGAGAAAACAGGAATGAACTGGAGAACAGAGGCATCATTTGTGGCCATGCATATTAGTAGTTTCATTGGGTAGCTGCCTAGAAAACAAAAGAAAATAAAAAGGGAACAGAAAAGCGAGTGGAGCAGTTCTTTCCATCTTCCTTTTGGCTGGATAATACCATCACTGTTGAATAGATGAGGAAACTGAGGCTCAGAAAGATGAGGCAATTTGTTCCAGATCACGGTAGAACCATCTCACTTCCCTGCCTGGTGCTATTTCTGTGACACCAGGCAGATGGCCCTGATCATTTGGAGAAGTCACTTGGGTGCCCTGGGGAAGCCTTCCTCTTAACAGGCTTGGGCTTGGCCCTGGCCCTGGCTGCTGTAACCTGATGGGGCGGGGGTGGCGTGGCTGGGATTCCAGGCTGGAGAGTGCGAGGCTTTGCTTTCTCCTGTTACCACCCCAGTTTTAGCAAGTCCCAGGCCTCCTCTAGGCTTCACCTCCCTGTCTGCCATGGGGGCCTGGCTCATGTTTGTCCACAGGGCCCCTGCTGGCACCTTGGATGGGACAGTTGATGCCATGCAGGAGGCCCAGCATCCCTGCCTCACCCTCACGGGCTGGTAGGAGCACCCTCATCATTGTGACAGCCAGACCACCCCCACCCATTTCCAAACACTTTCCGGGGCACATGGTACCACCCCTGGTGAGGGCTACCTGGAAGTTTCCTAGAGCAAGAATTCAAGGGTAAGGCCTGACCGAGCTGGACTGCGGACTCACCTGATTTGGGGTGAAGAGTCCAGGAGAGGAGGGGGGTTCAGAACTGCGGTTGGACAAGTGGTTTGGCTCCAGTTGGCCTGGCATTGTCAGGGAGAAGGCTCCTTATGTTTTGGTTTCTTCTGATTGCTTACAGTTAAGTAGTTAAGTGGACAGACGAGATGCTCATATGTCTTTGGACAGTCTGATTTCATTGCTTGTGTGATAACATAATGTATTTTACACTGTGTATGTGATTTTCTGATTATATAGGTCATGTTTTTATATACCTATGTGGAGCAGCAATGTTTATAACAGCAAGAAGTCAGAAATGACTTAAGGATACTCCAGTAGGGGGTTAAATAAGCTATGATACTGTCACACAATGGAATGAATTTCAGCTGTGGAGTAGAAAATGTGTTATTTCTTGTAAAAATGTCCAGTTCGCCCTTGAATGACATGGCTCTGAACGAGTCAGGTCCACATAGACATGGGTTTTTTTTTCCCCAACAAGTACAGTTGGTCCCTCATAGCTGCAGGTTTTGCATCTGTGGATTCAACCAATTGCGGCTGGAAAAAGGTATTCCCAACCACGGGTTGAAGGGTGTTCACAATTACTGTTTTCACTTGCAGCTGGTCAAATCCACAGATGCGAAGGGCTGACTAAAACGTCAAAAGTTATGTGTGGATTTTTGACTCCACCCCTAAGCCCTGAGTTGTTCCAGGGTCAAGTGTATATACACACTGAGGCAAGGGAAATCATGTTGTACAGTGGTATGTTTAATCTGATTTCCTTCTTTAAAAGTAGCAAGTGCATGAAAATGATATCATTTTAATGATCTATATCACATATCAGTGAGGATAGAGATAGATACAATGCTATCTATATGTAATTTGGAATGAGTGGACCCACAGAGAAGGAAATTACCGTCCTTCCCAGTCCTTCCAGAATGCATCACCGTGGACTTCCTTCTAGTCTTCTGTGCGCCAGAAGGTGGGACCATCTGGTGGCAGAGCACAGTCTTAGTGTCACGTCTGTCCTTAGAGCTGGGTGACCGTCTACAAGTTACTCAGTTTCTCTAAACTTTAGCTGAGATGCATAAATCTGCACAGTGCTGTACACCTAGAACATTCTCAGTATTAGGTTTTATTAGATAAATACATAGTAGATAAACATTGGTATTGTAGTATGTATAAATTTTCTCATCTGGTTCTTTTTTAAATGATAATATCAGGATGTTTTCCCCCAAACCTTAAATATTCTCAGAAGCATTATTATTTAATGTTTTTCTTGTATTCTGTCACGTACATCAACCATAATTTACCTTTGAAACCCCGAAAGATGGGTATTTAGGTTTCTCATGAAGCTTCCCATCCTCTCCTCTAACAAGGGCGCAATGGACGCATGTGTTTGTGGACCCGAGTCTCTCTCTGTAGCGCCTGTGGGAGGGGCTCTCGGATGTAGACGGTTGGGTTTGCGCAGCGTTTCAGGCTTTCGAGAAAGCCTGGGGCTCGCGTGCCGCTGTGCCAGTCGCGCCACTTTCCGCCCACCACATCCTGGCCCCCACTGGGTTTTCAGAAAGGACGAGACAAAAGGGAAAACCCAGAAAACCATATGCATGTCAGCTTTTTAAACCCTGAAAGCGGTGAATGCACTTTATGAAAAACATTTCAAAGAATAAAAGTGCATGAGGTAAGAGAACAGAAGGCGCCTTGGTGCCCTGCCCCCACCCAGGTCTTGCTCCCAGGGAGGTGGTCACTGTTCAGCTTGCTGTGCAGCCTCCACAGCCATGTCCATGGCGGGGGGGGGGGGGGGGGGGGGGGGGGAGCGTGGGCCCACGCAGCAGCCTGTGTCGTTCTTCTCAGGTGCCGCTGGAGTCATGCTGCGCGTTCTGTGATGCGCATCGGTCAGTTGCAGCTCGTGGGGGACACCGTGTTACGAACGAAGTCCCACGTTGGTACATAGACTCTGACCTCATTCTTTTTCAGGGCTGCCTACTATTTCCCGGGCTGGGTGAGCCAGCGTTTGTCTTCCCATTCCAGTCCAGGCTCCAGGAGCAGCTTAGTTCATTTCAGTGTTTCACTCTCCTGAATAATGCTTTCATAAGCTTCCATACGTACTATAAATCTGGTTTGGGGGATCTGTTTCTAAAGAGAATTGCTGTCAAATGTGTTTCTTTAAACCCAGTGTCGTCATTTTCCCCAAAGACACAGGAGCAAAGGCGTTCTCGCAGAGTCTGTCTGCTCGCTTGTTTGTTCGAGGAGACCCCCCTAAGCGCGTCAGGTGCCAGGTGCGGTGGGTAAAGCAGAAATGGTCTCTTCCTTATGGAAATGACAGCTTGTGGAGAGAGCCCCACCTTCCCTCCCTGCCCACTGATGCCCCATCTCTGAGGCTTGTTTGCAAGTGGGAGGAGGAGACTTTTCATCCCGAGAGGCGGCCTGGAGAAACCCACCTTGAACTAACTCAGGGCAGCCAGCCTCCTGGCGGAGAGTAACCCCCAAGCAGGCTGCCCCACCTTCCTGGTCAGGCCCCATCTTGTGGGGCAGAAGGGGAAGTAGCAGCTACCCAGGAAGCCAGTGGCACTTGCCTCAGGGGGGCCCTGGGGGTGTGGAGACCAACTGGGTGTCATTGTGAAAGTGAGTGGTTTTGGCTTTTCCTGTCCCTTCTTTGGAAGGGACCAGCAGGGCATGGTGGGGTGTGGCAGCTCCCTGCCAGAGCCCCACTCTGAGTCTGAGAGGCTGGCATGGTTCCCAAAGGGTTTCCTGGGTGACAGGCCATCCAGTGTCGGTGTTTGCAGGGCAGCTGGGGCCCAGGCGGACCCTGCAGGGAGGTGGTGAGCTCAGCTGCCCGTTAACCGGAAGCCCAGCGGGGGGTGAGGTGGGTGACTCACACGTGGCACAGGGAGGGAGCAGCAGAGCTGGGTCCTTACCTGGACTTGCACCTCGCCCTCCAGCAGCTGGGTGGTGGCGGGGCTCTGCCCTGTTCCCCATCACGGCCTTGTGGGGTGTCATCAGCTGACCGAGCAACTGTCTAGTTAGCCGCTGGGGCTTGGGACTTCGTGACCTCAGCCTTGACCCAGCCTAGAAATCTCAGGTGACTGGCTCAGGTGCTGGGAGCGTTTACCGAGGGCCGGGCTTGGAGCTGAGTGCTTTCCATGTGTCATGCTGTCTTCATGACAACCCTATGAAGTAGTTCAGTGTCGTCATCCCTCTGTTAACAGGCAGGGAACGTGAGGGTCAGGGGTTTGGTAGCTGTCTCCCGGACCTTGACCTCCTGGCTGCAGTAGCTGCCACCCTCCCAGCACGCTCTGTGGCTTTGCCCCGCCTTCTCCCTGCATGGTCCTCCTCACAGCCCCAAATCACAGGCTGCTTGTCTCCATCCCAAGAAGAACAAGCCACATGAGGGTGAGGAGTGTGGTTCATCTTTGTGCCTAGGACAGTGTCTGGCACATAATAGATGTTCAGTTACTGTTTGCGGAATGAATGAATAGTCTGGAGGCACTCAGCTGTCCTTCCTCCACTCCTTTTCTCCCCACCCACACTCTGGAGGTCACCGCCCCCCCACCCCCAGCCGCTCCTAGCCCCGCACTCTTGTCTTCCCATCGCTTACAAAGTTATGAATATCAGATACTTGGTGTTCACCTGAGTGCATCTGCTTTCACTAGGAGCCTGTGAGCTGCCCGAGGACAAGGACTTAGTTTGCTTTGGCACTCACTGTCGTCTCCACCCCAGGCTCCTAGAGGCCCCCGCATGGGCAGAGAGAGGAATGAGCCAGTGAAATACATACAAGAGCCGAGAAGGGCCCCGTTTCCTTGTATTTGGGCCCTGCTCTTGGCACTGTCCTCCCTCCTGGTTTGAGATCCTGAGTGATGGAACACAGCCACTGTCACCTGCCCCAACCAGCTCATCTGGGGACTCAGGCAATGGAGACAACTTTGTAATTTCTAGTGGCAAAGCTCTAAGCAGGCCATCACCTGTTCTCTTGGGGTATCGCTTCCTCCTGAGTTTATTTTTTAATCAGGATGAAACTTTGGCGCAGAGCCCAGAGCACGGAAGAGAGAGAATTCCTTGGTGGCGCTGGATCCTTCTCTGCATGCTCAGCGGTGCCGGGTGCGGGTTTAGAGAGAAATGTATTTACTTTTTGTTAGTCCTGTAATCATGCACGTTCAGCATAGAAAGTTGAAGGGGCTCAGAAAGTAGAAGAAACCACGTCTAGTCTCACCCACCACCCACGGGCAACCATTTCAGCAGTTTCCTTATTTCTTCCCAGTCAGTTCAGTGTGTATTTTTGCCCTTTTTTTGAGGGGGGAGGAAATGCGACATAATTTTGACCATACAATACACTCAACTATGCATCTGCCCTTTCCCGCTTAACCTTATAAGTATGTAAGTAAAATGGTAGTATTGTTAAGTGTTAAAGTATTTAGCTACGTAGTAAATATTAATGTTAAATACACAGTAAATATTTAATATTGATATGTATAATTTCACATTAAAGTATGGAATAAAATACTTCAAAACTAATTTTAATGACTGAAATATTTTGTCCCATGGGGTTCATCACACTTTTCTTAACCTGTCCAGTTGTTTACTGTTTACCTTTTCTTACCTCTCCTAATTTCTTAGTGTGTGTGTGTGAGAGAGAGAGAGAGATGTCTTAAATCCTTTCAGAAAAGACAGGGTATGTTATATATTGTATATCAAGCATTTAAAATCACTCCCTAAGCTTCGCTCAGTGACATTATTGTAGCCAATGAGGTGTACCCGAGGTGCGATTATTGCTAATCAGAATTGCTGTCTCAAAGCGAAGCAATATGGTGGTTTTTAATTTGTTACTATTATGGTGGCACTTTGATGAACATTGTTAGACGTAATTCTTGCTTATACTTAAGATTATTTTATTAGGGTAGATTCCTAGATTTGGAGTTAGAAGAATCTGGATCTTTTGAAGTTTCTTGCAATTTATTGTCAAACTCCTTTGCTAAAAGACTCTTCAGTGTATCCTCTCATTAGCAAGTGGGAAAGGGTGTGTTCCCTTGCGCCCTGATGGCAGCAGGTGCATTTTCAGTGACCACTGGTTTGTGACCTAGAAGGTGGCATTTGGTCGTTGACGTGGAACTCACGTCTCCGAGTCCACGCCCCAGGGCTGTGGGTGGAGGAATGTCCGTGGAATACTTCATCGGAAATTTTTGTCTTGCAGCTGACTTTGGTGTGTCTGCCAAGAATCTGAAAACTCTGCAGAAACGAGATTCCTTCATCGGAACGCCTTACTGGTGAGTTGGGTAGCTTCTGGACATGGGATGGTGGAGGGGGATGTCAGACCTCAGTCCTCAGGGTGACCTCTGACCGGTACAGCTCGGACAGGACAGGAGGCAGGGGCTCCTGAGTCAGCCTGCCGGGGCTGAGCCCAGCCTCCACCACTGCCTGGTGCCGTGACCTCGGTCCAGTCCCTTCGCATCCCTGTGCCTCAGTTTCCTGACCTGAAAAATCAGGGACGTCGTAGCTCGCACTGAATGGGTGGTTGTGAGGATTAAGTGGGGTGATACATGTAGAAAATGCTCCGTTATCATTTTCTGGAACTCCTAAAAAAATAATGGTTCCATTCTTGATCAGTTCATCAAGTACAGAGTACGGAGCTGGGGCTATGAGGATGAATAATCAAGTTCAGTTCCTACCCTCCTGTGCAGTCTCTCTGGACTTCTCGAGTCCTTGGTGTTTCCTTTTCCAAACTGTTACTTAAAAACAAAACAAAACAAAACAAAACAAAACAAAAAAAAACCAAAACAAACAAAAAAAAAAACAGAAAAATCCCGTAAAACTCTTTCGTTCCGTTTCATACCTAACTGCTTTCTGGTTTTCCTGTGCATTAATTCCCATTGTGGAGGTGGGCTCCTTGCTTGCTTGCTTTTTACTCACCCTTTCTCTCTCTCTCTCTCTCTGCCCTCTTATACCTCTCCCTCCTTTTCTCTCCTATCCCTTCTCTCCATGCTTTTATATTCTCTCCACTGCTCTTCCTGCCCCCAGTTTTTTCCAGGCCCCTTCCCCTCTGCCCCCACCCACCCTTCCAGGACTCTGAGTTCTGGATTGTGGCTGCCACCTGGTGGTAGGCCTCGGGAACTGCAGCAGGCCTTGGCAGTGGAGCCGCACGGAGGGCGTCTTTCTGTGTGAAGACCACCAGCAGGAAGACAGTGGGATGGACAGGAAGGCAAATCGTGATTCTGGCGTGGTACTGCCAGTCCCTGACACTGGCATGTGCTGGTCCTTGACCCTGAGTCTCCAAGAAGTGCCTGGGAGGCCAGGTCCTCAGCCCTCTGTTGTCCCTTGGTTGGTTCAGGATGGCCCCCGAGGTGGTGATGTGTGAGACCATGAAGGACACTCCGTACGACTACAAGGCCGACATCTGGTCCCTGGGCATCACGCTGATTGAGATGGCGCAGATCGAGCCGCCACACCACGAGCTCAACCCCATGCGGGTCCTGCTGAAGATTGCCAAGTCAGAGCCCCCCACGCTGCTCACGCCCTCTAGGTGGTAAGGAGAAGGGTGATGCCGGAGGGCCAGGGCCCGAGATGCACTGGCCTGCGGGGCTGGGCGGGCTGGAGGGCCTTTCTGAGCTCCCCGGGTCCTCCTTGCCCCGTCCTCCCTCTGTGCTCTCCACACGGGCAGCCTGGTGACTCAGAGAAACTGGGTCCCGCTGTGGGAGTAAATGCCCAGGTGAGCCCTGCAGCCACCTGGCACAACCTTGGGCTGGGACTCAAGGCTCTGGCTGGAGCCCAGCACTGCCATGTTTTGCTCTGTGGCCTGAGCAAGCCCCTGCTCCTTGGGTTTCCATGTCCCCTCCTGTAAGGCGATGTCCGTGATGAGAAGTTCACCTTGAAGGCCCCGCCGCCTCCGCCTTTCAGCCTGGGAAGGCGCCCCTTGTCCTGTGATGGGCTTGTCTGGGAGGCACATAAGTCGCGGGAGAGTAGGGTCTGTGACATGGGGTGTCCTCTCTGCCCTCCTCCCGCTCCGAGCTCACTGCGGGCCCTCTCCTCCCAGGTCTGCAGAGTTCCGAGACTTCCTGAAGACCGCCCTGGATAAGAACCCAGAGACCCGGCCCAGTGCTGCGCAGCTCCTGGAAGTGAGTGGGTCCCCTCTCCTGGGGCTGCCTGCCCCCTGCCCCCTGCCCCATCCCTCTTCTGGACGAGATCAGCTGTGACTGCGAAGCTGATGTGTTCCTCACCCAGCCTGGGTGATAGATAGTGTATACAACCATCTATTCATCCACCAACATTCCCTGTTGGGGAGCTGCCAGGCAGGAAGTCCCTGGAGCCCTGTCCTCACAGAGCTGATGATCCAGTGGGGGCGACAGGGTGGATGAGCATACATATGCATGTGACGGGGGAGATAGGGGCTTTACAGCTTGGGTGGATAGCAGGCCTGGGAGGGGTCACTCTCCTCAGAGGGGCTCCACAGGTGAGGAGGGAGCCAGGCCAGGACAGGGGCCAAGGTCTGGGATATTGGCGTGAGCGGCATGAACCTGGAAGAGCCAGGAGGCCTGGTCGTGGTAGCCAGTGTGAGGGCAGGGAGGTTGGGGGTGACATCTGGACCGTACGGGGTGCCCACCCCGGACTTGATGGTTCACAAAGAGGACATGCAGGGCTTGGCGGGTCGTACTCGCCACTGTGACCTGTTACAGCAGATGGGTGCAGGGGAAAAGGTGTGTGGGAGGGGACCAGGCTCCAGCTTTCAGGGTCACATGGGGATGCATGTGGTTCCCCCTGCGCCAGGCTGTGCTGTGTGTGAGCTGCCTGCCCTCGGGTTTGTGCAGCACAGCATTGAGGTATGCAGACTGGGTCAGAAAGTCCTGGGTTCAAGCCCCAGCCCTGCCCCTCACTGGCCACGAGACCCTGGGCAAGTGGCTAACCTCTCAGGCTTGGCTCTCACTCTGAAACGGGGTTGTGTTTGTGTCCCCTTGGCAAGGTGGCTGTGAGTGTTGAGTGAGAAGACACTCTAAAGAGTGTAGCCTCACTGTTAAGCCTGTGTTCGCTGAGTGCTTGGTGCGTTGAGTTATAAAAAGTGGAAGGAAACCAGGTTGCCCAGGGGGGTCTGTCTGCTGGGGGTCACGAGTGTATTTGAAGCAAATGCCTGGAGGACCCGAGGCCTTGTTTTCTGGGTATTGTGTTCGGTGGGGCAGCATCTCGGGGGCTGGACTGGGCCAGCCAGAGCTAAGGGCGGGGTGGGCCTGCGGTCCGTGTGAGACCAGAAGCTCCAGCCTGCATGGGGCCAATTGTTTCCTGTAAGCAGGCACCCCCTGGCCCGACACATCCGGCCTCTAGGACCTTCCAGCGGGAAGAGACAGCCGTCCTCCACCCCCACATGGCTGCCCTGCAGCCCTGACCTGCGCCAGGAATTTCCGTTCTGTGGTTGGAAAAATGTCCTGGCAGAGGCGTCTCAGTGTGAGACGGAAAGGGTCTCAGAAGAGGGGAAAGACCCTTCGAGGTACATAAAGCACCTCTTAGAGCACAGGCCGAGGTCGGCTTTACCCCGGGCCTGCTTGTCCCCACGACAGGGAGGGCACAGCCCATGACTTGTGCTCTTGGGGGAGGGTGCGGGGTTAGAGCAGGCTTGCTGAGGTCACCTGGCCTGGGGAGACGGAGGGAGCCCCAGATCCTAGCAGCCCCTCCAGAGCTGCTCATGCCCCTGCCTGGGCCCTCCTGTCTACCTGCTTCCGGAAGCTTCCTCCTGGCCCCTCGTCTTTCCTGCTGTCTGCCTCGAGGTGACTGGCTTATACCCTGTTTGGTTTGTGGCTCATTCATAGACTTGCGTAGATGCTCCTTGGCATTGTGTCCCATAGTGGTGGCCCAGGCTCTGACATCAGGCTCGCCCACCTGGAATCTCGCTCTGTGCCTCAGTTTCCTCATCCATAGGGTATGGATGGTGCTCCTGTCACAGAACATGGGGTGAATGAGATCCTCTAGGCACTGTTTTTAGCATAATGGCCATCAGGGGTGCAGTCTACACTTGCTGAATTTGTTTTTAAACCCACTCACTGTGTCACAGTGTCCTTGTCAAGGTCACCAGCGCCTTCTGTGTTGCTGGGCGGCAAGGTCAGCTCAGGCCTCAGCAGCAGCAGCCACCACGGCCAGCTCTGGTCATCCTCGCTGTCAGCACTGACTTCTGATACCCACGTCTTCTCGGTTTCCTTCCTTCTCCCTGGTCACTCACCAGCCTCCTCCACCCGCCTTTCTTGTCCCTGCTGTCTACACTCACCTGACCTCACCCCATTTGCTGTGATGCCCCCATTTCCACCCTGCCGCCCAGCCTGTGTCCACCCTCCCTTGGATATCTACTTGGCACCTCAAACTGAACACGTGCACCACAGAGCATCTTTCCCCAGAGGTGCCCCACCGACGGCTCTCCTGACTCTGGCAGCGGCGACCCCACCTTTCCGGTGGACAGGCCCCGGGCCTTGGAAGCATCCTGAGATACATAAAGCACTCCCACTCTTTCTCAAACACTCCCTGTCCGTCTACGGAGAAATCCTGCTATCCTTGCCTTCAGAACATGCTGGAATCCAACCACATCTCACCGCCCCTCTGAGCTGCCGCCGCCTCTCACTTGGAGCATTGCCTCATCCCCGGGCCCCCTGTAATGCTTCAGTCTGTTCTCTGTGCGGCAGCCCGAGCGAATCTGGCAAACCGGTCGGCTCCTGTCCCTCCCTGGTCTGAAGCCCCTAATGGCTCCCACCTCACTCAGGGTAAAATCCATAATTGCAGCAACCTGCAAGGACCTCTTGTGTAGTCTGCCCACCCCACTGTGAACCCCGCAGACCTCCGCTCTCCTGGTCCCTCACTGCGCTCTAGCCACTGTGGCCTGCTTGCTGTTCTTAGGACTCACCAGGCACACCCTGCCTCAGGACTCTTGCACTGACTCTCCAGGCGGCCTGTACTAATCTTCCCCAGACACCTCTGTGGCTGTCGCTCTGTGTCTGTCCTCTCTCTCCCACCCACCTTACCTGCCTCCTTTGATCATTGTGCAAACATCAGCTTGTCGGTGAGGCCTCCCCCAGCCACCCTATTTAAAACCGCAGGTGTGCGCTGGCCAGTGCAGCTCAGTGATCGAGCATCAGACTGCGAACCAGAAGGTCACCGGTTTGATTCCCAGGCAGGGCACATTCCTGGGTTGTGGGCCAGGTCCCCAGTTGGGGGCGTGTGAGAGGCAACTGATCCACGCATCTCTCAAACATTGACGTTTCTCTTCCTTTCTCCCTCCCTTCCCATCTCTGTGAAAATAAATAAGTAAAATCTTCAAAAAACAAATAAGTAAATAAACTATCCTTAAAAAAAGAAAAAGAAAAAAACCCTGCAAACCTGCTGCCCCTCCCACTTCTCACATCTCTTTTCCCTGCCCTGCTTTAAATTTTTCCATGGCACATAGCATGGTAGTATATAATTTACTAGAATTTAAGTTTATTCTTGGTTTTTTATCCTCCCTCAAGGACATTTTTTCATTGCTTTTAGAGAGAGGAAGAGGGAGAGAGAGAAACATCGATATGAGAAAGAAACATTGATTGGTTGCTTCCCGTACATGCCCCAACCATGGATCAAACCCACAACCTAGTACGTGCCCTGACTGAGGATCGAACCTGCAGCCTTTCACTTTACAGGATGATGCTGCAACCTACTGAGCCACTCTGCCAGGGCGACAGTAGTCTGTTTTGTTCACTGATGTGTCCTAAGCATCCCAACAGTGCCTGGATGGAGAGGACCCTTGACAAGTATTCGTTAAATGCATTTATCCATTTTAACTAACATACTGTTAGGTAACCCTTTCTCCATGCCAGGTGCTGTTCTAAGTATTTAACGTTGACTAATTTAATCATCATAACTTCCCTGTGAAGTAGGTCCTGTTCGGATCTCCATCAGACATGAGACTGAGCGCAGAGAGATTAGGTAGCCTGCACGAGATCACACCGCTTGTAAGCGACAGAGCTGGGATTCTGATCCTGGCCATCTGGTTCCAAAGCCTGTTCTCTTGACCACTCTGGGAAGCTGCCTCCAAATGAATGGAGGAGAGAAAGAAATGAAAGAGGAGGCAAGAGAGGGAAGCGGTTAGAAGGTTGGGAGAGAGGACTGAGCGGGAGATGCTGATACATTCTTAGATGTTTTCTAAAGCCATTGTTGGTGTGGGGGACTCCTGGGCTGGTGGCTTCTAAGTACAGAGAAGAAAATAGGCTCAGGTTCTTGGAAGGGAAGTCTGTGTAGACGACCGTAGGGGTCCTGGCCAGAGGGCAGGAGCCAGCTGGCATGCTGTGTGACATCTTGGGGTTCCCCACAGAGATGGCACGGAGCAGCTGGTCCTCTTCCTGAAGGAGCAGGCACCTAGGTTCCCCTTGGATTGGGGCCCTCTGCAGGGGTGCGAGCACTATCTGGGGACCCATGTGTGCAGCCTGGTCTGTCCCCGTGCCAGCCCCACTGGGGCAGTGCCCAGCTGCAGAGCGTCGTCTCTCTAATGGGCCTTCACAGTTTGGGGGCTGAGGAAATGCCTCTCCTGCACACCCCCCTGGAGATGGTGCAACTGAAGGAAGGGCTGGGGAGGCGGGCTGTGCTTTGGGTCCTGGAGCAGTTGACAAAACAGTGTCCTGGGGCCTTGTCAGCCAAGGAGGGCCTGCCCCACCTGCTTCCAGCTCTGCTCACCGGCAATCATAGGAGCTCACCTGCTCCTCCATCAAAGGCTTTCCTTCCCACGGCTTCCCTTCCCCCTCGCTTCCTAAGGACCCCGGGGGCTCTGTGGAGGCAGTGGAGCAGATGGGTCAGGCTCAGGAAGGCAAGGCTCCTGGCCATGCTGAAGAGCCGCGAATTTGGTCAACATGTAGTGTGCCCTGACGCAAACCTGGTATTCCCCGGAGCCTGTGCCTGCTTCATTTATTTCTGTCACATCCACGTCAGCCACTCTGGGACATGCCCTGTGGCTGCGTGCTCAAGTTCCCACGTGAGAGGTTGTGCAGCATGAGGCTTGGGAACCTCTGGGAGCTGCTTCTCACCCTCTGTTCTAAAAATCTATGCCCTGTGGGGATGCAGGAGGGGACAGGAATGTGGGGAGTGTGAAACTGGTACCTCAGAGGGTTCTGTGACTGTGATACTGATACTGCTGCTGCTGCTGCTGGAGGTAGTGATGATCGTGATGGTGGTGGTGATGGTGGTGGTGATGGAGGTGATGGTGATGGTAGTGAGGGAGGTGATGGTGGGGTGGTAGTGAGGGAGGTGATGGTGATGATGGAGGAGATGGTGATGGTGGTGATGATGGTGATGATGGTAGTGAAGGAGGTGATGGTGGTGATGGAGGTGATAGTGATGATGGTAGAGAAGGAGGTGATGGTAGTGATGGAGGTGATGGTGATGGTGATGATGGTGGTGATGGAGGTGATGGTGACAGTAGTGATGGAGGTGATGGGTAGTGATGGAGGTGATGGTGATGATGGAGGTGATGGTGACAGTGGTGATGATGGTGGTGATAGAGGTGATGGTGGTGATGGAGGTGATGATGATGGTAGTGATGAAGGTGATGGTGATGCTGGTAGTGAGGGAGGTGATGGAGGTGATGGTGATGATGGAGGTGATGGTGACATTAGTGATGGAGGTGATGATGGTAGTGATAGAGGTGATGGAGGTGATGGTAATGGTGGTGGAGGTGATGGTAGTGATGGTGATGATGGTGGTGATAGAGATGATGGTGACAGTAGTGATGGAGGTGATGGTGATGATGGTACTGAGGGAGGTGATGGTGATGGTGGTGATGGAGGTGATGGTGGTGATGGAGGTGACGGTGACAGTAGTGATGGAGGTGATGGTGGTGGTGATAGAGGTGATGGTGATGGTGATGATGATGTAGACAATAGCTCTTAGAGTCTGAGTGGTGATGCTTAGAACAACCATATTCTTGTTCCCAGTGTACAGATGAGCAAGCTGAGGCTCGGAGAGGTGAGTGACTTGCCCAGGTTGGTGGCAGAAGCAGGATTTTATCCCAGGCGGTCCGGCTCTTCACTGCTGTTCTCCCTTGCCTCCCATATTAGTAAACCCTTACTAATGGTCCCACTCAGCCGCCAGACCGGTACCTTTAAATGACACTTTCAGTGTCACTTTAACTGACACCTTTAATGTCACTCCTCTGCCGCAGCCCTCCAGTGGCTTCTGAGAATAAAGCCTCAGCTTCTCACCCCCACCAAGGTCCCCTCTGCATGCACCGCCCTGCCCTTCCTCCTGTGGCTCCACCCCCTCCTCTCCCACAGTTCCTGATGCTTCTCCTTTCTCGGTGTGCCTCCTGCACGCCAAGCTCAGTCCCATCTCAGGACCTTTGCACCTGCTCTTCCCTCCCCCTGGAATTCTCTCTGCCCAAATCTTTCTCCCTGGCAGGCCCCTTCCCATCCCTCAAGGTCTCAGCTCCAAGGTCACCTCCGCAGGGAAGCCCCTGTGACCACAGACCTAAGGAGCCTCTGCTGCCCAGACCAGGCTGTTCCAGCCTCCTGCTCTCCTGTCACCAGATCTACAGTGATCTTTCTTGTTACTCTGTGACATACCTGCTGTCTCCCCCTCAGCTGCAAGGCCCCAAGGGCCGGGACCTTGCCTGTTTCCTTGCTCACCTTATGTCAGCACCTGGCACATCAGGTCTCACCCTGTGGTTGTGGCGTGAATCGGTGAATGAGTGGGGACATGGGAAAGGAAAAGATTCAGTTCTTTACCTCTTCACCAGTTTGGACTAACTAGAGAGAGGCGTCTGAATGCCAGGGCTCTTTAAGCTGAGTGAGGCCTGTTGCGGTCAGATGTTCAAAGTGAGGTGACTGAGTTGGATGGGGTGCTGCCTTGTGGCCCCCCACAAGTGAACTGATGTAGGTGGACAAGCAGATGAAAATGCCTTTTGTGGACCTGTCGGTTGTGAATGCGTTTTCAGGCTGCTGGGAAATTTATTTTTTGTGGTCAAGCACACACACACTTCCCTGCCATCTTGACACACTGTTGCTCTGCTCACACATTTTCCGACAGTAAAGACAGCGAGATTCCATCAGAGCCTTCCTGTGAATTTCACATGAGCCTGTTCCCACGTGAAGACCACCCCCATTCCCAGCATTCCTTCTGAGCTGCCCTGGGGGTGTGTGGTGAATTGTGGAACCCCTATCCCTGTCCACTCCCAGGGACAGACTACCTTCCACCTGGGGGTGCGAGTGTGATTTAACATCTGCTGAGGCCGTCAAAGCTCTGGTGTTCTGCAAGGTCTGTGCAAGGTGTGACATTTCTGTAAGAGCCTCGGAATAGAACACACACTACTCTGCTTCAAGTTTTTGCAAACACACGTGTGTGTCTGCCCGAAGACACACAAGAATGTGTTCTTGGCAGACTTAGTCACAGTCAGCACAGGCAGGAAACAGCATGGATGCCCAGCGCAGCAGGGTGAGTGAGCAAGCTGACGTGTGTGTGCAGGAATGCGCTGCACGTGAGCACAAGAGGAGCCGTGCACCGGTGCATGTGGCATGTGAGTGGATCTGAGTTTCACCTTGTGGCATGAAGAGAGCCAACCACAGAAGATGGCGTACTGTCGGATTCTGTCTGTATGAAGTTGAAGGGCGGGCAGGGCAAGCCACTGAGCTAGGCAGCAGGGGCCTTTCTGAGGTAGTGGGAGTGCTCTGTCTTGGGTGGTGGTTCCTCTAGGTCTATATATATGAAAAATGTGGAAAAAGTCACCAAGCTTAATGACTTGTGAACTCAGTACTGCTTTTAAAAAGAACATGATGCACAAAGAAACCACCCTAGCCTTGTGTCAGCTCCCGCTTTGGGCTGGGCAGCACTTCCGTGGGCAGTAGCTTCCTCACCGTCACGGCCTCCCTGTGGGTTTGCCACTGCTGTCTCTCCTTCACAGGTGAGGGGACTGCAGCTCAGGCAGGGAAAGTCACAGGCTTGGTGTCACAGAGTAGGGATTTGCCCTCTTTCTATCACACATAGGACTTTCCGAGCTGCCTCTGGGTCTCCTGTACCAAGTCCGTGTTACTTTTTTTTCACCAAGTCCAGCTTTTGCCTTTCCTCCTCACCCCCTCCCCCGCCCTTGGTCCAGAGTGGCTCTAACCTGGGTGTCTTGTCCCTCTCAGCACCCCTTCGTCAGCAGCATCACTAGTAACAAGGCTCTTCGGGAGCTGGTGGCGGAGGCCAAGGCCGAGGTGATGGAGGAGATTGAAGACGGCCGGGATGAGGGGGAAGAGGAGGACTCCGGGGACACCACCTCTGTAAGGCGTCAGGGAATGGCTGCTGGGGAGGGACGGGACCCTGTGGATCTTGGCTCCTGTGGGAGGGCCCTGGGGAGCAGGAAGGCCTCCTTTCTGTGTCTCCCCAGCTTGCAAGTAACAGGCTCTCAGGAGTCTAGATTTTTACATGAGATCTGACAATTTGTAAAAGTTGGTAGCTGGTTGTTGCTTCCCAGCCTTTTCCTTGCATGGCTCATGTACCAAATGTATGTATCAAACACGTATGTTTGAGTGTGCATGGGGCTGCACATGATGAGAGGCCACAGGCTGAGGGGCTCTGGCCACCCAGACCCTGCCTGGCTGCCCTGAGGGCCCAGGGGACCCATGTCTGGGCCCATTTGTAACTCATTTGCAGCTTCAGCACTTGGCTTAATTTAAATATAAATGACAGCTAATTTTTAAAAGTGTAAAGCCATTTGGGCCCAGGGAAACGGTCAGTGGCTGGATCCCAGCCTGAGCAGCTGCGTTTGGGCTGCAGGTCTAGTTGTTTGCAGGGTGGGGCGGGGGGGGAGGGGTTGGCCTCTGCCAGGAAGGCCATTTGCTGTCCAGATGGTGCTATGGGCCTGGTGAGGCAGGGGCTGGGCGTTGCTGTGCAGGGACCAGATCAGACCTGAGTTTTTGAACCCTTGCTCTGCTTGTTGAGAGGGTGGATTAAAGTTGCTTCTGGAAGCTTCCGTATCCAAGGTAAAAAACCAGCAGCCTTCAGGACCCCAGGGAATGCTTCCAGTGTGAGTCCATTAATACCAAGTTTGAAAATAGGCAAACCAACTTATGGGACTTAGATATCGAAGTCAGCACAGTGATTACATCAGCAGGAAGGATGGATGTGGTGGGTTAGGGGGTGGGCTCTGGGGCCAGGCCCCGTCCCATCCCTGACCCAGAAGGGGGCAGCGTGAGTGCTCACTTTATTCATTAGGCTGGACACTTAGGTGTTAGCCGGATACATGCATGTTCTGTTCCATAGTAGTGATATTTCCAATCCTTTCCTCCCCCCAAAAGCTCTGAAAACAAAACATTTAAAGGTTTGTGGCTGAAAGGGGAAATCTTACTCCTGGATATATGTATTTTGGGTTTTATGCAATTTTGTAAAACAAAAACAAAAACAAAACACTTTAATTAGTTGCCGTGTAAAAATCAGAAGATGTGTAAAAATCCAGATTCTAGCTTGTCTTGGAAAATGTGGGAGGTCTGGCCGTAGGGGACCCTTTTCCCCACGTTGTCACTATTGGTTGGAGCAGGGAAGCCAGTGCCCCTTTCAGACAGGCAGGGCCGGCCAGTGGGTCACAGCTGCCCGCATTCCTAGGAGCAATAATAGGTATTGAACTGAGCTACAGTCAGAGAGAATCAGCATATTCCCATTCCTTCAGAGAAGTAGTGATTTGATTGTCGGTTAGGTAGTAGGGAGTGCTGGGGCCTGCAGCTTGCTGGGGTGACACTGACTCCGCCTCCCTGGCCGGGGCAGACACCACCCTGTTGGGGTCTGACCTGCAGCGCACGGCATCTCTGACTGTTGCCTTGCACGCACAGCAGCCTGACCTTGACTGCCTTTTCTTTTCCCCTAGTCTCTGGGGAACCACACGCCCAACTCTTCCAAGGTGACTCAGGTGAGCCTCAGTGCCGACAAGGAGCCACCTGTCACTGCAGTGCCACCCAGCCAGCCTCAGGACAGCGTGAATGGGCCCAGCCAGCCCTCTGGGGACAGATCCCTGCAAACTATCAGCCCCCCAGATGTGGCCCCTGAAAATGAGAATGGCCTAACGGTGTCCGTGCCTCTCCGCAAGTCCCGGCCGGTGTCCATGGGCGCCAGGATTCAGGTGTCTGAGGAGAAGCAAGTCACTGACCAGGGTGGGGACCTCGGTCCAGCAGCCAGCCGGTCTCCAAAGACAAGCCGGAGCCGTCCCAACAGCTGCGCCCTGGAGACCTTGGTCAGTGAGAAGCTGGCCAACGGCAGCCTGGAGCTGCCCACCCAGGCCTCTCCTTGCCCAGCCAAGAGGGACTCGGACTGTGGCAGTCTCTCCACCGCTGACAGCGCAGACTACGGTGCCTCCCTGTCCGCTGACCTGTCCCTGAACAGGGAGACGGGCTCTCTGTCCATCAAGGTAACGCCACCTCTTGCGCACGGGCTGGGAGCAAGATGTTCCCCTGCTGGGCTAGGGTTTTTGGAAGTAGTCAATGGCTGCCTTCCATTTCTAAGTGGCTCTTAAGGATTGCTCTTTCTTTTTTTGTTTTTCAATTTAATTAATTAATTTTATTTATTTTTTTAAGGATTTATTTTTTGAAGATTTTATTTATTTTTTAGAGAGAGTGGAAGGGAAGGAGAAAGAGGGAGAGAAACATCAATGTGTGGCTGCCTCTTGCATGCCCCTTACTGGGAACCTGGCCCACAACCCAGGCATGTGCCCTGACTGGGAATTGAACCTGCAAGCCTTTGGTTCTCAGGCCCGCGCTCAGTCCACTGAGCCACACTAGCCAGGGCAGATTGCTCTTTCTTTAAAGGGTTTTCAGTTCGACTTGCAGTTTAATCTCCAAAATATCCAAACTCAGTCTGGGGGTTTAGTCACGTCAAACAGTTGGTTTGGATTTAAATGGCAGTCTGGGTTTCCATTTCAATTGGGTTTGGTTAAAGGCCCTGGTGAAATTGGGGAGAGAGAATTCTAGAAGTGGGAGTTCTCTCATCAGTGGTCCAGCTGGGGGCTGGTAGAGTTGATTAAGGGGAGTGGGCTCGAGGCTGTCTCCTGGCTCCGTGGCCTTCCTAGAAGGAGGTACCCTTGTGGGGACAGTAGCCACTGCTTGAGGGCCTGGCCCCTCAAAGTGTTTTAAAGAAAATGAAAGTGGCCCTTTCACCAACATACAGATAAGCAAACAGGGGCCTGGGTGGGAATGGGGAGCTGCTCAGACCCCACACTCTGGGCTCTGGACCCCGAAGGCCATTCTGCCTTCCTGCTGGGACTCTGGCCTCCACTTCCTCCTCGTCCTTGGGTGGCCGAGGGGGCTGACTTTGTCCCCTGCCCACTCTGACAAATCTTGGACATTCTTGACTTCACCTCTGGTCACTTGCTTGACTAGGCTGGTTTTAGGGAAGTTACTGTATCTTTTTGGCTTTTCCTTTCATTGTTCATTTGGGGAAAAGCACAGTAGACACTCAAATATCTGGTGGCTGAAAGGGAGTGAGGCCACGGGCCAGCGCTGCACGGCCTGGGAGCAGGAGGAGAGGCAGTTTGAATGGGCCACCAGCACCGGGGGAGGCAGCAGCTTCTACCTACAGTTACAGGTGGGGCCCATTGTTAGAGGCGTCCTGTCTCTTCTTAAAAAGACACTAAAAGAGTGAAAAAAATCATTAAAAAAAAAAAAGCAAAGCTGTCCACCCAGAGCTGGGGCCCCGCCTCTTCTCCAGGGTGTTGACAAGAGTCTTGCTGGCTAACTGGCAGTGAGTCAGGGACATGGCTGTTCTGATAAGAGTCCACTGGCTGCATTGGCACCCTGGCATGCCAAGTAATCTTAGAGGCAGGTGGCCCTGTGACCATCTTGAATTGAGTCCTAGGACATGTGAGCTGGATGGGGCAAGGAGAGCACAGTCAGGTGTGACTGTCCAGTGCCGATGGCATCCAGAGCCCTGGGTCTCCACTGAGTGGGAGTTGGGGTCAGAGCGACTATGAGGACACAGAGACATGGCCGGAACCGCCCTGGGCCTCCCCTTCCCCTCCCCATCGCCCATCTCTCCCCCTCCCTCTAGGGCTGGGAGGTCCCAGGGAAGTGTTGGAAAAGCAGGGCTGGGCCACTCCTGGACAGGCCTCTGAAGCCAGTGGGAGGTTAGAGGGGGCTGCACAGACCGCTCTAGTGCATGCTCACAGGCCCTCATCCGAATCAAGGAGGACTGGCAGAGGGCATCGGAGTGCCTCTGGGGCCCTGGCCGTGCTCTGTAAATGTGTGAAATGCGTGATTATTCACAGGAAAAGGTAAAGACTGTGAATAACCTCGTGGTGCCCCAGACGGGTGTGGCTATCAGTGGAGGTCAGGGTCAGCTTCGGCTGCCAAAGCAGTTATGAACTTGGTTTTCCGGGCTCTGTGGATTTTGGCATCATGGACGAAAGACTGAGTCCGCAGTACCAGCTGTCAGACATGAACCCCAAGCACTGAACCCCTGCCTTGAGCCGGGTGCCGCGCTGCGTGCCACCCCACGCATTTTCTCACCGAACCTCTGTCACCTCCCTGGGAGGCAGGCACTGTTTCTCTCCTGTGACACGCTAAGGAAGCTGAGGCTCAGGCAGGACAAGGGACTGCCCAGGGTCACAGAGCCAGTGGGTGACAGGGTTAGAAGTGTCCTGTGTGTGAGAGTGTGGGCAATAGGGTGGTAGGGGGCATGGGCAGTGTCTGAAGGCCAAGGTCATGGAGAGGAGAGGGGATAAGTTCAGGTACTCAGACCCCTGGGTTGAGAAGTTGGAAGCAAGGGGTTGGTGGACATCCATGTTCTCCCTGGGTGTGGGGCTGTGGGGCCAGGAGGGCAGTGGGCCACACCCTCTACCACCCTGGATTCTTAGCTGAAAGGCTGAGCTTTGCCTGGTGATCTTCCCTGGCCAGGACTCAAGGCTACACAATAAAACCCTCAAGAGGACCCGCAAGTTTGTGGTGGACGGTGTGGAGGTGAGCATCACCACCTCCAAGATCATCAGCGAGGATGAGAAGAAGGATGAAGAGATGAGATTTCTCAGGCAAGCCTGGGAAGGGTCACGGGC
Organism: Anoura caudifer; assembly: GCA_004027475.1. Lineage (NCBI taxonomy): Eukaryota > Metazoa > Chordata > Mammalia > Chiroptera > Phyllostomidae > Anoura > Anoura caudifer. The sequence goes on along the minus strand of PVKU01001324.1, from coordinate 266,097 downwards.
GGTGCTGACAAGGGTGGGGGTGCTGTCAGAGGGGTTGGGGTGGCATGGGTCTTTAGTAAGAGAGCTGTTTGTGTATAGCATGAAGGACAGGTCGAGGCAGCAAAAGGAAAGTGGTTTTGCTTGAGATCCTGTACTCACCCGCCCTCCCATCCACCTGCTCACCCATCTACCCGCCCACCTATCCACCCACCCACCTATCCACCCACCCATCCACCAGCCATCCACCCAGTCATCCACCCACCCACCCATCCATCCATCTGTGTAGGTACCCACCCACCAGGTTGGGGGACATGGTGATGCCCCAGGCAGTTGAGACTGTTGGCTTTGTAGAACTTATACCTAAAGGGCCAACACCCAGCACACACGATAACCCCAACTGTGGGCACACGAAGGAAGTGATGGATGATATGAGAGCGAGAGTCCGGACTGGGGGCCACAGCTCTGAGGGAACCTCCTGAATGGAACCTGAGGGTGAGAGGAACCCCGAGGGCACTGCCAGTCTGGGGCCTGAGGCCTGTCCAGGGAGCTGGGAGGATAGGGCTGGGGTGCGGTCCCCGGAGGCTTCAGGGCCAGGGTCAGGGTGGGAGAGTGTAGACTTTGCGCCAGCCAGGGTGAAGCTGCTGAAGCATGCCCAGCTCTCACGTCCCTTTGGCACGCTGGCCCTGGCTGCAGTGCGAGGCTGGGCTGCAGAGACCCCGTCCAGCACGGTGGACAGGAGGAGGTGGTCAGACCTAACATACATCTTGGAGGCCAAAACGGTGAAACTAAGAGGGGCTGTGTGGGGAGAGGGCGGGAGGTGAATCTGGGAGCCCCTTGTGTACTTTTTGGGGGCTCAGGCCCCCAACAGCCCACCTGAGGGAGACCCTATTTTCACTACTTCATAAATAAGGAAACTTTTGGGCAGGTCGCCCAGGTGAGAAGGGATTGAGCTGCCGTAGCCAGGCCTGTGTGCGGGAGAGTTCTGCCCAGCTCCCACTGGTTGTGAAGCTTCCCCGGGGTCTGCTGGGCACAGGGCCAGGGGCTGAGCAGTCTGGAGGCCTTGGGGCCAGGCTTTTGCAGGGTAAATTTATTTTTGGTGTAGAGAATATTTCTAGAACATCAAACACATCCATATTTTTAAAAAGCCCAAACATCTGAAAGCTACAAAGAAGCACTTTGGGGTGCCTTGGGCCACTTGTCCCCTCGAAGAAGGAGGGGAAGAGAGGCAGACTTTTCACTGGGCGTGGTTCTGCATACATACGTGTGCATGCGCACACATGCACTTTGGTGTCATCTGTGCGGGTTGGGGCAGTGAGGAGGGAAGGGTTGCTGTCGGCGGGTGACACCACCTTCGTGTGAACGGTCAGCCAGGAGGGGACCTGTATTCCTCAAGCGTCAGACCTCAAGGGCTGGCTTTCCATCCGGTGCCCCCTCTGGGCTGCTCAGGTTGCCAGGGCTGAAATTCCAGACTGACCACTCTCCATGGAGAAACTGTGCCCTCCGGCCTGGTCCCCCGCCCTCACCCTCCTCCCGAACTGAGGCACTGTGTGCTGCTCAGGTTTGGAAGGTGAGACCGGACCGAGGTGGGGGAGAAGAGCTCATGAGGAACAAGGCTTTTCTTGTCTGCTGCCATGGTCCTGAAGGCCGAGTGTCCTGTGAGCCTGGCCAGGCTGCAGGGGTGCAGGAGGCGGTGACCAGCCACCCGCAGCTGGCCCACAGCCCGCGCCACACCAGGGTCCTAGCATTTCCGGAGGATTGGGTCACAGGCGGTCCTTTGAACCATGTGACTGAATAGTCACTCTCCCAGATTGAGGCTGCTAGGTCAGAGTTCCTTCTCTTTTTCCCTGAAACTGGTGCTGGTTCTATTCTGCTTTTTGAGAGCACAGGGAGGTTGGGAGGTAACGCTAGAACCTGTCTCTTTCTGTCTTCCTGTGTCTTTTGGTCAGTTGTTCTGTAAGCCTGTTTCTCTTGAGTCAAGATTTCCATTTTTTGGTTAACACTCTCAAAATCGCCTCCTGCTTCCTTACTTCCCAGAGAGCAGAGGCTCAGAGGGAAGCTCCTTTATGTGGCAGTACAAAGCCTCTCTGGCCTTTCCCAGAGATTGGCTCTGCTTCCTCATTATCATTCAAAAAGGCGCCACCCTGAGTGTTGGCTGCCTGGCAGGACAGGTATCCTCTCGTTTAACCCTCTGAGCACCCGAGCGGCAGAGATCCTCTGCCCCGTTTCACAGCTGCAGGAGCTGCGACCTGCCGAGATCGGGTGAGGCCAGGGCCTCGCTGCAGAGTTCATGGGGCCGAGACTCGAGCAGGGTCCCTCTGACCCCTGAGTGTGCGGCCCTTCCTCCTACAGCAGCTCTCCCCTCTCGGGCGTCGAGGCCGGCGGCGCAGTGGGGACACCAGGGTGCAGGCCGGGGCCAGCATACGGGCTGCCGGGGAGCCCCCTGTCCATCAGGGGGCCCAAGTTCTTTTCTGATTAGAGAAATGATCCCTCTCAGTTTCTGGCGGGCTTGCTCGGAAAGAGCCACAGTCAGCAGGTGGGGGTTATCCTGCCAGTGTTTTCTGTGAGCACACATGTGCAGGTGACACAATTCTATAGAAAGTTAAGGTATATTATATGGTTCAGGTCAAGTTTTTTTTAAATTGTATTTATATTTTGAATGGGTGATATGATATTATACTTAAAAACTCAAAAAGAAAAAGAGGGTAAATAGTGAAAAGTCTCCCTCTTTCACTTTCCTGCCAGGCACCCAGTCCCTCCGTGTTACTATTTTTTGATGCAATCCTCCCAGAAATACGCAGTGTTTACAGAGGAGAGTAAACACACACACACACACGTGCACACACACGTGCACACACATGTTGACCTTTCCCCTGGATGGTGGGCAGAGATTAGCCCCCTGCCAGCTCAGAGATTGTCCCACATCTGTTGTAAAGGACGGTTGCACTAATAGATGTTTTCCATGTTATTATCCTCTAAAACTTGATTTTTAATCGTTGTATAAAATCACATCACATGGATGTGTTTTAATTTAATTAGACCTCTACTGATGGACATTTAAGTTGATTCCAATTTTGTATGATGACAAAGAGCATTGTTATTAATATCTGCATTCAGTTTTGCGCCTCTGTGCATGCTGCTTTGGAATCACTGTCCAGAAGTGGAAGTGTTATCTCAAAAGGTATAAACTTATTCGAAATTGTTCTCCAGGAATGTCATAACAATTTATACCTCAGCAGGTTACAAAAGTATCAATTTCCCCTATAATCTTACCTGTTTAGTTAATCAGAATGGTGTTTCTTTTAAATTTACATTTCATGCCCACTTAGATTATTTAAAAATTTCTTGCCTTCTGTTTTATGTCTGTTATGTTCTGTGTCACTTTTCTAAAACCAGGATATTCATGTTTTATTGCTTTGTAAGCACTCTTTATATATGAAGATTATTAATGTTCCATCCATAAATGGCAACTGAAGCCTGAGTTCTGACCTTGCCTCTGCCCCAGACTAGTGCGATACTGCGATACTGCTCTACACTCCGGCCTTTAGCGTCCCTAGCTGTGAGTTATGGTATCTTTGGGGCCACTTTCTGATGGAGATGGCCACCTCTTTTAACCCTTCAGGCGCCAGGAACTCCGAGAGCTCCGACTGCTCCAGAAAGAAGAGCATCGGAACCAGAACCAGCTGAGCAGGAAGCATGAGCTGCAGCTGGAGCAGATGCATAAACGTTTTGAACAAGAGATCAATGTGAGTGCGAGAAAAGCTGGGTCCCTTAAGCAGAAGCTGCAGAGTGGGCGTGACTGCATGGTGGAGAGGGATTCACAGTTGCCTGACTCCTCTGATGTCCCCATGTCGTTAGGCATTGCCTTCATGATTTACATGAATTCCATGAAGGCGACAGTGCTCCTCTGAGTTATATAGGAGGGTCCCTAGAGGGAAAGTAACCTGTGTTGAGGATCGTGCAAGAGCCTTGCAGGTCAATGGTCTGGTGTCCCTTCTGCATATGAGGGAACAGAGACCCAGAGAGGTTAAGTGACTTGTCTCAGGTCACACAGGGAAGAGGTGATAGAGCTGGGATTTAAGCCCAGGTCCGAGGATGAGCTCTGGGCTCTCCCATCCCCGCTTCCCATCTCCTCCCCCCAGTGACTTATAAAATGACTTTGCTGAATGCCTCTTCCTGCCCTGTCCAGGCCAAGAAGAAGTTCTTTGACACGGAGCTGGAGAACCTGGAACGTCAGCAAAAGCAGCAAGTGGAGAAGATGGAGCAAGACCATGCTGTGCGCCGCCGGGAAGAGGCCAAGCGGATCCGCCTGGAGCAGGAGCGGGACTACACCCAGTTCCAGGAGCAGCTCAAACTGATGAAGAAGGAGGTGAACGCATGTTGGGTGGAGGCAGGGCGGTCGGAGAGCACTAGGACGCTCTTGGATTGCGAGCAGTTGAAACCTCAACTCAACCTTGCTCAGCGACAGGGAGCTTGGGGGAGCTGGTTTACCCAAAAAAGTGCATGTCCTGGAGTGTCTGCATCTGTGGCTTGCCTGCACCATTGGGAGCCACGCCTCCATCACCTGGGCTCTGCTTGCCTCTGTGTTGGCTTGGCTCCCAGGCAGGCCTTCACCATGGGGTCTCAGGCAGCTTCCTGTATACCTTCCAGCTTAGTGAAGAGAGCAGGGGAGGAGGGAGGATGGTGGCCAGGGGGATTTGAGATGCTGTCACCAGAGGGGGCTGCAGGTGCTGCCAGGATAAACACACACGTCCTCTACACTGACCCTCTCTTCCACCAGAAGAGTAGTCCCTGAGCTTGGACCCAGGCAACCTTTTCCCTATCCCCCCATCCAGCTGGAGGGGGAGGGGAAGGCGGCCAGGAGAGAGAGAGTCCTGAGACAAGGGGAGTGAGGAGGCATGGCTCTCAGCCTGCCCTGGGGAAGGGGGTCCCAAAGAACAGCCCAAACCTCTGTGGGCTAGCCAGATGCCAGGAGGTGGGGACACGTGTGCTTTCCTATGCTCTCAAGAGGAAGGAGAGGCAGAGAGGTGGGAGCCCCGAGGGTGGGTGTACCAATCCTGGCCATTCCCAATCTGCAAATGAGAGCTGGTGGGGTAACAGCCTCTGGGGTGGTCCATGGTGGGGCCTCGGAACCCGGCTCCCAGACCTCACCTTGACGGGCATGGCATGTGGTGTCTCCAGGGGCCTGAAGGGGCAGGGCTGGGGCTGGGTGGGACAGTGAGGCACTCGCCTCAGGCACTCAATTTAAGAGCTCACCCAAAAGCTCAGGAATCAAGATAAGTAACATTCTAATGCAGTGTGTTAAAATAACAATTCGTGCCCAGTATTCGTGATGAACAGAATATCGGCTATTTAAAATAAAAACAGGGTCCGACAGGGCAGGGATTCAGGTGAGGTGGTGAGGCTGAGCCCTACAAGTACAGGGCTAACTCCTGTCGGTATTTAAAATTTCCATGTGTATTTATTTTACTTTAAATTTAGATTTTGTTTATTTATTTTTAGAGGGAGGGGAAGGGAGGGAGAATAGAGGGAGAGAAACTTCGATGTGCAAGAGGTACATCGCACGCCCCCAGCTGGGGACGTTGGCCTGCATCCTCCCAGCTCGGCAGTTCCAGAGGCCAGAGAGCAGCATTTCCCAGAGGGTTCCAGCAAACACCCTGAAGCCCTCACTGGCCCAGTAAGGGTCATGTGTTCCCTCTGCACCAGTCCCTGAGGCCAGGGCCTGGGGATCATATACGCCATCTAGAATCAGATGGGGTTGGAGCATCACCCCCACCTCAACCCAGGAACCGAGGAGAGGTGCCTAAAGTATGCAATCTCAACCGGGGTAATATCACCACCAAGGGGTTAAAAAAAGGAAACCCTTTAACATACTGAGAGCATATCTGGGGGGTCAGTATTTCATGGGGGTGGGTGATTAGGAAGAAGATGTCTAAAAGGGTTGGGAGGGGACAGTAATGGAAAACAGGGCTGAGAAACCTGCTTTAAAGGAAACTGAGGTGCTGGCCTCAGAAGGGGGTGGACACCATGCAGCAGAACCAGCACCTGGCTGCCCCGGGGAGTCTGGAAACTGAGTCAGCAGCAGTCAGCACTGGGTCCACAGGTGCCACCTGTCAGAGTGGCTGGGTGGGGAGCGGGGTTGGGGTCCAGTGCCCAGGAAGTGTGAGGAGGTACCCTGACCTGGCCACGCTCTGCTGTCTCTGGTGCAGGTCAAGAATGAGGTAGAGAAACTCCCCAGACAGCAGCGGAAGGAGAGCATGAAGCAGAAGATGGAGGAGCATGCACAGAAAAAGCAGCTTCTTGTGAGTCCTTGCCCCTCACTCAGGGAGTAGAGGGGCTCGGGAGTCCCAGGTTTGAGACCCTGAATGGTGACCAGGTCCCCTCTTCGTCTCTGTCCCATGCCCTATGCCTCGAATACCTGTCTGTTATTCTTGAATACCTAAATCCAGCCCATCCTTTTATCATCCCTGTTACCACCTCTCTCAGGCAGTGTTCCTTGATTGCCCTCCCTCCAGCTGGAAGTGAGCTCTCCCATCTCTGGACACCCCAGCCCTTCACATCCACCTTTCCCAAGCCTTTAGTGCCTCCTGCCTCCTTTGGCTGGTGTTTGTGTCACATCTCCTTGACCAACCCAGTACATCCATCTGTCCACTTGGCATCTTTTGGAGTCTCAGACATCAGGCCCACCATCTCCGGACCTGGTCCTTCTCTTGTGTTTCAAGGGGGCACCACCCTCCATCCGGTGGTCAGGCCAGAAACCCTGTCATCCCTGACACCTCCTTTCCCTCCGGTCCTTCATCACCTCCTGAGGCATGTTTTTGTTCATTTGTTTGATCTCCAAACTTTGGATCCATTAACCTGTGCACATCTCTGACCCACTAGCCATTGCCATCTCTTGCTTGATCTGCTACAGCCTCCTCCCAGCCAGTCTCCCAGCTTCCTCTTGTCCCTCTGGTTCTCTGTCACACCAGCAAGTGTGACCATGTCACCCTCCCCCCACAGCCCTGTGCCTTGAGAACCTTCAGTGGCCCCCCCCCTTTGTCCATGAGATATGACCAGCCTCCTCACGCACGTGCCTGCGAGACCTTGCAGGTCTGGCCCCTGCCAGCCTGTCCCCCTGATGCAGCCCCTCTGCTCTGGCCTCACTGATCTCTCTTCACCCTTGACAGCCATGCACACATTTTCTCCCACTGTGGAGCCTTTGCACGTTCTGTTCCTGAGCCCCCAAACACAGAGAGGTTGAGTCGACATCTGCAAACGCTTGGGAAGCAGCCCGGTTTAGTATTCGCCGCCCCCTTTGCAGAGGAGGGAACTAAGGCTCCGAGAGGTGACACTGCGGAGGTGACAGTGAGGGGTGGAGGCCCCAAGCTCACTCTGACTCCAGGCTTCCCGCTGTCTCCAGGACACCAGCACCCTTGCCCACAGCCTGTCCCTTGATGCTCTGACTAGGAAAGGGCCGTGGGGCTGGGGAGGGTGGGGACACAGGGCCTCACCCCCACCAAGGGACAGCAGATTGGCCCTTTCCTTGGGAGGACAATCTGGTGCTTGAATCAAGGGCCTCAAAAACACATGCATCCTTTGGCCTGGATTTCCTGCTTTTAGAGACTAATCCCAAAGATTAATTGTCACAGAGACTCATGGACCTTTAGCTACCAGAGTGTGAAGAGTGGCATTTCTAAAGTAGGGAACCCTGGAAACAGCCTGGTGTATGTTGGGTAAATAAGTTAGGGGCTGGCCTGACGGTGTAAGGTTTTCAGCCAATAAGCCTCATTTGATGGAATGTTACATTATAACATGGGGAGGTCTTTTAAATAATACTTTTAAATTGTGGTAAATAGACACAATGTAAAACTGCCATCTCAACCATTTTCCAGCGCCTGGTTCAGTGCATTAACTACACTCACATTCACGTTGTGCAGCTGTTGCCGCCGTCCGCCTGCCGACTCTTTTCACCTTGTTAAACCAAAACTCTGCCCGTCAAACACCGACTTCTGGCTCCTCCCCTTGGAGCCCCTGGCAGCCACCGTTTTACTTTCTATCTCTACACATTGGACCTCATATAAGAGGAACATGCAGTATTTGTTCTTTTCTGACCGGCTTATTTCAGTGAACATAATGTCCTCAAGATTCATTTATGTGGTAGAGTGTAGAGAGATTTCCTTCCTTTTTAAGGCTAATATCCCATAGTATTTATAAACCACATTTTGTGTATCTATCCATCTGAGGCTACCTGAGTTGTTTCCATCCCATGGCTGTTGTGAGTAATGCTGTTGTGAACACAGGTGTACAAATCTCATGGATCTCTAACCACAATCCCATAAACACACCTAAAACATTTATCTCGCCCTGGCAGGTGTGGCTCAGTGAATTGAGTGCCAGCCTGCAAATCAAAGGGTGGCCGGTTCAATTCCCAGTCAGGGCACATGCCTGGGTTGCTTGCCAGGTCCCCAGTAGGGGGCACATGAGAGGCAATCACACTCGTATGTTTCTCTCCTTCTCTTTCTCCCTCCCTTCCCTCTCTGTATAAAAATAAATAAAATCTTTTAAAAAATTTAAATATCTTACAACAGTTGCTTAATAACATCATTTGCAGTCAAGTCAGTATTCACATTTCCAATTGTCTCGTAAATATCGTTTTTTACCAGAGTCCATAGAAAGGGTCCCACACATCACAATTGGCTGCTGTGTCTCTGAGTCTCTCCTAAATTTCCCTCCTGTGTACTTCCTAAATTTCCTCTGGGATCATGTGACCTTTCTTCTGTAATAAATTTAAGAGTCGAGACACTTAATAAAGCCAGTGCTAAGTAGAGGTCTGTCCTGCCCCCTCCCCGCAGGACCGGGACTTCCTAGCCAAGCAGAAGGAGGACCTGGAGCTGGCGATGAAGCGGATCACGGCTGACAACAGGCGGGAGATCTGTGACAAGGAGCGTGAGTGCCTCACCAGGAAGCAGGAGCTCCTTCGAGGTGCGTGCCAGCGGAGGGGGTTGGGTGGGGGCAGGGCCGCGCTGGCCCAGAATCTGCTGGTGGACATCCAGCCTCTGTCAAGAAAGAGCAGCTGGGTCTTCTCCATCCTAAAACTCAGCGTCATCCTTCATGGTGGAACATGGGGAAAAGCCCGCTGAAGTCAAGGGTGAGGCAAAGATACCAGCTCTCATCAACACATTATTTTTGATGCTATTCCACATGTTGGGAAAAATAAGGTGGTGATCATCTCTGGGCAGGACCTCTAAGTGAGCTGGGTTACTGCGGGGGCGGGGGGTGGCGCAGACAGTTCTCAGAGCCTTGTGCAACAGCTGCCCCATACTGAGCGACCGCTCTGCCAGGCCCTTTTCATACCTTGATCTCCTGAGCCCTCCCCTTTACCCTTACAAGGCATACAAAGCTGGTCTGCCGTTCTCCCTGGTTTCATAGATGGGGAACTGAGGCTTAGCGAGTGGCCGTTCTCAGGCCGAGGTTGCACAGTTACTGAGGGTACGATGGGCCTGGAATGCAGACCTCACTATGAGGCAGGGCTCTTCCCTCCAGTGCAGTGGTGTTTTGACAGGTTTGCACGCTGGCAGTCTCACAGCGTGAGACCTTCCAGGGACAACAGTGTGGGCCACCACCCAGAGGGAGGAGGACGGGGGACACCTGGGGACGAAGGGGATCGGAGACAGTGTGCGTGTGCCTGGCTTCTGTCACTCAGCTCCCTGGGGGAGCTCTGATGGGGAGTCTCTGGTTTAGACATCTCTGAAGGGCAACAGGGGGCTCTTTTATAGCCCCAGGCTTGCTCTTGTCTAGGATAGCAGAGGTTGGGTGCGGTTTTGGGGGGTGCAAGGAATCGAGCTGTAAATGGCTGGAAATCTGTTATGCGAGCCACATTTAAAACAATTGGGTAGCTTTTGTGAAGAAGTAAATCCAGGGCCCGTTACACCAGCACCATCTGTGGCTCATTTATAGGACAGGTCATGGTCAGGGCTTTGAGGGCCAGTGCCACTGAGCAGTGGAAACCCCTCTGTACTCAGTATGGACCAGCAAAACAGTGCTGAGTAGAGCCATGGATGTCCCGGGGAAGCCCCATTTCCTCTGTGTGTCCTGTGATGTTCCTAGGAGCCATCCTGTCTGCGGGATGGTGGTTCTGACTTTGCTCCGATGTACCATGGGTCGGTCCTGGCGTTCGCAGGACAGGAGTGCAGTGAAGTGGACCGACCATTTGCAGTGGGCTGAGCGCCACCTGCTCAGTGACTTGCCCAAGGGTCGATTAATAGACTGCAGTGCTAAAATACTGTATTGTTGTCCCAGTGATGCATATAGGGGACAGGGAGGGTCTGGCCCATTTTCCCCAGGAGGAAAGAGTGCCATGAGGCCATGCTGTCATCTTCAAGGGGCTTCCGTAGCTCTTCCCATTTGCCTGCCGGGAGAGCAGAGGAGATGTGCAGATGGAACATAAATGTCTCCCCAGGACGATTCTCCCTCCGTGGCATGGTCATGCCCCTTTGGCAGAGGTGTAAGCTAAGGCCCGGGGAGGTATTTTACTTGTCCTGGATCCCAGCGGTGGAGCTGGGTGCCAGCCTAGGTCTCGGTGACCCTGGCTCCTGACTCCGAACATGTCTTGCTGGAGCATGCTCTCCTCCCGTGGGCGTTAAGGAAGTTTCTAGGAGTCAGCTCAGTCAGCTCCTCCAGTGCAGTCTCACAATGCACAGTGATCAGCTGCACTGGGAGGAGGCCCGGCGCAGGGGAGGGGCAGGCCCGTCAGGGCTCTAGCCATCTGCCCCTCACCAGGCGGTGTGTCCTACACAGAGCGGGAGGCTGCGCTGTGGGACATGGAGGAGCAGCACCTGCAGGAGAGGCACCAGCTGGTGAAGCAGCAGCTCAAGGACCAGTACTTCCTCCAGCGGCACGAGCTGGTGCGCAAGCACGAGAAGGTGAGGCTGCACCCTGGTGGTGCCCCACTCAGGCGCCATATCTGTTCCCAGAGGAGCTGGCTGGACGTGGTGAGGCCTGGGGAGGTTCCAGGGGGCACCATGCAGAGAAGCTGATGGCCCGAGCAGCTCCCTCACTGACTCCGATGCCCCATGCGTGTGCCCTTTCCTGCCTTTTTTCCTTTCTCCCCATCCTTTTGTCCTGCCTTCCTTTCCATTGTCTCTTTCCCACAGATTCTTTTGGAATACTTGCAGGGGTGTCCAACTTTCGGCATCTCTGGGTCACACTGGAGGAAGATGAGTTGTCTTGGGCCACACATTAAATACACAAAACACTAATGAAAACTGATGAGCAAAACAAGGTGTTAAGTAAATTTATGAGTTTGTGTTGGGCTGCATTCATAGCCATCCTGGGCCATGGGTTGGACACCCCTTAGGTATCAACTTAAACACAACCTCTGCCTGGAGCCTTCCCTACCCTCCCCAGAGCAGGGGAGGCCCCTATGCTGTGTGGCCACAGCACCTTCCACTTTTGTGTGATTGTCTGTCTCAGTTTAATCCCCTTCCTGGGGACACAGACAGATAACTGAGGTCTGGCTGCACAGCTGGTGTGGGTAATTCTAATTCCTAAATTAAGTGCAACAGTGTAAGTCAGCTTAGGGATGTGGCAGCTCCAAATAAGGGTGCCCAACCTGGCTAGGAAATCAGGGTGGGCTTCTTGCAGGAGGTGACACCCATACCAAATTTTGAAATACAAATAAGTGTTAGGTAAACAAAAAATTCAAATTCATCAAGACTTTCAAAAATATGAATTGACACCTGTCATCCAAATGATAAACTTAGTGTACACTTTGCTTTGAGATGCAAACTCACAATGGCATGCCACCATTGATTAGATAAGAGGGCATGTAGAAGAACCCAAATGTTAATAACAGTACTTCTTAAAGTGAGAGCAGAAAGTGGTACTTAACAGTAGATGCAAAGAGATACAGCTTTGCTCTCCTGAGCATTCTGGGCCACTTGGGTCCCAGGCTTCCAATTGAGTGTGGCAGCCATTGGCCCCTGACGACACCGCCATGCCCGGAGTGCAGCTGACATTGGCCCTGCTTGGTTGTTCCCCCCCAGGAGCGGGAGCAGATGCAGCGCTACAACCAGCGCATGGTGGAGCAGCTGAAGGTGCGGCAGCAGCAGGAGAAGGCTCGGCTGCCCAAGATCCAGAGGAGTGAGGGCAAGACACGCATGGCCATGTACAAGAAGAGCCTGCACATCAGTGGGGCAGGCAGCGCTGCCGAACAGCGCGAGAAGATCAAGCAGGTAGGGTCCCTGGTGCACTGGAGTGGGCACAGGCCCAGGTTTGGTAGGGCCTGTCCCTCACCTGGTTGGGGAACATACAATATATGACCCAGCAGAGGGTTTTGGAAGGAATTGTGCAAGTCACAGGCCGGAAGCCTCCCAAGCTTCACCACAACCTCTCTCTGGTGGGCAGAGGATGTCTGGCGCCACTCTGTCATGCTCCATCCCCTTCTGCTGCGGTGCTTCTACCGTGCAGCGTCCTCGGCTGCTAAACTCCTTCTTCTCATCCACCAAGACCCTACTCGCACGTTACCAGTGAGGCTTAGGGGCTTGAGTAGCTTCTGTGATTCCTGCGTGGCACACACGCTATTTCTGCACACATCACAGCACCGTGTCGTGTCCCCACCAGCCTCGAGGGCAGGGGCTGGGTCTCAGCTCAGGGGGAGGACTTAAAGGGGGGGGCATAACCTGAGTGGTGTGGGGTGCCAGTCCCTCTGATGGGGCCTCCCTGGGACAGGGCTGGCTGAGGAGGGCCCCCCAGCCCAGCCGAGGGCCCTGAGGTACCCACCCCCTCCCTGTTGCAGTTCTCCCAGCAAGAGGAGAAGAGGCAGAAGTCAGAGCGGCTGCAGCAGCAGCAAAAACACGAGAACCAGATGCGGGACATGTTGGCACAGTGTGAGAGCAACATGAGCGAACTGCAGCAGCTGCAGGTACTGACCTTTCGCTGCCCCCCTTGCCTCAGTTTCCCCAGGGCAGTCAGTTCAGGGGCAAAGACTCTATTTACAGGGAAGGCTTCTTGACTGACAAGTGGAGGGTAGAAGGGCTTCAAACCCACTGTATCATGTGATGGTGGCCAAAATGATGTCATCCTCCCAAGCCGTAGTTCCATATCCATAGAATGTGCGTGGGGTGAGGGCGGTGAGTCCCACTTTGCAGGATTGGAGTAAGGCTTTGAAAATGAGCTGAGGATGCCTTGCCCAGGGCCTTGCTGCTAGATTTCTCAGTCATCACCGTGTTTTGGGGAAAGGTGGACACCTAATACCAAATTAGGTATCACCAAACCCAGACACAGACAAGAAAGGAAAACTACAGACCAGTTCTCTCTTGAACACAGATGCACAAATCCTCAACAAAACATTAGCAAACTGAATCCTACAGTGTATAAGAATTATACACCATGACAAGTAGCATTTATCCCAGGCTGGTTCAACATGTGAAAATCAGTTAATGTAGTACCTGACATCAACAGGCTAAACAAGAAAACGCACATGATTGGAGGCAGAAAAAGAATCTGACAGAAGCCCCCTTGTTCATGATAAGCACTCTCAGCAAACTTGGAAGAGAGCAGAACTTCCTCAACTTGGTAAAGGACATCTGCAAAACACCGACAGCCGGTGTCCTCCTGCAGGGAGCAGCTTGGGGCTCTCCCACTAAGCTCCCACAAGGTGTCCTGCTGTTGCTCAGCCCCTGGGTGGCCCCTTTCCCTCGGGAGACCCTTCACCTCTAGTTTCCTGGCTCTGAGTTGCCCCACCCCAGGGGCTAGTGCTGCAAGTCCCCTTGAGGTGGCACGAGGCATCCCCTTAGCGACGGGTGGGCTGACTCAACCTCCGTGACCTCAGGAAATGGCTCAGGCTGTTCGATCCACCCGGCAATTTCGGGAGAGCCAGGCGGGTGTGGAGGAAACATTTTATGCACGCTGAGGCCTACCAGGTTGGGCCTTTGCCCTTTGATGCTGTGTGAATTTTGGCTACTCACCTGCATCTGTTTTTCCATCCCTGCCTCGTGGGGTTACCTGAGGATTAACTGGGAAAACCCACACTGAATGCTGGGAACCCAGGTCCTCAGGTCCCAGGTGCTCAGTGCTGCTGTGAGTATGATCCCCAACTAAATCAGCTTCTTTTTTTTTTTTAATTATTTTTTTAAAGATTTTATTTATTTATCTTTAGAGGGGAAGGGAAGGAGAGAGGGAGAGAAATATCAATATATGGTTGCTTCTTGTACGTCCCCTGCTGGGAACTGTTCTGCAACCCAGGCATGTGCCCTGACTGGGAATCGAACCTCGATCCTTTGGTTCACAGGCCCGTGCTCAATCCACTGAGCTACACCAGCCAGGGCCTGAACCAGCTTCTTAAACTCCCAGAACCCTTGAGCTTACAACGCAGTAATAACAGCGCCCCCAGCAGGACATCCTGGTCAAAATGGTGGGGCAGGGGTGTTGTGCTCACCTCCTCCCACCACCACATCAAACTATAGAACCACTGTGACTGAAAACCACCTGGGGATTAACTGAACGGAAGTGCTAAAACTGAGGACATATAGCAACCCCATCAAGACTGGTAGGGTGGACGGACACATGGAGCAGGCAGGTCCCGTACTCAGGGTTTGGGAGTTAAGAATCGGGAAGGAGACCTCTGCTGCAGAGGTTGCCCCTGAGGAGTGCAGGGTCCCAGCCCTGCGACAGACACCTGGCCCAGGGCTGCAGTGCTGGGAAGAGGAGTCCTCAGAATACCAGCCTGTGAAAGCCAGCAAGGAAGCGTCTGAGTGTGGCAGAGGGGCTGCTGAACAGGGAACAGGAGCAATCAAATTAAAAAATGGGTAGAGGACCACAGTAGACATCTCTCTCGCGAGAGGACATACAGATGGCCAACAGACATACGGAAACATGCCCAACACCACTAGTCATCAGGGAAATGCCAGTCAAAATCACAATGAGTTACAGCCTCACACCTGTCAGAATGGCTGTCATCAATAAATCCACAGACAATAAATTTTGTGAAGATGTGGAGAAAAGGGAACCCTCGTGCACTGCTGGTAGAATACTAATTGCTACAGCCACAGGGAAAACAGTATCAAGGTTCCTCAGAGATCTGAGGCGAGAACTACCATGTGAGAACAATCGCACTTCTGGGTACTTGCCTGAAGAGTCCCAAAACGCCAGTTCAAAAAGATTCATGCCCCCATGTTCACTGCAGCGTTATTTACAATAACCGAGGACAGAAGCAACCCGAGTGTCCATCAGCCAGCAGATGAATGAATAGAGGTGATATGGTGCACATGTACAAGGGAACATTACTCGGCTGTAAAAAAGAATGAAATCTTAACTATTTGTGACAACACAGATGGACCTAGAGGGGATGATGCTGAGTGAAGTCAGTCAGTATCATATGATTTCGCTTATATGTGGAATCTAAAAAAACAGGAACAAACTAAACAACTCATAATACAGGGAACTGATGGTCGCAAGACGGGGGAGGAGGTGGACAAGGGGAAGGAGTTGAGAGGTACAAACGAGCAGTCACGGTGGTTTGAAGTGCAGCATGGAAAACATAGTCATTAACTTTCTCGTAACTGTATGTGGTGTCAGGTGGGTGCCTGACTTAGGGAGCAGTCACTTCGTGAGTTATAGAAGTGTCTAACCCACTACATTGTTCACCTGAAACTAATACAACATCATATGCCAACTATAATTGAAAAAAATTTAAAAATTTCTGAGTGATCCCCCAAGGGGTTCCGCTCTTCCAGCCCAGCAGGGTGGAGGTCTCTGGATAAAGGCGCTCCTTCTGCTTCATAAGCTTTTTGCGGACCCCAAGGTTGATTCCCTGCGAGGAACCAATGAGGACTTGCCACCTCTGCCTGTGAGAGACCACAGCAAGTTTTGGGGGGCAGACACTGTATCTCAGAGCAGGAACAGTGAGGCTGGCCAAGCCTCAGCCAGGCCCATGGCCCCCAGCCCTTGCTGCACAAATCTATCCTGACAGAACAGAATATGATGCAATGCAGAAAACCACATCGTTTATAGAAATGTAATTACTTCTGCATACTAAGTATCTTAGTTAGCTCAGGTGGCCAAACCACAGAAGCTTCATTTTCTTCCCGTCCTGGAGCTTGAAAGTCCAAGGTCAGCTGCCCAGCATGGTTGGAGTCTGGTGAAGCAACCTCTTCCTGGCTTGCAGATGGCCACCTTCTCGCTGTGTCCTCACATAGCAAATGGAGAGATAGGATGAGCAAGCCCTCCGGGGTCTCTAC
The DNA here is from genome assembly GCA_004027475.1 of Anoura caudifer. Lineage (NCBI taxonomy): Eukaryota > Metazoa > Chordata > Mammalia > Chiroptera > Phyllostomidae > Anoura > Anoura caudifer. The sequence goes on along the minus strand of PVKU01001324.1, from coordinate 249,901 downwards.
TTACAAGGGTCCTAAGCCCATGGGGAGGGCCCTGTCTCATGGCCACATCGAAACATACTTACCTCCCCAGAGCCCCACTTCAGATGCAGTCACATCGAGGATTAGTGCTTCAACATGTGAGTTTTGGGGAGACGCTAGTCAGTCCGTAGAAACAATGCTAAATAGTGAAAGTTAAGAGCAACCTCAGTGGCCAAAAATAGGGGGATATCTAAGTAAGTGTGATGGGTCCTTCCCGTGGGAGACTCTGGGCACTATGAACGGTGGTTATGAGAACCGTTCTTTCTTTACAGAAGCGCTCAGTGCTCGGTGGGGCGGGACACAGGCTCAGAGCTGTGCGTAGAGTGTCCGCCAGGGCACACGCAGGATAGAGCATGACAGGACACACCTCAGTAGCTGCGCTTTCATGGTGGTTGCCTCTGTGTGCTGGGAGAAGGCACATACTATCTTTATTGTTAGTTTTATTGTTCTGTTAAAATGACACATTTGTGTTGAAAATTTAAACAGCACACAAAGCAGAAAGTTGCAGTTACTGTAGATCCTGCTACACTGTGAGAAATGTTAACATGAATATTCTGGAATATTCCCCCAGCCACCTCTCGGGGTGCTGTGTATTAACTTTCATGGAGTTTTCTGTAAATGGGGTTTATAATCAAGGACAGGAAGTAATGAGGGGATGATGTGGTGCCCACGTGGCTCCAGCACAGGTGTGTCTCAGCCCTCTTTGTCTCTGCCTGCTGAGTTTCTTACCTGCTCTGCCTGGAATCTATTCCAGAATGAAAAGTGTCACCTCCTGGTAGAGCACGAAACCCAGAAGCTGAAGGCCCTGGACGAGAGCCACAACCAGAACCTGAAGGAATGGCGGGACAAGCTTCGGCCACGCAAAAAGGTACCCACGCCTGGGCTGGTGGGCTCCGTGGTGGGCTCTGCTCGTGCTACAGGTTTCTGCCTGCCTGGAAGGCAGATGCACATTTATAGCTTTATTTTAAGGAACTGGCTCGCACGGTCATAGGGGCTGGTAAGTCAGCTCTGCAGGGCAGGCTGCATCAACCCAGGGAAGAGTCGAGGTTGCAGTCTTCGGTCCTTAGAACAGCCTAGAGGCAGAATTTCTTTTTCCTTAGGGGGCCCTCAACTGATTGGGTGAGGCCCACCCACACTATGGAGGGTAATCTGCTTTACTCTAAGTCCACTGACTTAAATGGCAGTCATACCTGCACGACTCCTTCACAGTGACATCTGGACTGGTGTTTGACCAAACAACTGACCACCATGGTCGACAAATTAGCCACCCCAGGGTCTATGTGTGGTCCCTCATAAAGTGGAGACATGAATGCTGTACATTGTTAGGGGAAAAGTCAGCAGCCCACAGTACAGGCCAGGGACTAGTCAGGCCAGGACGTCCTCATTGTCTGGCAGTCTCCTAACTCCTCCGACGAAAGCGCTGTCCTGTTTACCGTCCGTGGCATGGCCCACAGCCCTGAGGCTTGCTGTAGCAGTGGTCTGTGTGGGAGACAGCTGCCCACCTCAGCTACGTAAACAGCCTTGGAAGTCCTTGGGCCCAGGCTTCCCTCCCTGTGCTAATGGAGCTTCCTGGCTGGAAGCTGGCCAGGGTCCCAGAACTTTCTGTTCACAGGCCCACGCTCATCAGTTTCTGTAATTGTGGCCTGCTGGGAGTTTTGATACTTGACACTCAAATCAATAATGCTCCTGCTGACACAGGTTGACTCTGGCGTAGGAAATAAATGTTAACCTGGTCTTTCACCTGGGGGTTCTACCTACCCTTGGCACATTCTGAGAGGGCTCAAAATGAGTGACTGTGTTGCCTCTAGCAACTGCCTCATATCCCGGATCGCTCCACCGGACACCTGGACCTGGGGGAGCCACTGCAGGTGTGCGTTTGGGGAGTTGCCTCTGCAGAAGTCCCTGTACAGCTGTCCTGTCGTTAGTGACCTGGGCTGCTGCTGATCCGGAGGTGGTTCTCCTGGAATAAATGTTCTTTAACCCTCTCACATTACAGTCCGCAGCCTGGAGCTGCTGTGTATGGGGCAGAGGGAGAGGACTGGGCATTGTGGACCATTGTTAGAAATGTTCAGGTTTCTTTCCGGTAAGTGCAGGATATCTGGTAGCATCAGTGAAGTGTTGCTTGGGTCACAGACAACACAACACAGAACGTGGCCTCATGCAAGGCTGGTTTTCTCTCCCAAACCTTGCTTTTTGGGCTGTAAAATGTGAATAACGTGTAGTCCCATAAAGCAGATGTTTGTAAACTACTGTCCTGCTCAGTCCGGCCCACCACCTGTATCTGAAAACAAGGTTTTACTAGAACACCGCCACACACGTTCACTCCCACATTGTCTGTGGCTGACTGCCCTACAGCCGCAGTGAGGTTGTAACAGAGTCCTTACAGCCAGCATAGCCAAGAACATTTACAGACTGGCCCTTTACGCACAGGAGTTGTGGTCGGGAGAATGGAGCAGGAGGGGAGAGTGCAGGCTCCGGAGTGAGAGACGTGGGGCAGAGGCCCAGCTCTCCGACGACTACCCATGAGGCCCCGGGCGAGGTACCAAACCTCTGGTGGTAGCTGTGGGCATTAAATCGCTGTTCCTGTAGCAGAGGTCCGTAACTGATGGCCCAGGGGCTGACAGTGGCTTACAGGTGTTAGGTTTGGCCAATATGTAGCAATTTAAATTTTTGGGGGGAGTTGCCAACTAAATTTTACATAAAAATCTGGACTTCCAAGTTTCTTTTGAAAACCCAGGAGCTCCAGCAACACTGGACCCATCAAACTACAGGATGGTGACCAGAGGGAACTGAGAAACTTGGCCCTCTGCAGACGCAGCAGCCTGGCTCCTCCCCCGCCACAGTCCCCGCCCTCCCCATACGCCCCTCACCCTCTTGGTCCCCTGGCTCAATCGCGTAGGCCCTAGGTTTTGTGACCTGTTACAGGGGCTTAGACAGTGCTGGTGTTGTCTTTCTTATGTACGTCTGCTTGTCACAGACACTTGGATACTAATGCATCCAGCCAAGGAGAACTTTAGCCAAGAGTCTGTGTGAATTACCCAAAATTTGAAGTCACTCATGTCCAACCGTGATGAGACATGACTTGAAATACCTTGCCTTCCCTCACTTGGATGTCCTAGGGCAGGAAAAATGGGTGTTGGGACTCAGGGCCCTTTCCCCAAGTTCCTTTTAGAGGTAGAGAGAACTCGCTAGAACTTAGTACTGTTGAAGGAGCGAGAGCTGAAGGGGAGGCTCTGGTAATTATTTGTTAAGTAGACTATTTCAGGGCATGCAGAGAATTATCTTAAAAAAGAGATAATAAAAGGCTGGGCAAGTCCCGTGACCACAGATATTTCTATATGAAAGAGGAGGGATTCTGGCCAATGACCAAATACCTCTTTGTAATGAAGCCACGCTAACTGAACAGCCCAACCCCTGTGCCCACCTTTGCAGGTGGTGGGCCGGTGTTTCAGAGCGTGAGTGCTGATGTCAGACCTAGGTTCAATCTTGGCTGTGCCCCGAGCTAGCTGAGCGGCTTTGGCCAAGGGCCTCAAGCTCCCTGAGCCTCACCTTCCCCGTCTCTGAGGTGGGATAATAGCAGCTACCTCGCAGGGTGAAGATGAGATGTAATGCATGGAGACGGTGCCTGATGCGCAGGAACCCTCAGGAACCGTGAGCCATTCGCTTTTCAGTCAGTCTTACAGCAGCCCTGCTGGTCAGGCAGGGTCGTTGCCATGTCACACACAAGGAAACAGAGGAAAGCAGACGTGCAGGGCACACGGCTGGTAATGCTGAATTTGGCCTGACTGCAGAACCCTCAAGAGATTTTCCTCTAGAACTGGGTCTGTCTAGACGAACCTGCATGTTGCCAGGGAGGCCTGGGCAGTGCCGGGTAATGAGACGCTCCCCTGTGTTGCCTCACATGCTTTACAGCACAGAGCACCCCTGTTGGCCACCAGTTCTCAGAACCGGAGGCTCAGGGGGTGTGGTGACAGCACACGCACCTCCCGTGGTGACTTCCGTGGGGCCGGATCCTGGGTAGGAACACTGTGTAACTTGGATGTTTCTGCTCCCCCTGCTGTTTACTCTCTCTTCGTTTTCTCCCTCGGGGTTTTCCCCACTCATCTGGCTATTTCTGTGCCAGCAGATTTGTTTCCCCCCACTCACGTAGATTAGCATTTCCCAAAACCGTAGCCCGAGGCTCACAGGAAACTCCTATATGGCTGTGGCCGGCGGTGAGGGGGAGGTAGCGCTTACCTTCTGGGTGACAGTTCCATGAAAGGAAAGAGGGAAGACCAAGTCATCCATGCACTAAGGCCTGGGAGGGACATTTTCAGAGAAAGCCACTTTGGGTGGGGCGTCCTGATGTTTGGGTACCTGTGTCCTATGGAGTCTGGCAGAGCTCCATCTACTGTCTCTCTGTCCTAGGCTCTGGAAGAAGATCTGAACCAGAAGAAGCGGGAGCAGGAGATGTTCTTTAAACTGAACGAGGAAACCGAGTGCCCGGTCCCCACCACCCCAAACAAGGCCACCAAGTTCTTCCCGTACAGCTCCACAGATGCTCCCTGACAGCCACTTGGGGCTTCCGGGGCCCTCCCCTTCCCTGTGAACAAGTAACTCAGGACCGCCTTCCCTCACACTTCCCTGCCAGCTCCAGTCCACCCCTTGCCTGTGCGACCCGTGTGCCTGACTTCTCACTCACTCTTGGAGGGTGAGGTTTTATTATGTGTCACCTAATCTTAATATGTTCTCTCTGAACCCCAGGCCTCTCCAAGCTGTCAGAGATTTGGGCCATGGGTGGGGCAGGGTCGAAGAGCAGCGAGTGTTCTATAGCCCCCAGGCCCCTCCTCTTTGCCCGGAGACCAGTTTTCCTGTCTGTGGGCACACAGTGCTGCCGCCAAAATCACTGTGGGCTCGTCCGTCTGTCATTCTTGGTGGCTTTAGCCATGCCCTACGGTGTCAGACAAGAATCATGGCTCTTAACAACGGTGCTCAGGGGTGCCCTCCTTTCTCCAGCTCCCCCAGTGTGCTTTGCTCTGGAGGCTGTGTCTGCAGTGGGGGAGAGCCAGCATCATCCATTCTGCTGGTCTCCGGGGTTTGGTGCCACCTTCTGCTGCACCCCTCACACACACAGGGCTTGGGCCCCTGGTACTACCAGGCTTGCCCCCACCCTGGGCCTCTTGTGCCAGCTGGGTTGGAATCTGCTGCCTGAGCCCTGCTGGGTAGAGCCACTGGTATGGGGCATTCTGGGTACTGGCACGAGAGGCACAAAATGGCACAGGGCAAACGGCCCAATTCCTTTGGGCCCCCAGGTGCCGCCCTGTGTTCAGGGATGAACCTCTCACCACATACTTTCACAACCCAGTCTCACACTTGCCCATCTCACACTTGCCCAGGGGGTACAGGGAGGCTGTCTCCCTCAGCCCTGTGCCCCTCCACCTCCAGGAGTCCAGCACTATACTTCAGAGAGGCTGGAGGTCACTGGGACTTTTGTTCAGGAAGCAAAAGCATCAGGGAGAAACATGATGCTTCCTGCCCTGCCCCCCCCCACCCCTCACCAACATGGCAGAGGCAAAGCTTCTGTAGTGCAAACAGACTCCTGGGGCTGCAGCTTACTCAGGTGGCCCCCCAGATTCCAGTCCCCAAGGCTGCAGTGTCAGTAACACAGTGAAAGCAAAAGCTCAAAGAAAACCTTTGTCACCTTTGTCTCTAACTTGAAACAAGTATAAATGAATGGTTTCTTCAGAAAGATACCTAATTTCAAGGAACGAGAAAAGTGAAGGTGATTTTGAGGAATCCTATGGGCACACTGGGTCTAGGTACTATTTTGCTGGTGACAGCAGCTTCCACACCTGGGGAGGACTTTCTCCTTCTTTACGCCTTATGGTTGGTTAGGTTAGAAGTTTTGTCTTTCTAAAGCAATTTCCTGGAAGTCTTCATGGCACTGGCTATCCTCCTGCCCTCCTGGATCTTGCAGAGGAAGGGTAGCCATTCAAAAGGAGAAGGGACTTGGGGTTCCCGAGTCTTACGGATGCACCAAAGATGCTCTGGAGGCCGTGGGAAGGAGGTGTGCTCTTAGGCTGGTGCGCATTCAGCTTGCCTGCTGCAGTATTTGACCCAGGTGGGACACTTGTCAGGTCTGAACAAATGAAACATGAACCGATTGTCCCTTTCAACTCTCTCAGGTACATGGGTGCTGGGAAACATGAGCCAGCAGCAGTGTGACGACGGTGCAGACCAGTCCCGCCAGGGCTGGCGAGGGGTCAGGCAGGGCTGATGGGGGCTTTGTTTACAACACACGGTGTTTTGCAGCCTGGGGTGTAAGAACGAGTGTCAGATGAAGTGCTGGTTCTGTGGCTCAGACAAGTCTTTGGTCATTCTCTGGTTTGGCTTGTCATTCACACTGGGATCTTGGAGGAGTTGCTGCTTCCCTGCTCAGTGCCGCCTGAGCCCTAAAAGGTCCCCTGTTCTCTCTGGATGGGGTCTGGCTGGGTCGCCCAGCCTCACGATTGTGCCAGTGTGCAATACCCATCACTGAGAAGGCCCACACAGTATTCCTCGTTCCCCGTGCTAACGTTTCCTCTGGAAGGGACAGATGAAACTGTTACTCATTTTCAGTCAATTGATTGCAGAATAAATGTAACTAACTTATATTTTCCCTTTATGAAGGATATTAGTTATTTTTATGTAGATTCCAAACTTTATACAAGACTTTTGTAAAATGTTCTTTGCAAAGGTAACTGCAAGAATGTAAATATGCTTCTAATAAAATAACAAGGGGAGAAACTCTGCTCGCCTCTGGGGTTGTTCTCTTGGGCTGGGGTGGGAAGGGCAGGCCACGCTTACCAACGCGGGCCTGACAGGAAAGGGCGCGCTGGCGTCGGCGTGCAGGAGTGCCTCCCAGGTCATTGGGCAGGTTGACCTTGCAGTTTCTGTTCTGAAGGAAGTTAACACCTGGCTGTGTGGGCGCTTTCTCTCTCCAGACATTTAATGCAATTCTCATTTAACTACGAATACTTGACTTCTAGTTTTCATGTAGTAACTTACTGAATCCTCTCAACAACCCACGAAGACAGCGCCATTCCCATTTCATAGACGAGGAAACGGAAACTCAAGTCAGTCGGTTTTGTTGAGAGCAAAGTTGGGAACTGCCTGACTTGGCAAAAGGATTTTTCATTGAGTCACTGGAGAAATTCACTTTCTCAACTTCTGGGAGCATACTGAAAGCTCTTTGCCACGATTTCTTCAATGAGTATTAGTTGTGCCTGTGCAGCAGAGAACCCTGTTGTTCAGCGAATTCACTGAACAAAATTTGTTCACCTATTTCACTCCCTCTTCGAGGCACACAGACAGAGCACACCCTTCAGCATCCTGTCTAGCCCGAGGACCTACTGTGTGACTGGGTCCTGACCCATGAAGAGTGTGCGGGAATGGTGTTCTGAGATAAGGCCATTAACTGCGGGGGAGCCTCCCCTCCAGCCCAGCAGCACCACAGACCATGAGCTCGAGGGTCTAACTTTAAGGTGGAGGGCTAGCTGACCATGCTGGACTTCACGGGAACCAGATGTGTGTATTAAGGTATATGTGCATTTAGTAATGTGTCGGGTTGGCTAGGCTGAACCACATTGCCCTGAATTCTCTTCATCTCTGGCTTTGATTAGGATGGGTTGCAAGATGGATTCCGGTGTGGGGATTTGGAGGGTGGAAGTGAAAGTGCAGTCGCTTTGTAGCCCAGATACATCGCTGTCAGTGAGCTCGCTCTTGTCCCAGGCGTGAGGAGTGGCTGGGTCTGCAATGGACCCACGTTCCCTCAGAGCCTCCTTCAGCATCTCCAGCTTCTGGGCCGGGTGTGGGCGTTCAGCTCTGTGACATGGGGCTCCAGCCTCTGCAGGGCATCCACAGCACAAGGTCATGGGCACCGAGAACTGACATGGGTTTCCTCAGTGGTCCTCATGGACCCCAGTTCAGCTATGCTTGCTCTCCCACACCTCCTACTCAGCTTCCCTTCCGGATGGCCTGCCCTGTGGACTTGAAGATCCACTGTCACCTGTGAAGACAACAGCCTACAGACATCGTTTAACCAGACTGGAAAATTACATAACGTCAAATCCTTGTAAAAAATTCCTTCATTCACTCTTAATGGTTCTGCTTTTCTGATACACGGGGATAATTTGCTACAGTGAAGGGGTCCCCAACATCTGGCCTTGGGCTGGTACTGGGCCTGGCCTGTTAGAGGTGGGGCTGCACAGCAGGAGGTGAGCTTGAACTTAATGCACTTGAATCATCCTGAAACAATCCCCCTTCCCCTCAGTCCATGCAAAGACTGTCTTCCATGAAACCAGTCCCTGGTGCCAAAAAGGTTGGGGACCGCTGGTGCAGTGTATTCTATTCTGACTACTGCAACTCTACTCTTTCACTTGCAAGTATCTTATTTAACCCGGTAAGTTTAAAAAGGGTGGGGGGAAAATACAAATATTAATTTTAATACATGCTTGCCACTAAATGAGTTAATGTTTTAATACTTATGTGCTTTAAATATATTTTCCTTAAAATCATGGAACTAAAGATTTAATTCATTTAATAACCCATTATTGGCAATGCCAATGCTATCGAACCAGTCAGTCAAATTAGACTGTCAGAAAGCCTGGCTTTGTTTTCCAGTCATAAATGTGTGAATATGTAGTTTGTGATAACTTTTTGTGTGGATTCTATAGAAAGGTAAGACACGAAGCCTTGTCATGTGGATAAAATAGGGAGCTCCTATCTTCAATACTTTTTTTTAAAAAAGATTTTGTTTATTTATTTTAGAGAGAGGTGAAGGGAGGGAGAAAGAGAGGGAGAGAAACATTGGCCTACAACCCCGGTATGTGCTGTGACTGGGAATCAAAACTGCAACCTTTTGGTTTGCAGGCCAGCACTCAATCCACTGAGCCACACCAGCCAGGGCTATACTTCTTTTTTTTTTTAAATATTTTATTTATTTTTAGAGGGAGGGGAAGAAAGAGAGAGAGAGAAACATCAATGTGTGGTTGCCTCTAGCACACCCCCTATTGGGGACCTGGCCCGCAACCCAGATGTGCACTGACTGGGAATTAAACTAGCGACCCCCTAGTTTGCAGGCTGGCACTCAATCCACTCAGCCACACCAGACAGAGCTATCTTCAATACTTCTAACCAACACTCTCTTTCTTATGGCTTCACAAGATTTTCCCTCAAAAGACTTGCATTCTTTGACGTTAGCTAGAAATGAGTTGTCAAAATTTCACTGCACCATCCTTTCCTCTAATGTATCTGAATTCAGAAATCTCATCATCACAGGTGAAAATACATCATTTTAACATGCCACAGGTTGGGACTGGCAAACAGGAAACTGCCTGCTGGGGTGCCACTGAACTCACAAGGAGGATGCCCTCTGGACACCCCAGCCACCTGTGTGTGTGTGTGTACGTGTGTGGGTTGCAGCTCTGCAAACCACTGCTGCAGCATGCCAGAAAGGCAAGAAGGAAGAGAACGCATGTCGGGCCAGGAAGAGAAGCCCCTTCGGTCAGCTGTCAGCACTCTAGGCTGCTGTACTGACAAAGGGAACCACTGTGCCAGCTGGCAGAGGAGAAATACTTACAGGGTCCTACTCCACTATTTCAAAGCATGGAAAAGAAGGGTAGAACCCTGGCCAGGTGGCTCAGTTGGGTAGAGCGACGTTCCAATATGCCAAGGTTGCGGGTTCAATCCCTGGTCAGGGCATATACAAGAATCAACCCGTGAATGCATAAAGTGGAAGAACAAATTGATGTTTCTCTCTCTCTTCCTCTAAAGTCAATCAATAAAAAATTAGAATCAACCTATAAATTTAAACAGTTTAAAGAATTCTGACTTCTGAAACCTACTTGGACCTCACAATTTTTGTTAAGGGATTGTAGACTTGTACCACTTGGTTGTAATTATGTCTTGTAAACCCCAGTTCAGAGGTATCTGAAAAATGGGAGGGTTGGGGGGGTGCGTCTCAAGGTCCTCTACCTTTATGGCCCAATCTAGTCACCGGCTGGCGTTAAGCCTGAAGCAATAAAAAGACCTGCATTCCGGAGTCTGTGTTTGAGAAGAGGAGAGAGCCCAGCGACATGCCATGGCTCAGTCTGCTGCTCACACAGCTCGGGTGAGACTTCCTTCACACGTGACTCAGCGACTGCCACGCTGAGCTCCTGGAATTTGACCCAGTAACATTAGTATTCTTATTCTTCCCCTTAAGGAGGGATACGGCTTTAGTAAAAGGAAAGAAACCTTGAGTTATCTGCACTACAGTTCCAATGCCAAGGGTTGCAAATCCAAATATCTGTGAGGGTCAGGCACACAGTTTGAATGAGTGAAGCACTCAAAGACAACAGGGAGGCATGGTGGCAGTGGAAATCGAGAGCACACGCTTTGGATATCTGCTACTTAACTCCTGCATATTGCTGCCCTGCGGATCCAATATAATCAGAGAGTTTAATTTTTTGAGAGAAGCACGAAATGCAGATGTTAAAATGTGAAGCTGTCAAATTTTCAAAGCAATAAAAAAGATGGTGTGATAAACATACATATTGAGGTAGCCTATTGAGCTTGTGAGTCCTACCCTTCCCCTATGTGCTAGGTCCTGGAGCCCATGCCAGGGCCTCAGGAGTCTGGCTTGGCTGTTCCATTGGTGTACCCAATGAACCACGACTCTTTTTATCACCTCGTACAGCCTTTCCCACACTGATTCTGGGCTGGGCCATATAACTTGCCTTGGCCAATGGGACACTGGCAGAGGCTTAATGAGCACTTGTTCATTGGGGCCATGTCCTCTTTGCAGCTGGTTATTCTGCAGGAGCTTGACTGATGATAAGCCATGTGGAAAGGGAGGCCCCAGAGGCTGTTTTGATGAGCTCCCAGCTGATGGCAGTCCCGTGAGTAATCTCAGCTTGCACTATGTGGGCTCAGCTGAATCCAGTCAACCCACACAATTGTAAAAAAATTAATAAAACATTTTAAGCTACTAAGTCATAGGGGTGTTTTATTATAATGTAATAGGCAACTGAAACAGGTCATTTATTCTAATTCATTTGTTTTACTAATAGATGTCCCAAGGCGCAGGGAGGAGAAGGGGTCTGATAAAATTCAGAGAGCAAGTTAGTGGCAATAACTTTCCAATCCTGTGCACTGTCTTCCTACTGCTTTTCTTTCAATTCCCTTGTTGGAATGCACAAGATAAGGACTATGAAACTTCAAATGCTAACTGCAAGGAACTGACAAGGTGTCCTGCATGCATACAAAATACTGTAATAACCTGGACCCTAGAAATGGGAAGATTTCTCACTTTACAGGTGCAGAGAATGAAACAAACAAACAAAAACACAGGAGAATGGGAAAAGCAGCCTCTGACATTTGGAAGCTGACCTGGTACATTGTAGCCAGGCTGTTACATTACTAAATGATGATGGCCTCTCCCTCTTAGCTTGGCCTTGTATTCTCCTGTTGAATATAATTTCACAGTACGTAAACATCAGACAAGGACATTCTGTAACCATGATAGACCAAGACAAAACAAGACCATTCCTTAATTCTTTCTGAGCAGCAGATAAAACAAAAACATTGTTTAAACCACAAAAAATGACCGAACATCCAGGATTCTTGCTAATATGAGGGGCTGCTATGTTTTTGATTCCTCACCTGAGGACATTTAAAAAAAATTGTTTTTAGAGAGAGAAGCATCAATTGGTTGCATCCTGTACACTTCTGGACTGGGGGACGAACTAACAACCCAGGCATACTCCCTGACGGGAAATTGAACCCTCAACCCTTCAGTTAAAGGAGCACATGCCAATCAACTGAGCCACACCGGCCAGGGTAGGGCTGCTACTTCTTTGCCAATAGCTTACCCTCAGCCTAGTACTCCTCCCTTCCAGGTAAGATTTACTGAGATACTCAACCATAGAATTCCCCGATTCCTGGCACCATTTACTGTAATCCAGGAACAGCCCTACTTCCTCAAACCCTCTCCCAAGTCATCTAACAACCCTCACTGAGATGCCCCTCGGTTCCCTGTGGTGCGCATTCTTCCTTCCAGTAATCAGTAATAAACCCAACTTGTTCAACTGTTACAGTGTCCCTGGTGGTCTTTGATTTGAAGGCACTGACCGACCCGCCAAAGTTCACACGGAGCTTGGTGACAGTTCACGAGGAGCCATCAGGCCTCAGGCCGTGTTCTTTCTTAGCACCTGCCACTCTTGGTTCATGTTCCCCTCCCGCACCCCCCACCAGAATTAAGCTCCACGAGGACAGAGGCTTTTTCTGTGATGTTAAAGCTGATTCCCAGTGCCCGGCAGGGGCTGGAAGTTTATACTTTCGGAGCGAATAAATGAGTAAGAGGGGCTCAATATACGCAGGTTCCCTTGCATTTCTCGGCTCCTTCCAGTTCGTGGTGCGTACGGACAGCACCACAGCTCCTCTCCATAAACCTCTTCTCCAGCTAAATCTCCAAACACCTCGCTGGGATGCAGAAGAGGGATATCCTCACGGATCCTCTTCCCTTTCCCGAGCTTCTCTCGCGCGCCGGCCCTCTCCCACACCTGGGCCCCAAGACCATCCCCTCCTAAAGCACCTAGAACCCACCTGTCTCCAACTTCGGTCCCTGCTACCAGACCCTCGTAGACCAGCCGAGCCGCTACCTACACGTCTAATGGGCACTGCGGACACCGACCGCGCATGTGCGGAAATAGGTCGCACACGCATGATCTCTGACAAGTGAAGAGTTGCCTCTGAGTTTCCCTTCCTGTCTGAGTCCACTTGGGCTGTCGGGAAGTCGGGAGAAAGTGGCGGAAAGAGAAACCGAGCGCAGGGTTTTCTGGGACATGTAGTTGTGGAACTCTCGAGGCTCTGCCTGGAGGAGCCCTTACTTCTTCAGGTCTGCACGTCCCGCATTCACTCTCCAGTGCTACTTTCGGCTCCGAATTCAGCTTCGCGCTGCCAGGAGGGAATGGGTCGGCGTCGGCTTCTCCCTCCCACAAGGCTCTGCGGAGCCCGCGGCGCCTGCTGGGAGCTGTAGTCCCCGCTCTGCGTACTGCGTTCGCCGAGGACGAGGGCGGAGCTGCCGGCGGCCCGGGCGGGCTGGCAGCTAGAGTGGGTGCGAGTACCGCCTCCGCCTCTGCCGCCTCCGCCGTCGCCTCCTCCGCCCGGGCGGTTCGCTGCTGCGCCGGGAGAGCGAGGCGGGGCCGCCGGGGCCGCCATGGAGCCCGACTCGGTGATTGAGGACAAGACCATCGAGCTCATGGTGAGTGCGGCCCGCTGGACCGTCTGTTCTTCTGTCCGTCGGGCCCCGGGTGGGCCTGCCCACCTCAGCGTCCGGCGCGAGGCCGGCCCTTGGCCCTTCCCCGCCGTCTCGGCCCGGATTTGGGCCCCTCGCCTTCCCTGGCCTGGGGCCCGGCGCGGTTTCTTCGGATCCCTAGAGATCTCAGGCCGGAGCTGGCCCGGCCCCCTCCTGCCCCTCCGTTCTCCCTCCCCCTGTCCTGTCTCCGGGCCCATCTCTCGAACGACCCTCGCTCGCTAACGCTGTGGCCTTAGCTCACACTCTCTCTAGCATTTGATCCTCCTTTTAGAAGTGGATTTATTTATTTATTTTTCTCCTCTGTTTCTTCGGCCCAGGCCTGCACCGCTCTTGCAAGCCCCACTTAGGCCGAGTGAGATGGTGGTGGGAGGGGGTCCGGGGGAGATCGGTCCGGGCCTCGGGCCTCCGCGTTCCTATAGGGTTCTCAGCACCCTCTCCCCAACAATCTAGGGCTGTGTACATGCCGGGATAAGCCCTACCAGGGGTGGGGGTGGACGCTCTGGGGTTGGAGGCTGTGACGGATTAGGGGCCTCTTTCCCGGACCCCAGTGATGTCCAGCTTCTGGGACAAAGGGTTTCCTACTGGGCCGAGAGGGATGTTCGCATAGCAAGGCCCTAGGTACTCTGGATTCCATCTCCCAGGGAAGGGAAACCGTAACTTCACGTTTTCCAGAGCTGCTTTGGGAAATTGGGGAGGAGGGGGGGAGGGGTTGTCCTCATGACTGCCGCCAGTTCTTTCTTCTCAAAAAAAAAATAATAATAATAATAATAATAATAAAGTAAAAGAAAGAAACAGAAAAGGAGAATCCTAAGCCCCTGCGGAAGCGGTCACTCTTCTGATAGAGACCACTGGCAGCCAGGCCAGATTCCTTCGCCCCCGCAGACACCCCCAACCCCTTGCCCCCTTAGGACGTGGAGCCAGCAGGGGTTTTCAGAAACAGGTCCATAAGAGATCGGCTAGTAGGATTTGCTAATTGGTGGATGATTGGGTGGGAGAAAGAAAATACGGCAGCTCTATTACCTGCCAGTTTGAGCGTTAGAAAAATCAGACTGGGCTGTGGAGGAAGTCATTGCCTCAGCAAATGGACAAGCCCAGGGTTTCTTCCTGTGGAAACCTCGACAGTTTCTTTGTATCTCTCCTAACAAGGTAACAACTTCTACCCAGGATCCAGAGGAAAGGTGAAAGAATCTACTTCACCCAGCAAAAATGTTTTCCTAGCCAGGTTTTCTCCAGTGTGAAAATGCTTATTGAGTCAGTGATTCCACTGGGTAGGGTCGGTGACATCAGAGCCACTTCCCCCATTTAATGCTATAAATAATAAATGGTGACACTGAAAGTCTGTTGGATAGCCGCATGGCTTCTGTGGATGGTGGTATCTGGGGAGTTGAGATACATGTTTTAAAAATGGAAGTACAGTAGCATAAATAGGGAGGCAGGTTAATATTTGCTGTCCTTCGCATAATCCACAGAACTACACTTCTCCAGCATTCTTGAGAACTACAAAAAAAAAATAGTTCTAGTAGTTTCTGATTTGTGTGTGTGTGTGCACGTGTGGTTGCTTTCTAAGGGATACTGTCACGTGGATTTTTATTTCATTTTCATTCATTAAGTACTTTTTTCTTCTCCCTAATTTATGAAGCCTTTGACATTCTGCAACTTTTGTAGGTTATTTTGGTAAAATATCTTAATTAGAATTACAAATGTAGTACCTATTCTTATGGACGAACTTACAGTATATGTACTTAAAACATAGGAGTACTTTATAATTGAAAAATTGTATCTTGGTGCCTCTTTGACATTGGCTGTTTTGTGCTCCTCTTATATTCATTTAAAAAAAATAACTAAATATTTTTAAAAGAATTAGAAGAAATACAATGTAATCCATTAAGTGTGTGTATATGGTCAAAAAAAAAATCTTTCGCCTAAGTTTACTGGCTTTCTGTCCTAAAAATGTTTTGATTTTACATGATTGTATTTGTCTATGATCAGAAAAGATATTTCAGCCTTTTAAGGACATTATAAACTGGGCTCTTAGGAAATTTAACTAAGAGTTTAGTAGTTGTTTGGATCAATTTTAAACTGGCTTTTTACATACAGATTTAGATATTGCCTCAAAGGGGTACCTGTTAAGACTCTTAGGCATCCTTTTTCATAAACGTGTATGTATTTATTTTAGTGTAGTGGATAGCACAAATACTTAACAACTGATTTAGTAAATCCGGGATCAGATGTAGGAATGATAAAGCCTTAAAATCTAATTGCATGTGGTTTCCTGTATTCACTGCATTTTCATTACAGTGTGCAGAAGTAGGTTAAAAATAATTTTTACAGCCCTGGCTGAGTCGCTGAGTTGATTAGAGCTTTGTTGTGATACACCAAGGTTGCGGGTTTGATCCCCAGTCAGGGCCCATACAGGAATCAACCAGTGACTGCATAAATAAGTGGAACAACAAAAATCCATGCTTCTCTCTCTCTCAAAAAAATCAATAAATTAAAAATAAAATTTTACACTGGTTTCAAAACAAACATGATGGAAGGAGCGGAAGGGGTTAAACGGATGCTGTTTTTGAAAGCCTAAAGCATGGAATATTTTTAGATGTTTATGAGTCAGATTGAGTACTCAAATATTTGTGATGCGCTGCCTGTACCAGCGCAGTGCTTCGTGGCCAGCAGGGTAACTTGCACTTGGTATTTCAGAGCATGTTGTATTAGAGAGAGGAAACAGACTTCAGGGGTATCTCCAATTGCTTAGTCTTTGTTCTTGTACTTTCTTTCATTTTGATTCTTTCTTCTTTTTTCTTTTTGTACTTTTTTTAGTTTACTAGGAAATAAAACTGGTGACAGAGCAATGAAAATTCCCAGAATAAAACCCCGTTGTGATTCTTACTCCTGCCTGAGGCTGGGCCCACAAAGAATGCTTCTCTGACAGAGCCACCTCATTGGACTCAGTCTTTCGTACAGACTAGACACTTTTGATTGAGATAATTGTACTTGCAGTTGCTGATGGTAAATAATTTAACCACCAAGTGACTTTTATGCCCTTATATTGGTCCAATATAGACCTTGTTTGTGTGACTGCTTTTCAAACTTCTGCCATTGGCAAATCAGCTTCATTATTATTAATGAGGTAGAAAAGTAGTAACCAATTTACCTATACCAAGTTCACCGGCTGTGTCTGGTGCACTTCACTGGAAGGAAAGAAAATTGTGCATTGTATATCACATATTTATTGATGCTTGAGTTAGGATGTGGGGCTCTTGTTACTAGAAAGCACTCACGGAGCTGCTAGTTGGGACAGAAAGATGGATAATCTATTACAAGGTGGCAGAAGTTGGTGTTAAAAGTGTAGGAAAGGTAATCCTGCCTCCTCTATGGTGCAACTCATCCCTCTCCCCACCTTTTCAAAACTAATGGGCAGTTTGTGTTCTATTGTTATCTGGTGAATGGTTCCCCTCTTTGCTAAATGACCTTAAGTGAGCCATTTCCCTTCTGTGTTACACCTAAGTGGCTGTCTTGCTTGTTGAATGCAGTAATGTAGGAGGTCAAGTATATCAGACCCTATTAAGAAGGTATGATATCAGTGTTGTCTTCAGAGCTATTGGAGAAAGGCAGGCCACAAAGCCACGGAGATGAAAGAAACAAGTAGAGATACTGGGGAAAACTTTTTTTTTTTTTTTAAATATCTGCCCCCTTCCTATCATTGGCTTCCAAAGTGGAGCAAGCGGGATTGTTTAATAACTCCTTTACGAAGTTGGATGTCGCTGTCACTTAGCTTCATCCAAGTCTGGCCCTGTGCTGATTTACCAAGTGCAGATTAAATAGAGAAAGGTGTAAGTAAGGTCCAAGTGAATTAATGGTGTACATGTTCATAGAGCTCATTGACGTGCCTCGAGAGGCTATGGCTGAAATGCAGCAGTTTCGGCCCCTGATTTTGGTGCAGGTTGGATATCCTCTCAGATCTGACGAAGGGAACGTGACCCTGCACGCCAGTCTCAGCCCCCGCACGCCAGTCTCAGCCCCCGCACGCCAGTCTCAGCCCCCACACGCCAGTCTTGGCCCCCACCGCCTTGCCTGGAAAACAGAGTTGGCCCAGGACCCCCTCACACAGGAGCACAGAACAGCCCGTGTGTCCCTCCTCACCAAGCTGTCTGAGCCTCCCAATTCTAGAAGCAAATTCTGGAAGTGCTGTGAGGTACCTGGGGTCCTGAGTTTCACTTGGTGACTGTCACACTTCTAAGGTAAAGAAAGCATTTCAAGTCCTTGAATTCCAATTCCAGCCTCCCTTCTGGCTTTGCTTCCCACATTTCTCACTTACTGTATGTCCCAGCCAAAGCTTGGAGGACCCAGCTTCTCCTGATTCTGATCACGTTATTTCTTTTGCCAGCACAGATATGAACTGACCTAAGCCCATGTACTGAAGGCTAATCATATTTTCAGGAAGGACCTAATATAATAGTTGGCTCTCTGGCTAAATTAGCTTAGGTCGGGTCTCAGCAATTCTGTCTTCAGCTGTGCTGATGAAGTCCTATTCCCTCAGAACAATTTAGGTACCCCTTCTTGATGTCAGTGTATGTTAGGGTGGCAGGTACCCTAATATACACTGAGTTTTACATCTGTAGCACCGCCTCCATGGTCATCATTGTCAATGAAGTGAACGGATTCTGGCACTGGTGTTTATCTTGTGGCACTCCATATACTCCGGGCTAGTATTCAGTTTCTGGTTTGTGTCCCCTGTTAAATGAGAAACTCCTCACAGTGTCTTCTTGTAGTAGGTGTTTGGTAAATGTGTTGAATTTTTGGTTGATTGGTTACATGCATAATTGCCGTCTGCTTGTATCTTAACCCTCTTTTCTGGAAATTCCCACATACATCACTAATTCTCATAATAATCTGTCGCTGACTCTTACATACTTATACTTTCCCGTTTATCAAAAAGCCTTCTGATCACATCTAAGCTTCCCTTCCAGAGGCTGCATCTGATTTTCCTTTGAATCTTAGCACTTAGGCGTGCAATAGGTATTTATTGATTTAAATAAATGTTAGAGTTTTTTCCCGTGCTGTGAAAGAAACTGTTTTAAGATTTCCTTTTGACAACCTTATGACAAGGGTGGACATGGGTAGAGGAGAAAAGACTGGTAAGGGGGAAGAGGAGGGCAGTGTATGGACAGAACTTGGCTTACGTACAGGTTGACTTCTGTACATCTCAGAGTGTGGTTGATCACAAAGTATGGAGGAAACCCACGCTCCTTCTATAGCTGTTGATGTGAACTTGCCAAACAGGCGATAAGTTCTAAGGATCCTGTGGCCTTTCGGAAGCGTGATTTAGCAGAAAGGGCAGGGGCTTTACAGTGAAACACCATATTTTGTCTCCCAGCTCTGTCACTTGCCAGCTGTGTGAACTTAAGGAAGTTGGCTGTATGATTTTATTATCTGTAAAGATAAGAAAATGCAGTTACTGCTGCGAGTTGTTGGGAGGATTATGGGTTGCCTTAGCGATGCGTGTGAGGCTGGTCTCAGCACCTGCTTGCCACACTGACTTTCCCTGCAAGTTCAGGGACCGCATTTGTAAAGAAAGCACAGTCGAGACAGATGGTGTAAAGAGGTTTTAATTTCCCACCTGAGTTTTGTATGTATTTATTTGTGAAGCTTTACAGAGGCCTAAAGTTCATTTGCCTTTAGGCATACATTTATTTAGGGATCTTTGGGGAAAATGACGAACTTACACGGTGTTGTCTTGGAAATCTGGGAAGTACTGTTAAAATGACTAAGAACTACCAGTTAGACATCCTTAGACTGTACTCTAACCAGAGAGAACCCACCAGCCCTGTTTGAGGTTTCCTGGTGGAAAGAGACGGGTGATTAGTTGTATTAACACTGAGCATTGTGATTTATGTTTGATTGGTTTAGGATTTTTGACTTCTTGTTGTTTTAGCAAAGCTGATGATTTTGACCTTTAACAGAACAAGCAGTGAGCGCAATACAAGATTTCCTCCTGAGCTGTATTTGAGTTGTTCATTGAAGAGTTGACAAAGGGGGAAAACCTGTTGATCAAGAGCGAGCTCGTCACCCTGCGTTAGTTTCTGCTGATCACAGTTGCCCAACAGGAAGTTCGTCTGTGTAGGCAAATGAGAGACAAACCAGGAAGACCTGTCACTCCAGTGGGGTATCTCGGACTGGATCTTACTATTGTTTCCACAAACTTCAAAGATTACAGAGTTCTGCGTGTGATGTCAGCAGGAAGCATTTTCAGGAAATTCCCTCTCAGGGTTAGTTGACAAGGAGGACGTCACCGAATGCAGAGCTGTGAAGTAGAAGCAGTGGGACGTGAACATGTAACATGAAAACAGTCCCTGTGAGTAGAGAGGTGCACACACATATGTATAATGCATATAGGAAACCATTCTTTCATGGCAAGCTTCTAATCCGCAGAAGGAAAAGAAAAACTAAGTGAGAGAGCTCTACTCCTGAGAAAAAGGGAACTGGAGTACTTTCTCATCTTTTTAAGAGCTATGTTGAGAACACTTAACCACTTATGAGAACTAATACTCAAACATATTTTGGTTCTGTGAAATGGTCGCTTGGGAGATTTCCAAAGAGAGAGGGACCGAGGACAGGAAGATTTCGGTCTTGACACTCTTGGGTTGGCATCTGTTCATCTCTACGTTTCCGGTGCAAGGCCTTCCACCAGCTAGGCATTCAGTCCATGTTAATTTGAAGGGAAGAGGGGAAAATTGACTCAGTAATACAGGGATGAGGCCTGACAATTCAAGAGGTTCAGAAATGAGTTCACTAGTCGAGTTGTTGAGGTTGCGTTTTGCTCTAATAGTTCCGCATTTTTGTTACAGCAGTAAGGTATGCTTTGAAAAACAGAGTATATTGCATTAGTTAGCTACTAGCCATAGCTCACCATAGCTGCTTTTATCAAAATTGGGCTTCTAGTTTATTCTTAGTCTCCAGAGTAATACCACTTAATAGGGAAAAACGTGAGCACTAATACTTCCCTTGCGATTTTACTTGTTTTGGGCATTAAGATATTTCCATCTGATTGTTCTGGGGAGGTTGGTCACTAACTGGTATTTTGTTCACTTCAGATGCTTTGCCTACAGCTTGAAAAATCAGAGCATCTTTAGTTATTGCCTATGATTTATTAACATATCTTGGAATTTAAAAATTCCTCCATTTCAACCAGACCTGAGATCATCCGTCAGAGACACACTCTGCTCATGAACACGAAGACTAGCTGGGGAGCATTGTACTGTGTTTTGTTGTGACGTTAGTTGTGTAGGCCGTAGACCTCCATGGCTCTTCGTTAACGAGATGCTTTTTAAGTGCCAAGACATAGGGAGGCAGCTGTTTGAGGATGGCTCATCCGGCTCAGTTGTGTTTTAGTTCAGCGAGGCTGAAGTCTTTAGTCTTCTGTATTTTCTTTTCCGTTCCCCATTGATGTGCATGGACTCAGGGACCTTTGAGAGTAGAGCAAGGTGTCTTCTGTCCCTGGAATCTTGGCCCTTTCGAATCCTTGGACTTGGGTGCAGCTGTGCTCTGTGTCAAGGGCTGGGGCTGTAGCACCTAGTAGGTGGGGGACTTTGGCAAGTTCTTTTTTCTCATCACTTTTGAGAATTAAATGAGTAATGACTGGAAAGGGCCTGGCCCATTAGTACCCCTTCTGTCAAGGTAGGCATTTTAATTACTTGTTAATTGCTGCAGGAGTATTTTTGCAATAGCATGGCAATTGAGGAAGTAGAAAATTATGTGCAAGAAAGGTCACAGTGTTTGAAGTTTTTATGTGTGTCACCGTCGAATGCCTTTTTCTCTCTCCCTTAGAGTTTGTTTGGAATTTCCAATCGAATAGAAAAGCTGGTATGGTAGTAAAAGAATTTTCATATAATGTAGATTGAACTAATGTTACTAAGGGTGTCAGCCAGTAAATTATTTATTAGCGTGCTGCATTATTTTCCTTATTTTACTCAATGACTGGCCATTGTGGGGATTGGCCTTTATTGAATCAAAAGTACACTCTTTAAAGTATGCTGTGTTTTAAAATGTTTGTACTTCAGCTGAGGGACGGTTTGGGTTATGTGCAGATTTGATGTTTTATGTGTTGCAAACCAAAAGATACCTCGTTGGGCGCTTAAATAAATGTCTTTATTGGGAGGTATTGGAGCCCTCCCATCATCCTTGGTTTTGGCTGACTGCCTTTTTGTAATGGTGGAGGAGCTGTGTTAGGAAATGGCTAAGCAAGTTTGTTGTAGCTGAGTGGTCCGGGACAATTTATGTGGATAATGGTGTAAGCTTTTAGCAGCTCTCATTTGGAGATTGCATGTTATTTTTCATAGTAAATATTAATATTAGGGATGTAAGCCTTGGCCACGTGGAACTTCATACCCTCCTCTCAACGCAGAGGCGGGGACGCTGCTGTGGACCTTCCAGAGCAGGCAGGGCGCTCAGGGGTTGCAGCGTGCTTTCTGTGCCTTAGATCCACTGCTCCACTGACCCTTGCTTCCGTTTCTTGGTGGCTGTCCTTTGCCACTGGTGCCATGGTGGGTGTATGGATTGCTTTCTGTCTTCCAACAGTTACCGAAGTGCATGTTTGGGATTTTGTTGAAGAAAGCTGGATTCAGTAAACGGAAAGCATCTGGGAAGCTGCTTGACCGCTGTCTTTTCTCAGACTAGTCTGAGAGGGAATCCCCCATTCATTCGGGATTGGTGGATCTGAAGTGCAGAATATTTCCCAGGTAAGCCACTACCCTGTCTTGTTTCGTCTTGTGGAACTCAACTTTCTGGAAGAAACGTAAAATTTTCTTACTTTAGTGTTCTGTTTGGGTGTGGACTACTGCAGGCCCATGTGACGTGGCGGAAGTGCTAGTAACCACTTGGTTGCAGTGTGAGAAGAGCAGTTATTTTTATTAAAGGCTTGAATGGTTTATGGTAATAGCCCAACAGGGAGTTTGGTTTGGGGAATAGCTTGTAAAATAGGGAAAACAAATGATAATTTTGAGGTATTAGCTCATGGTTTATAGTTAATACCTCCTCAAAATAGATTTTGCAGTTACCGTTTAAAGTAATGGTCTTT
This sequence comes from Anoura caudifer, assembly GCA_004027475.1. NCBI lineage: Eukaryota > Metazoa > Chordata > Mammalia > Chiroptera > Phyllostomidae > Anoura > Anoura caudifer. The sequence goes on along the minus strand of PVKU01001324.1, from coordinate 227,495 downwards.
TATTCTCAGGACTTTTGGAAGGTCTTCTTAAAAACAACTGTTTATTGAGCATCTGCAAAGTGCCAGGTACTTTGCTCTTTACACATACTTCTTATTCAGCTGGCACATGCTGTACCTGTGTTTTACAGACAGTGACATGAAGCTCGCACGCACTGCTTGCAGGTTGCCCGGGGTCACACAGCAAGGAGATGGCAGAGCCAAGCTTTAAGCTTGGGACTGTGTGTGTACCTCACCTCCTGGGTTTTCAACATTGCCTTTCTGCAAGAGCGAGGAGTGGTGTTTTACCACAGGCTTCTACTCGGAGAACACATGGTAGACCGCTGTATGGCAGGGTGTTTTTATGGCATCTGGTGCTCTCCCAGCTTCATGAGAAAATGAGGAGATCTTCAGTGAGTTCAGCAAGCAGATGTAAAGGTTACTCAGGGAGTTTAAGAGAGGCAGTGAATTTAAAGGCCCAAACATGCTCTACGCAGGGAAGTACCATTTGGTCCAGTGAACTCAAACTTGTATGTTTTCAGTTCCTCCTGCGTTTTTATTGGTTATTTAAATAGCTCAGTAGCTTATTATGCAGAGTTCTTTTGACCTCTGGGTTGTTAGCCTTACAAGTAGGACATTGTCACTCAATGCTCTTGAAAATTTGACTTTTTTTGGCATTTAATATTCTCTCCCGATTACCCATTCCCTTTAATCTTTAAAAAGTCCCCCCCGCCCCCCCCCGGCTGTTGTGGCTCAGTGGAGTGAGTGAGTGCTGGCCTGTGAACCAAAGGGTTGCCAGTTTGATTCCCAGTCAGGACACATGCCTGGGTTGTGGGCCAGGTCCTTAGTAGGGGGCATGTGAGAGGCAACCACACATTGATGTTTCTCTCCCTCTCTTTCCCTGTCTCTAAAAATAAATAAATAAAATCTTTAAAAAAATAAAGTAAAAGGTTCTTTTTATCATAGACTGATACTTTGCTTTTGTGATCCCTTTAGTTTAATTCCTTTCTATTTGCTAATGACTCTCCTAGGTGAGCATTTTTAGCACTTGTCATCTGAAGAGCTGGCAGAATGGTGGTGGGGATAGAAATAAAAGCAGTTACTACTTCCTGGGCCTGGGTCTGTATTGAGGACAGTTCTAGGCACTTTCTATGTCTAAACTCATTTTCACAGTAACCCATTGAGGTAGGGTGGGAATCACCGTTATTTCTATTTATTGATGAGAAAACGGAAGCATAGAGTAGCTAAATAACATGTTCAAGGTCACACATCTAGTAAGAGACAAGGATGAGAGATGTTTACAGGCAATCTGGCCTCAGAGAAGGTGCTTCTAACCTCTGTGCTACGTGCCGCTTCTAGTTTAGAGTATCACCCCATGATAAAAAGAGGGCCACAGACCCTGAAGACCAGCCTGTACGTTCTGACTTGGAGAAATCACTGCATAGGCAATGAAAACAGTCATTGTTCAGCGTCTGTTCCCTTCCGTAGAAACGGTCTAGCTCTCAGATCCCGTGAGCCATCTAGGACTGCCTGTCAGCTCGTTTCTGAGAGGAGTCGCTGCAGAGTTGCCGAAGGCCATCTTCCAGAGCAGCACTGGCCAGTAGAACTTTCGCGATGATGGGCGGGCTCCATGTCTGTGCTGCTCCATGTGGTAGCTGCGAGCCAGCCACGTCTGGCTGTTTGGAAATGTGTTTCTCTAAGCGAGGCGCTAAATTTTTAATTTTAATGTACATCCAAATAGCCACAGATACAGTTTTAGAATTTACCGTTATCCTAGGTCTGGTCCTTGGTTTAACATCCTTAACAATCTGAACTGGTCAGCATGCTCCAAGCACCTCTTATCTCAGGGTTGGGCCTACATTAACCATCTGTGCAAGACTAGTGTGTAAAGCCAGAATCCCAGTTTATTATTTTATAATAAGTGCTTGTTGTCATGGTTAGTGCAGACTTTTCTGATAAGTATGTTTGCTTACTTGGTTCTAATTAATATGCCAGTTTAATTTTTCAAGTAAGAAACCCAAGACTCAAGCCAAGTGACTGGAATATTCTCTTCACGTAGGTGGACTTGACCTACCAGGTCAGCTTTGTTAGCGTGGACCCAACCAGGGGACTGAAGGATTTGCTGGACTGGGACTGGGACAGCCTCGTCCGGCCTCCTTGGGGGTGGATGGTTTTTCCTTAGGGCAGAACCCCTTCTTTCAGCCTCTGCTTGCTTTCACTTCCCAAATCCTTTTCTGATTAAGCGCTCGTTTTTTAGATGTGCTAGTGAATTCAGGTTGAATGCACTCTTCCAGGTCTGGGAGCCTTTGTTCTCCTCAAGGTCACTTTGTCACTGCTGTGCTCCATTCTGTGTGCATTTTTGACTCTAAGAAGGCAGTTGAATTTCCCTGGCTTCCCTATGGCCTCTTTCTATCAAAACACACATAGTTGCCTACTGAATTTGGCCATACAGTGTGCGTTAGAATAGGAACACATAAAAAATACACCTGGTGATGCAGCCTCTTTGCATTACATCTTGTTATTAAATGAGCTTGTTTTTAGCTTACTGTGTCATTGCTTTGGGACTTGTCCTTGCTGCTTCTGTTTTTAAAATACTGGTAGAAAAAGTAATGTAACTAAATTTGTATTTGGCTATTAACTTTGCAGGTGTATGCAAGAAGGATTGAAGAGACCATGGCAGGGAGACCAGTTCAAGAGGTCAATGGTGGAGGCAAACCAGAGTGTTGACAGTGGCCATGATGGGGGTGGGCGCGCTTCAGAGAGATGTGGTGGTAGGGTCTACAGGACTTGGGGGTTGTTCGTAGGGGGAGGGCACAGGTGCAGCGTAGTGTGAATTTTAGATTTTGGCTTGGGTACCGGGAGGGATGCTTTTCTCTTTCTAGTCTGGAACACTAGAAGAGCAGATGGCCGGGGTCGGGGTGGGGGTTGAGAAAGAAGGAGTTCAATTTATCATGAATTTGAGTTGCCTAGTGGCTGAATCCTCTAAGAGGGGAAGTGTCTGGTAGGAATATTGGTCTGGAGCTCCCCAGAGAGAGCATGGATAAGAAGACTCGAGAGTGTTTGTTTAGCCTCCATGGTAGCCAGTGCTAGCTACCTAGGGGTGGACAGTGACTCAGTGTGCAGGTTGAGGACTCTGTCGGTGTATGGGAGTGCCGGCGTGAAGCAGTGAGCTGCAGCTGAGGTCATGTGACCTTGTAAGTCACGTGTGATGCTGATGAAGCACTTAGAGCTCTGTGTCTTTCTCTCTTGATCTGAGCCATGAGCCAGCAAGTTAGCCCATGACACTTGGGTTGTGTTTTCTTTTCCACTGTAGTGGTTTAATTTACAGAGGTACCGTTTTTCAAAGTGTTTTTTTAAAAACTCCATGTTGTCACCATATGTCTTATGTACATTTATGCAAATTCAATTCTATGCATCTGGTGACAAAAATCAGGGAAAAAGAACCTAAACAGTGAAGGTTCTGGGTCATGTGTGAGATAGAAGTGGAAACCGCTCCTCTGAGCCGGTCTCGGTTCCTGAATGCTTCTCACCTGGCTGCGATGGGAGTGACTGCAGTGTTTTAAAGACACACCTTTGTGACATCACGCTAGGCCCACGCACAGGCCAGGTGCTTCACCCCCTGGTCAGCTGAAGAGACAGCGCAGTATTCACATGCTGGAGTGAAAACGAGCTATGTTGGAGTTACTGAGGTGGCGTGTCTGTCCAGAGTGGCGCATATTTAAGGGATTTTCAAGGCAAATTTTTGCTATGTGCTACTTTCACCGTACGCAGACTTCAGCCCCCAGTTCTCAGTTACAGGTGAGCTGTAACTGCACTGTAATTAGATTTTGGTAATAAAAGCATGAAGATGCGAAGAGTTCATTACAGCTACAGTCAATCAATACTTAACAAAAAATAGTTTGAATACATTATACATGCCTGTGGTACAGATTTTGTAAGGTACTGAAAGAAGTACACAGAAAATAAAGTGTCCTTTTCTTTCTTTGTAGCTCCAGCTACTCAACCTCATTATTCTGTCCCTTGATTTTCTTAAAATGTAAAATATGACATGATCATCTTTCATGTCAGTTCCCAAAGAGCTCTCGTGTTTTTGAGCAGATTTGAAAATTGACGAGGTGCATGCTGATCTGTGCATGCACTGTAGTGTGCAGAAGCAGTTCGGGATCGATGCCCACCTGCGTGAGTGGTTTCCAGTCTTTGCTGTTAGGCGTAGTTCCTCAAAGGATAGCTCAGCGTGTTGGTCATGTCCCATGGAGGAGTGGTCAGGACAGACTCCCACCCCTGTAAGCACCCCTGGGTCAGAGCCTCCAGAGACCTGGTGGACACCACCACAGGGCCCTCCATTGCCCTGCGGCGGCCCCTGCTCTCCCAGGCTGTTTGAGAGTGCTCCCTGTCCCGATGCTCTGGGGTGTTATGTGCATTTTCAGCTCACTGCTTTTTTTAATTGGTCTTCTCTTTTATCCACCGTAACTTTTTTTTATTTCGTATGTATTGAAGAGTTGGGGAGGGGGACCAGTACAACAAACCCTATATACCCTCCACCTAGCTAGATTCAACAATTACTGACATTTTTGGCATATTGGGGTCATTTCTCTTCTCCCCACAGCTCCTCTCTTCCTCCCCTCCCCTCCCATCTTTCTCCCCTTCTCCTTCCTTCCTTCCCTCCTTTTACTCCCATCTTTCCTCCCTCTCTCTTCTTCCTCTTCTGTGTTTCTCTCTCCAAATAATACCCTTTTTGGTTGTCAAAAATTTGAAAGATGAAAACACGCTACTTCACCCTCTAAACATTTCAGCATATATCTCCTGAGAATAAGGACAGTGTGTTCCTTTCTCTCAAACCACAGACACAGCTCTGTGTGTGTGTGTGTGTGTGTGTGTGTGTGTACACATCTTTATATAACTACATATTATACACAGTCATTTTTAAAACCCTCATCCGAGGATATTTTTTCATTGACCTGAGAGAGACTGACAGACAGACATCAATCGGTTGCCTCCCGTATGAGCCCCTACTGGGGATCGAACTCACAACTCAGGCATGTGCCCTGACTGGGGATCGAACCTACAAACCTTTTGGTGTATGGGATGACACTCCAACCAACTGAGCCACCTGGCTGGGGATATAGTCTCTCATATATGTATATGTATATTTTAAAGGTTTTATTTATCTATTTTTAGAGAGGGGAAGGGATGGAGAAAGAGAGGGAGAGAAATATCAGTGTGTGGTTTCCTCTCACGAGCCCCCTGCTGGGGACCTGGCCCGTGACCCAGGCACGCGCCCTAGACCCAGAATTGACCTGGTGACCCCCCGGCTTGCAGGCCAACAAATCAACCCATTGAGCCACGCCAGCCAGAGCTATAGTTGTATATTTTTTTATACATATACCACAGTACTACTTTATACAAAACCGCAGTGCTATTTTTACATCTAAGAAAATGAACCTAATTCCATAATATAATATTAAATATTCAGTTAAATTTAAATTTTCTTAATTGTCCCAAGAATGTCTTTTCTAGTAGTTCCCTTCCCCCTTGGAAAAAAGAAAAAAATCCAAAACACTCGGAACCAAACAAAATACACCCTTTGTATTTGGTTATGTTTCTTTAATATCTTTTTATTTAGAACAGCCCCTCTGCCTTTTTCTGCCTTCTCCTGGCATTGATTTTTGGCGGGGAGGAGGCCTGCTGAGTTTGTTGTCCTGTAGGATGTGCAGCATTCTTCGCTTGTTTATTTCCTCATTGTGTCATTTAACTTGTTTCTCTAACTCCTGTACGTCCTGTAAACTGGAAATTAAGTGAGAGGCCTGACTGCAACTGGGTGAGACATTTTGGCTGGGATGCTTCATCATAGGTGAAGTGTGCATTGCACTGAGTCACACGCAGAGGCCCGTAATGACAGGTTCTCTCATTCCCCATTAAAAGGGTATAGTTTCACCTCTGAAGTAGCTCATTAGAAAGGAATGCATGGGATGTTTTGGCACCTTGTAAATATCCTGTTCCAGTATAACCTTTCACCCAATGGTTTCATCATCCCGATTCTGACATCAGTTATTACAATAGGAGTTACAAAATTGTGGTTTGTCATTCTGTCTACATTTGTAGCTGGCATTCGCACAGCCCGACAGCCTTTCTCCTCCCTCCTATTTGTGTCACCCCACTCCCCGGGACATGTATGTACTGAGTGTGTCATTAGTTTCGTACAGTCTTCACTGATGCTCAGGGTGTCCAGATGTGACTAATGAGACCCCCATCACGGCAGTTTCTGCTTCCTTTGGACATGGGCCCATCAGTCTGTATGCATGTCTTGGCTTTTTACTTGCCCTCTGTAACAGGGATTAACCGTTTTTCCAAGAAGCTTTCTTCCATTTTTGTGGAGAATGGTGTCTTAGAAACCAAAATGATCAAAATGATTGCTGTTGGGTTGTCTGTCATTGCTTCTAGAACCTGTTCAGTGGCTAGAGCTATGAAGTGCATCTGAAAAGAACCGGCAGTTCATGTTAGTTCTGAGTCAAATGTAATATCACAGGTTATTTTTCTGAACTTGTTAGCCTTTTGATTTTCTCTTGTTTTCCTGTGAACAATGGCTGGTAGGCAGTAGTGGGTATTGCCTTTTAGGAGGGACAGGTTAAGTAGTTCTTGGATTATTGGGGGTGTCGCTCATGTGAGGGGATTGAGGTAGATAAATTAAAAAAAATAGATTATAACCAAATCTTGGACTTAATCCTTTAGATCATACGTTACAAACTAGTAGCCTGTAGATAGATAGAGCTCAACAAATATATTTTATTTGGTCTGTATAGATTTTAAAAATTGAGACATTTTGTGTAAGAACACTAATTTCTGGTTTCACCTGAAAGTTGAAGCTGAGCAGTGGCTGCCTTCATGAGTCCGGGCTTGCCCTTCCTGGTCACCAGAGCCCTTGTGTACCCACCGCTGTCTTCTCAGCTGTACAAGCTGAGCTTGTCACACCCCCCATCCCCCTGCAGGGATTGGAGGAGGGGCAAAGGTGGAGGGTGTGGTTTGAGGACAGGGGCTGCTGGGGAAGTTGGAGCGAGATCTGTGCTTCCTTCAGTTTGGAGGGCGCACTGCTGCGGGAAGCCAGTCCCAGGCAGCAGACCGTTGGACTCTCCTGGGGAGAAGTGACGGGATAGTGACCGGTGATGCGAGGAGGAGATGCAGCGTTTTAAATAGAGAGTGGATGGATTGTATCAACAGATACGAGTGTGTGTGTGTGTGTGTGTGTGGACAATAATGTAAATCATACTACAGTGAAGCATGAAGTTCTGCTTCTAAAAAGCTTTGTATTCATAAATCAGTTTCTACACGTTAACTGCATGTTTTTGTAATCTACTGGTTAATTTTGGAAAATAGTAATAATGGTTTCATGGTTGTCATTGTGCAAAGTTTAGTTTTGCAATATGCAAATCAAATGTTTTAACAAAAAGACTAATTCTGGCCTGTTGCATTTCTGAAAGTTGTGTGTAAAGTGAAAATTTATGGTGATTTTAAAAAAAAAATCACTTTTCTTATATAGTCATGCACTGTAAAACAATGTTTCAATTAATGATGACCACATATATGAAGATGGCCCTATTAGATTATAATGGAGTTGGAAAATTCCTGTCACCTAGTGACATTGTAGCCAGTATAATGTTGTAATGCAACACATTACACAAATACTACTGTTACAGTTACCTTCAAGTATCACTATGTTAGTGTTACAAGTACTTAGTACAGTAATGTGCCCTACAGGTTTGTAGCTTAGACGCTGTAGGGGCACAGAATGTCACCCCCAAATATGCCTATTTGGCATAAAGTTATTTTAGGCTGGGTCATTTTAAGAAACTGCAGACGTAGGAGAAGCTCCGCATGCCAAATAGAAGTTACCTTTTGTAAAACACGTTTGTAAGAGTGTCTCCCTGGCCTTACCTGGAAGATGAGGATGACTTCATCTCTAGAAAGTCTTATCAGTGCAGAAGACAAGGACTTCAATCTGCTTAGCCCCCTTACCTTTGTTTATTGTGCTCTTCCTGGTAAATTGTCCCCACCCCCAGCCTTTGGTCTTCAGATGCAGGTGGCACTCACTGTACTGAAGGTATTCTGGCCATTTTGATGAGTTACTTGGTTTTCCTGGGCCTCTCCCGTTATGGGGGAGGTGTACAATGGATTCACTTTATGTTTTTCCAATTAACCTGTCTTTTATTGTAGGGTGTCTCAGGCCAAGAAACAGAAGGTCAGAGGGAGAGTTTTTTTCTCCCTACAGAGCAGTAGGCAATCCCACAAAGCTTAGGTGTGTGTAGACCAGACATCTAGGTTTGTGCGAGTGCCCTCTGTGATGTGTGCCCCGCGGTGAAATCGCCCAGTGACACATCTCTCCAAAGGTGTCCCCATTGTTAAGTGGCACATGACTGTAATGATGGGGTTAAGTTTTCAAGCAAAAGTATTAGCAAAGCTATAGCCCTATTTCAAAGAGCTGGCTGTTGTATATAATTTTCCCCACAGTCTCTTCATGAAGTTAATCAGGATAGTCAATTGACAAGGGACTGTCCCGTACACTTCACATTACACCCGTGTTAAGACTGTCTATACTGTTAATAAGCATTTTGCAAATCTGCCCCATCTGGCTGGGGCATGACTCACCCAGTCCCGCCGGCAGCACCTTTACTCTCAACACTTGGTAGCACTGCCAGTGCTGGACGGTCCGAGTCACGAAGAGCATGTGAAGGATGAGGCCTGGGGCGCGAGTGACTCACATGGACAGAATCCATTTTCGGATGCTGTGTCGGACATGAGCTTCCAATGTGGAGGGATGAACCAAGTTCGGTAAAAGGGCTTTTGTGTGTGTTATTGTGTATAGCTTACATAGAGTGTAGAACACAAACCTTAAATGAAGCTCAGTGAAGCTTTACATATGTGCGTACCACACTGTGTACCTGCCACCCGATTGAGGATGCAGAACATTCCTGGAGCCTCTCGAGGGCCTCCTCGCGTCTGTACTCTCCCGTTCAGTAAACCCTCCCAAAGGTCTGTTCTGGCCTCTTTCACTGTGGGTTAGTTGTGGCTGTTTCTGGATTTTATGTAAAGGGAATCATGCAGCATATGCTCTTGTGGAGACCCCTCTCCTGTCATTATTGTATCTGTGAAATTCATCTATTTTGTTAACTAGTTTTTTCCCCCTGTAAATTATCCCATTGTATACAGTCTGTTTTTTTGTTACTTTTGATGAATTAGTTGGGTTGTTTCCAATTTTTGGCTGCTGTTATGAGTAACACTGCTAAGGTAGACATAAGCAGTTCGTTGCATTGGTTATAAAAACCCCAGAATGGAATTACTGGGTCATGGGACAGGCATGTTTAGCTTCAGTAGATATTGCTAAGCTGTTTTCCAAGTGCTTGTACCTCTAATGCGGAGAGTTCTATCATCACTTGTTTTCCAGTCCTTTTAATTTTAGTCATCCTGATGGGTGTGTCAGTAGCATCTACATTGAGGTTTTGTTTTTATGTAATCAGCATGTAATAAAGCCGCACTCATTTAAGTGTACCATTTGAGTTTTGAGAACTATACACACTCATATAACCACTACCACAATCAATGTGTGGTACATCTCTGCCTCCCCCGAACTTCCCTCATTCCCCTTTGCGGTGCCCCACCCCATCCCTGGCCGCAAGTAACCTGCTTTCCATAACTGCAGATTTGTTGTGCGTGCTCTGGAATTTCACACACATGGAATTGTGCCGCATGCACTCAGTGTGATTGGCTTATTTTGCTCAGCACAATGTTTTTGAGGTTCGTCCTTGTCGCATTGGTGGTTTGTTCCTTTTCACACGAACACGACAGTTGTGTTTATCCATTCCCCTGCTCCTGAGAACTCGGGTGTTCAGCTTTAGGAACGAGGCCTGCTCGAACATTCCGTGTTCAGACTTTGTTTGGACTCTTGGATTTACCTGGGAGGGGACCTGGGATAGAGTGTGGATGTATGTTTGCTTTTTCAAAGAACTACCAGATCTTTTCCCAAATGATCGTACATTCCTGCAGTTCCTTCTGCAGTGTGTTGACATTCCAGTTGCTCTGTGTCCTCATCAGCACTTGCGTTGTCATCTGACCTCAGCCATTCGGGCGGGTGTGAAGAATTAGTGCCGTGGTGTTCGCTCCCCACGGACCGTTGGGCATTTTTTCGTGTGCCTGTCAGCCATTTACTTGTCCTCCTTTGAGAGGTGCCTCACACATCTTCTGACCCTCAGGAAACATGAGTTGTCTTTTTCTTATTGATTTCTGGGAGTTCTTTATTACAAGTGTGGAAGTAAGTTCCTCGTCAGATACACATGGCACGCTTGTCCTGTTGCTCGCTTTTTTAATGTCTTGACACTTTTTGTTATCAAACAGCAAGGGGGGTCCTTCTGGTGGCCACCACCCTCTAGGGCAGAGTTCCAGAGGTGGAAGGTCTGGTGATAAAGGAAAGGAGTCTTTGTTCAAAATCTACACAATTTTGGAATAACAACTATGCACAGGCATTAGTCACTTAAGCCTATCAATTAAGGCTAAACTCTTTAACATCTGAGTTCTCCTAGCCTTCCCCCATATTAGTTATTATCTTTTTTCCATAGAGTTAGTTTATAAACTAAAACAACATAAGATACAAGAGCTACACAATTCTGGAAGAAGTGCAGGCTTCTGCCTCAGAGCCCTTCCCCTCTAGAACACCCAGGAAGAGTAACCCTGCCACCCTCTGCCAGGCCAGCCTGACCCGAGGCTGTGCCTGGAGTTTCTTCTCCCGTCCGAAATACCATCCTTGGGAAATGCAGGCAACTTCTGCACCATCATCCGGATTCCCTCTGGGTTCCTTTGAAGAAGAGCCTGAGAGCCCATCTCCGCCCTCTTTTATTTTAAGTATTCTGGCCTACGGTTCCAGGCGCTCTAGAGGTGGCCCAGCTTCTCAGCCAGTCCCATCCTGGACTGTTTCCCATTGCCACAGGCAGCCCCTCCCCCAGTGAGCTGATCAGATCTCTGTATCATTTTGATAGACAGAATGTCTTCATACTGATAAAGTCTAATTGATCAGTACTTTCCTAGTTAGTTTTTTTGTGTCTTATTAAAGAAATTTTTGCTTACAAGGTCTAGAAGATACTGTTTTCTCCTAGAAGCTTTATTTTACCATTTGAAAATAATTGTTTTTTTATGGTCAAGATAAGTATCAAGATTATTTCCCCCATGTGGTTATCCAGTTAGCCTAGTGCTATTATTTACACATACACATTAAAAAATTATGGCAAAATTGCTGAATAAGAAATTTATCTTTTCTTTTTACAGAATTAATTCATGTTTATTATAGGAAGATTGAAAATAAAAATAATGTAAATAAGAAACAAAAAGAATAAGTTTCCCTTAGTGACTTAATATTTGGTATACTTCCCTTTCTTCATATACATATGTTTTTATGTGTATTTCATACATACTTTTTTTTTTTTACCTACAGTTGTTTTGCAAACTGCTTTTAAAACTCATCAATATTTGTAACCTCTTTCTAAGCCATTATGTATTTCTTTATAATATTCTGAAGGGGTGTCTAATATATAATGAACGTGCAAATGGCTAACTAGTTAAACTTCTCCTTTACTAGACATTTAAGTCATCTGACTTACAGCATCGTAACGCTGAGTTGCTCTTTCTTGCAGTTTAATCTTTGAGTGCATCTTTGGGATGGGTTCTAACAGGTGGAATAGTTGGGTTGGAGGGTGTGTGCATTTTGAAGAGCATGTGCATTTCGTACAAAGATTTCCCCCACTTTCTCTTGTCTGAATGAAGATGACAGACCATGTTCTCTTTATGAAAGTGCTCGTTTTCTCTGCCTTTATGCCATCATAGGGTATTAATAGTTTTTAAATCCCAGTTTGGTTAAACAAATGAAAAAACTGTTTAATTGCTAGTGGTGTTTGGCCTATTTCTCTTATGCTTGTGGTTATTTGTCTTTCTTTTGTGAAAAAAGAGAAGTGTTGAGATGAGCTGTGGTTCTGCTCTACTGATCCTCCGTCCAGGTGCATTTGGGGAGTGTGGTGGAAGGAAGTCTCCTGGGCGAGGAACTTCTGAGTTGCTGTGGCCGGGCCAGGGCTGCCTTTCTGTGATTGAAGTGGTCATTTCTGCCGGAGGCCAGCCAAAGAAGCATCAGCTTTGCTCAGCACACCATGCAGGCGGCGGAAGCCCTGCTCAGGCTGGACCCTGGCTCCCCTTGCCCGTGGTGGAGCACTTCAGGCTCAGGCCTGGTCAGCCTCACTGGCTGCAGCAGGGACAGTCACTCCACCTGGCCTCTGTTGCTTTGAGCTAGGAGGTGCAGGTCCACTGGGAATTCCTCCCACTTTGCGGGGAGGCTGTTCTTTGTTCACGTGCAGTGAGCCCGGTTTCCTCCAGAAGGGCCCCCTTGCCAGGTTTCCAGTGCCTGTGTAGATGGCCTTTATTTTGATGTTCTGCTGGTGATTTCAGTTGCACCAGTCAGAAACCCCAACCTTGACACCTCCATCTTCCTCCTGAGTTTTGTTAATTTTTGCTCTTTTTCATCCTAGCCTTTTGCTCTTCAGTCTCAGTCATCCACACCTCCCACCCCAGCTCCCTGCAACTTACCTCCAGTGCATCACATTCTGTCTTGACCTAACAAGCATTATCGTTGTTTGTTATCAGGGTGGCTTCACTTTTTCTTCCTTTCCTGCCCAGTTAACCTCTACTTGTCCTTTAGAGCTGAGCTCAAGTATGAATTCCTCAGGGGTTGTGTCTGGGTCCCCCAAGTTCCCCCATAGGTTAGATTCCTTTGTCGTATTCTTATAGCACTCAGTTCATTTTCACAGCTGTTAATGTGATTGTAATTGATAAACGTATTGTGTAATCCCTTGTTAGAAGGTAGTCCCTGTGGGGACAAAGATTGGGTTTGTCCTGTCTCAATCAGCTTGTAGCATTCTCAGCATCTAGCATAATAAGTACATGCCTTACAGTTGCCCTGTTGAATGAGGGAATAAATTTGGGAGGGCAAATGAGAATTACCATCTTGTCTCAGAAGTCTGTTTGTGCTTGTAAAATGATACATTCACTTCTTAAACTCTTGGTACTGTTTCTTGGTATCGTTTCTTAATTTTAAAATGACTTGATCCTGAAAATTAAGCTTTGGCATCAGACTTCTTTCAGAAGATCAAAAAGCATCCCTTCTCTCTGTCTCTAAACCAGATTTAAAACCTGTCCAGGTAATCCTTTCACTGTCCTTTGGAAGGAGTTGTCAACTGCTGTCTTTCTTTTGTTTCCCCCTCCATCTCTCTCCCTCCCTCCCTCCCTCCCTCCCTCCCTCCCTCCCTCTCTTTTTTGTCTGTGTTGTGGCACTGATTAATAGGATCACTGTTCTTCTGAATGGTGCTTCCTTAGGTCAAGTAAATTTAGTAAATGCTGCACGTAATCTCCTTCTCTTGGAAATTCACTTGACAATTGTCATTTTAATACTGTGCTTCCCAGCATTTCCCGAAACTTTCTGACCCCAGAATTACTCTCCTCCTTTATTTTGGTTCCAGGCCCATGCAGTCCGAGAGCTGTTCTCTACGGTTTCTGTGCATGTCATCCCAACTCCTTTTAAGAGTCCTCTTTCACCCTGATGAAGTCAGGAGGGAGGGAACTGGCGCTCGGGGATGCCAGGTTCACAGCTATTTCTTTTACCCTTCTCTCTACCCTTGAAAGGTAGGCTTATTGTCCACATTTTAATGTGTGAAGAAAGGGAGACTTGAGAGGGGACTGTTTTTTTGCTCAAGGTCACATACTTATTTTGTCTCTCTGTATCTTGGTACTCCGTCCCTGTCTCCGCAAAGGCCTCGTGCACTTTCTTATCCCTGCCTGGGGGATTATTTCTTCTGATTATTTTAGAGTCTGCACCTCTGGCTATCACCTTAATTTGAGGAATGTTAGGTGGCAGCTGAGGTGGGCTCAGAAGCAGCAGGGTCACCAGGTTCGAGGTGGGCAGCAGCAGATTCTCAGTATTTGGGGTGATTGAGAAGAAAAGGACAACCGAAGCCTTCACTGTCCCGTCCACACTGCTCCTGTAAGCCCACATCAGCCCTCCCCTCCCTTGTTCCAGCCTTCACTCATTTCCCATAGTTCCAGTCTTTTCTGCTGGCATATGCCATCTTTGTTGGAGTTGTAGGTTGGCTTTTAACAATAATGTAGTACCTGATATTTATTGGGTGCCTGCTTTAGATGAAGCAGATGTTGTACCTCTCTAGCCCGTCAAGGATCTGACCTGCTTAAAGTCACATAGTATTCATAGTAGTATTGGGTTTTGTTTTGTTGTTGTTGTTTTGCCTCAGTAATGTTTTTGCTAAAGGAAGCCTACACTAAGCAATTAAAATAATGAAATCCTGGGTCAGTGTTTACCTAATGTCCTTTTTTGTTCCAGGATCCTACCCCAGGATGCTCCCTCCCTCCCTCCCACCCATCCTCCCTCCCTCCCTCCCTCCCTCCCTCCCTCCATCCATCCATCCATCCTTTCTTACCCTTGACAGTTTTGAGGAGTACTGACTGGTTAGGATTATTGTGTAGAATTATTGTGTTGCCCTCTATTGGAATTTAACTGCTTTTTTTCTCATAAATTTTTTATATATATATATTTTTTTTTTTCAATTCAGCAGCCAGACTTGGTCCACACATTGCATATAGTTAACGGTCTTTTAAATCTGTTTTAATCTATAACAGTGGCCTCTCCCATCTTTTTTTTTATCCTTATTGTTTGTTTGTTTCACCATGTGTTCATTGGAGAAACTGGATTGGTGGTTTGTTCTGTATAACATCTCCCATTCTGGATTTTGCTGATCATATTCTCATTAGGTCTACATATTGTTTCCCCTTGTATTTCTTGTAAATTGGTAGCTACATCCAGAAGTTTGTTGAATTCAGATTTAGTGTGTTTCTGTCTCAAAAAAGAAAATGAAATAAAAACATAATCCATGTTCTTTCTGGTGTTCTTGTATTTTGGTGATATTCTCCATCCTTTCCAAGTAAGCGATCCTTGAAGAGTGATAAGACTTCTAGGCAAGTTTATTGTTTCATATTTTTAACTTTTCTCTTTTTCTCAGTTCGGAAATGTAATGATCTTTGTGCTTTATTCCTCTCAATAAGGATTTGAGTGATTATAGTGACACAGACGAAATAAGGAGATAAAAAGAAAAAGCAGGGAAATGATGAAAGGAAAAATAAATGTAGAAAAATCAGATGAGGGCAGGGATAAAGTTTGCGAAAACAGCCAGAATAAGGTTAGTTGTGTCACAGGAGGGGCGCAGAGTACGCTGTACCCCTCATAGCACTCTGCGTCTGCAGCAGTTTGTGGGGCCTTTGTCATTGCAGGTGATATATCCCTTTCTCCAAGGTTATTTATGTACTCATGTTTCTCCTGGGTGATGCTAGTCTCTGTGAGTATCTGCAGTGAAGTGCCCGTGAACGCGTGGGTTGGGTTCTTAGTGTTGGCTCCGGGCTCTCTGGGAAATCGGAACCCCTTTTCTCTGCGGCGCTCTTTGTGTCTGCGGTGCTCTCTTTCTGCAGGTGCAGGAGGTTCTTCCTGATGCCTATCTGGAGTAGCATGAATAGGACATTGTTGGGAACACTTACTTTTAAATACCTTTGCTTGTCAGTGGAGTAAGAAGACTTACGGGGAAGTAAATATAATTGTAATCATTTATATTTCATCTGAATACTGTGTTTTTATGACCTTGGCTATGCCATATATCTTTTTGGAGTTGTATATATTTTATTTGAAGTAAATATTTAAGGTTTATGATTTTTCCAGTTGAAAGTGGCAGAAAACCCAACTCAAAACTGGCCTAAGCCAAAAAAGGAAGTTTAGAATTTGAAAGATCTAGAGTGAGGGGTGGATCTAGGTTCCTGCCTCGGATCCCCTAGGACTGGTCCAGACTGCCCCGCGCTAGCCCGATGGCGTCAGCAGCTCCCGCTGTCCTCTGCTCCTGTTAGGCTCTGCAGTGCTTCTCTCGCGGCTCCATGTCCAAGTCCTGGGGTTCGAGTTAGAGGATGTGCTCGCCCCAAGTCAGTCACTGGGGTGAGGCCATGTGGCCAAACCAGTGTCGTCCCCCACCCCCTTTACTGTTATAACAGTATACTCTCTGTAGCCTCTGACTCCAGTTTTTGCTCTAAGTGTAGACTTTCTGGATTTTACATGTTAAGTACTTCGTAATTTAACAGATATTTACTTAGTCTCTACCATGGATAGGCACTATTATAAGGACCTGAACACATTACGTTGTAAATTGGTAAATTGTCTTACTGATTGCTTGTAATATTTTTTAATAAATTACTTTGGAAATAAAACATAGAGGTTATTTGGAAATAAAGGATGATTTTTACAAGAAAGTTTATGACTTTAAGTATTTCCCTGAGGTTTATAGACCAAGTTTTGTTTTTTGCATTGATTATTTTCAAAGTGAGAGGAATGTCACCCTTTTAAATTCCTCGCTTGTGTTGTGGTTTTGGTAGCTGTCTCTGCTGTTTCTCTAGGCACTTAAACTCATCCCTTGCCAGAAATGTGGACTTCACATTCATTTTTCTCTTAACTGCAGTGGGAAATGTCCCCATGAGATTCGTCTTCTGGTCCCCCTCTCCATTCTCAGCGTTAACGGGAAGTTTATTGTGGTGATATCCGTGTCCTGGGCTCTGTTTTGCGTCTTGGCTGGTGGCGTATAGCTGAGTTATGGATCAGGTTATTAGAATAATGGAGTTGAATAGGGTTTTCGACAGAATGAGTCTAGTATCTCTTACACATGTGCTAGGCCTCATGACTTCATGACTTCCTTTGTGTGGGAAGTTCCAGAGTAGCTGGCTTTGTCGCCAGAGTTTGGCAGGAACCGTCTGCTATTGAGACGAGCTGCTTTCAGGGGAGTCCACCCCACAAACGCCACACAGGACATATAGAGGACCTGGACTGGGAAAGCATTTTAAGAAGTTGGACCGAAAGGTCCCTTTCAGCTCCAGGTTTAATGAAATCTCTGGCTTCAGGAGGTGAGAAAACTCCCCTTACCCAGTTGCCCGCGGGAGACAGGCAGTGGGAAGGGAATCAAAGCCCTCATGCTGTGCAGTGGGCCCCGTGGCCCCTTCCTGGGGCGCCGGCCTGGCTGACAGGCAGGCACCACAGTTTGTGCTCAGAGTCCAGTGCGCTGTGGGGTGCACAGCTTTGGCCTCCTTCGAGAACAAGGTCAGCTTAGGAATGGAGAACCATGGACTCTCAGAGAAACTAGAGCAAGTGCTAGGTTCACTATGAATTTCATGAAGGGATGATACAACGTGCCCCTTTATGTCTTGGCTTTGGCAACCCACCTTCTCCATGCCTATTCCTAGTAATGAAGCGCAATTTTGATCACCACTGTTTTCTCCCCTTACCCCTGTGTGCGTGTAAAATTGTAACACCGAGGATCTACCAACTTAGAATGTGTGTTTTTTGGGGGGGTAGGTTCAGTTCCATCTCTGAGAGCGAGTGTGTATTTGAGAAATGAGCGGTGTTTATAAAATAGTCGAGGGCCTGTTTAAATGGTGTGAGGTTGGAATCCAAGAGATTCTGGAGCAGGACCAGCTCTCATTCTGCAGGTGCTCATTCAGAAGTGGGAGTTCTGGAAATCTGGTGTTGATTTTTCAAATACCATTAGTTGAGCTTAATTTTAACACTTTTGAAAACAGTGAAACTTCATTCTTTAAAAGATTTTGTACTTTTAAAGGAATTTAGTCATCTTACTCCCTTGAGTGAGCCAGGAAATAATACAGCTTTATTTCCTGAAACAGTTTTTAATACAGAATGTTTAGTGTTGAGAACTCTTGTGGTATCCGTTGAAGCATTTAGTATACTGACATGTTCAGTAAATTTTTGAGTGAATAAGCAGTTTAAAATGATAAAGTTAAAATAGGTAGGTGTGATCTCACTCTGAGTCAAACCCATAGAGAGTAGATATAATAATGTCCTTCAAGTCATTTTCCTGAAAATGATATCCCTTCCTGGAAAAAAACCAGAGTGTTTTCACCATGTGACGGAAGAAAAGTTTTCACTGTGTTCTAATGCTCCTTTTAAAACCTGGTAAATTTTGTACTCTCTTAATAAAAGTGGGATGCGGCTTTGGCTCGGGGCATCACAGGGCGGTCAGAACATGTGCAGACACCTCCAGAATTTCTCCGATTACATTCCTTTGGCTCATGAGAATGGGTCAAAGGGCTAGGAAGGGGTGCGGCCAGCACCTGTGCTGGAATGGTACAGAAGGGGAAGTGGGACCAACTTGGGGGCCAGGGGCCCTGGCTGGGTGATGAGAGCAGCTGTCTCCTAGTTCGCAGATGGCGTTTGAAAAACAAGTGTTTTTAGTTGCCTCCTGCAAGTCCTCTCAGGTGTAATGCAGTATGGAGTATGGAGGGATTGTCAGATATTGAGAAGTTGTAGGCTCCTAAGACACAATACCATTACTTAAGACCTTTCTGGTTAGGCGTCCTCAGTTAGCTATCTAGAAGCCACGGGCATTGAAATGAATTTGGGGTAGTATCTTTGACACTTCAGGGTGCAACCAAACTTTATATAACATTGAAAGAAAATGGCTTCGAATCAAGGGACAAGGTGCCGTGACCAGATCCCCCAGTAACAGTGTGGAAATACTGGTTGGTCACTCTCTTCAGAGGTGGCCCCAAGGAGGGAGGGTTGAGAAACCTGGGTACTATATTGTCAATTTTGTACTGACTGCATCTGTAAAAAAAAAAAAAACAACAAAAAACAAAAAAAACAGTGGACAAATGAATCAATAAAAATCACTTGTATTTAATTCTGGATATTTTGTGTGTATTTTTAAAATTAAATAAAAATGAGACTGTAATATGTCTTGATTTGTAGCCATTATTTACTTAATGTTTCTGGAACTTTCCCAGGGTATTGTAACTCTCTTTTTATACACTGTTAACTTCCTCTGGGTCAATAAATATACTCATCCATGATTTTTATTTGGTGGACACATAATATTCTGTCTTCCGGATAATTTATTTTACCAGTTCCTATTGCTCTTATGACAGTGATAGGATAAACATCTTCTTAGCTGTGGTTTTGGCTCTACCTATTTTTCCCTTAGTGTAATTTTCTACATGAAATTGCTGAGTCAAGTGAAGTGCATGTTTTCCAAGTCTTCAGTCTGTCTTGAGAAGATGCGTGCAAGAGCTTGCCCCAGTTCCACTTCAGTCGGCAGTACAGATGAGTGACAAGGAGATGAAATTCGAAAATAAATCAGAGGAAATTGCTGCTGCTTTTGAGCGTTTAATGTCAAGCAAAGGAAATGACAGGCAGTGCAGTGCAGAGAGGAGTGTAGGGATGTGGAATCAGGTAGAATTGCAAATCTGCCACCTTTGACCTCTGGCACCTTAATCACATCCCTGGTCCGCAGTTGCCTCCTTTGTAAATGGCAGTGCCTGTCTGGCCAGAGGTGGTGGGACACTTGATGAGATCACCATAGCTGGACAGTGTCTGGCACCTAGGAGGCACTTGGAAAAGATCGGTTTATAACCCCTCCTTTTTTGTAAAGTTTCATTTACAATTATCATTTTCATTGAAAATGAGGTTAAACTTAGAGTGAAGAGGTCTCCCCTAGCCCTGAACTGCATTTCTAATTGGGCCACAGATGTTAACTGACAAAAAGGCTCAGATGTACTTAATTGAACTGTTGTTTAATTCTCTCCAGTCTTAAGATTTGTGGGTCTTGGATAAATCCCACTGGAATTGGGTCTGAATTGATCAGGTTGGTAGTTTGCTCAGGGAATCTGTTCCTTCTTGGCAGCTGAACCTCAGACTGGTCCTTGTACAACTGACAATCTTTGTCTCTATGTTAGAAATAGATTATTTTGTTACATTCTTTTCTCTACCACGTTTCTTAGAATGGAGATACCGCTTCTCCCCCGATACATCTAAATTCTTCCCCTCTCCAGCTCCTAACCTGGTGACATTTTTGGTTCATTGGCGGTAGTCATGAAATGGACAGGAATTTTGTTTCTACCCTTTTGGAATCACTCAGGAGCAGACCGTTGTGATTTTGACCTTTCCTGCTGTTTCTGAGGGTTGCCTAGGTAAAATATTTTGCTAATACTTAGCGTTTTAACACATTTAAACTAAATGTTTAAGATGGACTCAATTCTTGGGAAAAGAATTTGCTTTTATTTAAGTTGTTAAGTTACTATTTATGACTTATAACAACTTACATAATTATATAATTAAACAAAATTAAGTATCACGTAAAATTACACAAGGTAGTATTAAAATATCTCTACAAGTACTAGATGCTCATTTGACAAAAATCAGCTAATATGGATAAGTAAAAATTTAAAAAGAAAAATTACTCTTCATCTTTTGCCAAAAAGATAAGCCTCTGCAGAGATTTCATTTGTTAACATCTGGGGTCTGATATCTTAACTTAGATAATCATTCAAGATAAGATGATTGTGCGCACATTGAAAGTTTTGTTTTGTTTTAAATAGTAGAGTTTAAGGAAAGTTTGGACTCTGCCTTTGAGTTCTGATTTCACTACTGCTTGGCTGTGTTTGAATCCTTAAAACTTGGCAGATAGCAAACTTCAGTTTTCTTCATTCTTGGTCTTTTTTTTTTTTTTCTGTCTCCTTCCACAGCTTCCTGCTCCCCACACCCTTTCTACCCATAACATAAATTCTAGCCTGAAGAAAATACCCTATGTGTATTGTCTCCAAATATGTTCCATAATACAGTCGCTAAGAATTAAAGTATATTACCTTTCTTAGTTACATGTCACATGGTTACTGTCAAATGCTGTTACAAAAAATGCCATGATAAGAAGAGAAAGTTGTTTCTACATTAAAACAGAGGGCCACTATTCAGTTCTTTAGCAGGCCCTAGAAAATGCTTTTAAATTGTGAATTAACTTTTATTCAACAACCTGATTTATTTTTAAAACAAGACAGTTATTTTGGTGAGCATTAGCTATTTCTTACAGGTTGCCGTCAAACATTTAAAGAGCAGAAGCCCACGTTCTGGATCTTTTTAAAGCTCCGTGGCCCTATTTTCAGTACGGCTACTGCTGCTTCTTGAAAAGCACGTCTGAGAATTCAGACAAAACAGGGTAGTCCCTGATTTGGGTGAACTTTAACACTTGCTTAGTTTGCTTTGCGGTGAGGATAGTCCCTAACAAAAACCGAATGGATGTTCTGTAGCTGTCACACCTCAGTTTGGAGAGCTGGGATTCTGACATCGCCTTGAGCCCACTGCCTGTGTGATTCCTTGGGACCAGATCCCCACTCCCAGACAGAGTCTGGGTGTTAGCGCCCAGTGGTTACCGTCAAATGAATCCTTTATTTCATCCCCTCTGTGTTTGGTCGCCCCCATTTCACTAGCACAGCGTCTTTGTTTTCTATCTGATCAGTAGGCACGGTAGAAGTGTTACTGGAAAAAGGAACCTAGGCTGAGGATACAAATTGCCTTTAGACATGTACTTCCAAAGGTAAGTGCTGGCGCTCCTGTCTACCCTTGGTGGCCCAGCTGAAAGAAACCCGCCTTGGCTGTCAGACGCAGAGGAGAGGCTGCCATGTAGTTTCCCCGGGAGACTGCCTTCCCCCACCATGCCTCACTCAGGCTGTCAGGGGCCATTCCTCTGCGCAGAGCAGTTTAATAGTGGTCTCATCTTTGCCTCTAGCAGTGGTTTGAATACTCCAGTTTTTGGTGTCTCACTTGAAGGAATTAAAAGGTTCAAACACTTTATTTCACAGTATCTATAAAAATACATGATTTTGTACTACTTACTCTCTCACTTTATCTTTGGGTTACTGTTGGGCAGACCTCTTTTCTCTCTGCCTGGCATGTGGCAGGTGTTCCCCACGTGTCCTAGGAAACATGGCATCTTTTTTTGGTGCTGGCTTGACTTGGCAAGGTTTTGGATTGATAGTAAGCTCTACTCCCTGCCTCTTAGCCAAAGAACTGCACCTAACCCTCCTTCCCTTTGATGGGTAGTGTTGAAACAGCCCATCTGCTGAATTGCAGGGGAAAAGTCTTGTACACATTAATAATATCTCCCCTTTAAATACCTTAGCAATGCTAAATACTGTGTGCGGCCTTGAATAGGTTATGCCATTTCTTAGCTCTTTGGCTTTGCTTGTGCTATGTATTCTGCCTGGAATGTCTTACTCGCCTTTTCCCCTGGTTGCCTCCTGCTCATCCTTTATGGCTTAGTTCAGGCACCCTCCTCCTCTGGGTGGTTAAGTCTATGTGTGTGCGCGCGCGTGTGCGTGCGTGCATGTGTGTTTACACTGCACATTCTCAAGATTCCCTCCTATGAGCAAGAAGAGACAGAATGGAGAGACTGTCTTACTTTTCTGTCTGCAGATAGATAGAAGTTCAGGTAAATTTTTTGTTAAGGAATAGCATTTAAGCCATTCAGTTTGGTTGTCTCAGGCATTGATGACAGAAGTTAGATGAGGCTGGTGCTTACGGATTCTGTGGGAAGTGGTTTAAATTAAAAAATGGGATTTATGGAAAGAAAACCTATAATGAGACATTTCTACATCAGAATGATAGGAGAGACAATTTATATAAAATACCTCTTTGGTTAACTTTTAAAAGAATTGCCTCTTTGAGAAGGAATCAGGGCGGAATATTCAGAACAATCCCATCTAGAAACAGACCAAAGTTAGCTTTTGTGAGTTTTTCTTCAAGCCAGCCAATCAGAAGACAAGTCGCCTGCAACTTGTTTTCCTTTTGATTTGTGGTTCCTATGGCGATATGAAGAGAGCCTAGGGTATTCCTCTCCTACCTCTTCTAATAATTTTCTGCTTTTGAAAAATGCCGAAAGCTATTATTCTTGTCTGTACTGACTCCCAGTGCTTCTCAGCATGGTGACCCTGATCTTGAATTTTGGTTGTACAGTGGGTATGACAAAATTAATAAGCTACTAGTTTCCTTAACTAATGTTGTAATCTTTGGCTATAGAACCTACAAATATAATCAGTCTTATTGGGTGTTTGCTGTTAGGTGAACTTGTGTGAATCATTTCCTGTGCTCTGAACAATCCTAAGTCAGAATAGTGGTCATTACAAGTAGCTAAATGTGAAATTATAACAAGCAGTTCTTGGGGGTTTCTGCCCATGAAAGGCCTCCCTTAGGTATCTCTGTTGTGATCTCCCTGGGTTCCTCTTGAGCCCAAGGCTGAAGTCTCAAAAGGAAAGAGGCTTAGTTTGTATTCTTAGCTTAATAAGTAGGTCAAGAAGTGTTTGTTAAAATTGGTAAATACCCAAGGTGTCAGGGTAAGTTCTTCAGACATACTGAACAATGAGATAGTGTTCTAGACGTTTAAATATAGACTACTTAAAAGTTAGCTTTGAAAGAAAGAAAAAGAGAGAGACGATAGTCTACATTGTGAATATAGCCAGTATGAAGAACCTTTACATTATTCAGTTAAAGAATTATGGATAATAGTTATTCTACAGTAGTCAACATGGGTTTCCAACTAGTTCCTGGAATTAAAATTGGAAGCTTCAATAATTAATCACTGCTGTGGTCCTAGTTGCATTTTAATGCTCTTAGGTGATAAATGTGGAGCTTCTATTTTTACCTATTATTTTCAAATGAAATCTACTTTCTCTTGGTCTGTTAGACCTAAGAGAAACCTTATTTAGACTACCAATATAGCCTCACTTATTAAAAGACGGGTGCATTTCCTAGAGTGGCATCTTCTCTTGAAAAGCCCACTTTTAAGCGCTGTGGTTGGTCGCTCAGCTTCCAGGTAACGCAGTGCGAAAGTAGGGCAGTGCTGGGGCCTTTTGTGAATACCGGCACTGCTCTCTCTGCCCATGGTGTTTTCCTCGGATGGCACAGTGATCAGTCCTTGGAGATTCGACCCTCAAAAGGTCCTTTAAACTTTTTTCTTTGAATATAGATGTTCAATACCAAGCGTTTAAAAATGGATAATATAGATATATTTTTGGAAAACATTTTTACTTACCACTTAAGGGAAGAAAGAGCAAGCAAGCAAAGATGGGTAGGATAGGAGAGAGAGCCAAACCCACTGTCTTGAGTTGGCGTGAAAACAAGGAAGTGCAGAGCTGGGTGTGCAACAGCGTCCAGTCCACGTGGCCCTGCTGGGTCGGGGGTGGGGTGGGCGGGGGTGAGGGTGGGGTGGGGTGCTCGGGTCTCTACTGTCTTCCTTCAGCTAAGTACTTAACATTTGTGCTCATAAGGGTGAACATTTTGAAATTAAGACCTTAGAACTTCCTCAAGTTCTCAAAATTTTCTTTATTTGCTCTCCAGAATTCTGTATTGATCAGATCATTAGATGGTTAGGGGAACCTTGAGGTGGTTGTTATTTTTCTTTGGACTTTATCCTCCTTCTAAAATCAGGGGTGGAAGTTTGGACTAAATAGTCTTCCAGTTTTTATAGTCTATGATTCTTTGATTTATTGAGTGTGAAGATTTGTCTTTTAATTTTATTTTTAAGTTTCAGATCCCAGTTATTAGCAGAATCTAGTCAGGGTACAGTTTCATGCCTTCATGGTTTTTAGCCTTTTAGGCAAATACATATGAAACCTTGCAGAGGGAACCTAATTGTTTTTACTGAATAAATGAAAATCGATTTGCAGGTGAACTCGGTTGTTAATTTGGAATTAGTTGATGACCCTTAAACTGTTCTCAGATCCAGATGATTCTGTGATTTGGAGAACTGCAAAGATTCCAAAATTGAAATTGAAATTGAACTGTAAGGGTGCTGGGGGTTTGTTGAAGTCACGTAATCGGTGAAATCTATGTGTACCTATGTGATGCGTCTGGGCCTTTCTCTGCCTGTCCACTTCTGATACATGCTGATGTAAGTGTTCTTTCAACACCCATTTGCTAGATATCTCTGGATAGAGAGAGTTCGTTGTGGAGGGAAGAAAACAAGTTTGCTTTGAGTCAGACAGGATTAGCCTCCAGTCCTGATTCTGCCGCCAGTGGCTCTCGTTCTCTTGCACGATGAACAAGCTGCTCTTTTAACAAATTGAGCTCTCCTCTCCTGATCCCACAGATTCCTCCTCGATGAAATGGAATAGTACCTGTCTCAATGAGGGCTCTGTGAGGGTTTACTATGTCAGCTGTCTAGCACATGACAAGAGCTTGATAAATGGCAGCTATTTTCATTATGCAAACATTTATTCAGCATCTTCTGTGGTGCTCTCTGAAAGTGTTGGGGTGGCCGAATATGTGTGTCTTTTAGTGTCTGCTCATAGTGGCCATGGTAAGCTTTGGATTAAAGGTACTCACTGGAAATGTATGGACTTTTCATTGTTACCAAAAAAACAAAAACAAAACAAACAAACAAAAAAAACCACCCCAAAAAACTGCTTAGGCTTTTTTCCTCTTATTCCATTCGATTCCTCTGGCTTTGTGTTGTTTAACTGCTTTTCCGAAATAATCTCGATATTCTAGTTGCACTCTAGGTGAGATGTAGCTGGGGAGTGGCAGATGCTGGGTGGGGAGCCAGGTCTGTCTGATTTCAAGTACAGCAGCCTCGTTTCTGCCACAGTCGGAGTGACCACGGAATTGACCTACCAAACCAGAACACTTTGAGGGTGAGAATTACGCTGGAACAATAAGTGTAACCTGTGCTGTCCCAAGAAAATGAGGATGCTTGACCGTACTAATTATAAGAAGGATAAGCAAGTTTATGAGGTTGGGTTGTAGACCTCTGGAATATTTTGGTTAAACCCAAACATCCACCTTTAAATTTTTTTCCATGATTGTTGATTTTGCCATCGTCAGTCAGTTGACCTTAGATCGGAAGAAGTACTTAAGAATAATACCATGGATAATTAATGATTTTAAAATACTAGCCATAATGTGTGTTTATTTTTTATATTTTGCTTTTTTCTCTTTTAATTCCCTGAAAAACCAGCGAGCTTTTAAAGAGAATGGGAATAGGTAAATGAAATAAGCTTTTAGTTCTTGCTCATGTCCAATGAACTTTGTAAACAGGGTCCAAAGTGAAGTTTGTGTATTCCGAACTGTTTCCCCTGGGAAAGCAACGATGTGGGTGACCCTGAAAATAAGATGTTTTTAATCAGCTCTTTTTTTATTACTTGTATCTATCAATCTATCACTCGTCTTTCTTGTTCCTTTTGCTTTATGTCTCTAGGTTTCCTGTGAGTTTATTTAGGGAAGTGCAAAACTGTAACCACATGATACAAATTCAGATGATCAAAATTTTTACAAAAGAGGCGTCAGTCTTGTGGCACAAACGTGGGTTTTAATAGACAAACCAAGGTTTGAAATTCTGGCTTCTCCATCTGCTGTGTGTCCTTGAGGATGACTTACCCTCTGAGCCTCAGCTTCCTGACACTGGCGTGGGGTTTAGAGAACACATTTAACTTGCCTGGCACATAGTAGGCAATGTACTGATGGCAATTAATAATTATGTGACCTAGACCAGAAGCTCACTTTATGAAGCCGTAGTCCCAGTCTCACTGCTAATCTTGTTTTGCACACAAACTTTCACAGTTCCCTTTAGTGGGTTGTCATTTAATCATTCTTTCTCTCCCTCTTGATCCTGTTCGTGTATCCAGAGGATTAGTGGTTGGCAGCAGGAACCTTTGACTAGGACAGAAAGTGGGCCCTCTCCCAAGGTTTCAGTAAGTCGTCTACGACCACCATCCCTGACCTCCAGACCGCCCAGGGTACACCCCCTGCCCCACTAACATTCAAGTTGCCTGTGTGAAGGAGTGATTTGTTGCGGCCTCTAACTGCTTCTTCTCTTCCTTCCTTTTTGTCATCCTGCAGTGTTCTGTGCCAAGGTCTTTGTGGCTAGGCTGCGCCAACCTGGTAGAGAGCATGTGCGCACTGAGTTGCCTGCAGAGCATGCCCAGTGTCAGATGTCTCCAGGTGCCTCTCTTCTTTCTTGTTGTAAATGTGTTTTTTACGTATGCCATGAACATTTGTTGAAACTTGCAGTAGTGTGTTTAATCCAATGTTAAGTCTGCTAAATGTTCTGTGTAACCCTCTGCTTTCCTCCAGCCTGGGTGCCCCACATGGAGGCGTTAGTACCAAGAGGGCCCTTCTGAGCAAATGGGTCTCCGGCTGGGCCCTGTTCTGCTCCTCTTTTTCTGCTCCTGCTGTTAATCCTCACCCCACCCCCCACCTTGAAGCTGTGATTCTTATGTTTAAGAGTTGTGCATGTGCCCAAAAAACCCTGACATTTTCCATTTGGCTACTTTTAACAGTTCTTTGTTGAGTTGGGAGGGTTTTATAATTAAAGTGGTTGTTTTCCTATTTTGAAACTCATCCTTTTGGCTTGCTTTCTCTCCCTCCTTCAAAAAAGGAGCGGGGGAGAGAATCACTAATGGTAGAAAGCTTCAAATTGAAGTTTATAAAGATCACAGCTTTACGCTGCCAACAACTGTCAGTTCGTGCCACTTCCCAAAGGCCAGAGCTCACACCTGTCCTCTGGGCCCACCCAGCTTTCCAGGCCGAGGCCGGCAGAGAATTCCACAGATAAAAGTAAAACGTTTCGGGGGGGGGGGGGGGAGCGGGGAGGGTTTGCTCTGGGAAAAAAAAAAGCAAGAAACTGTTAACAGGAGTACAGCTGGACCGATCTCAATGGTTGG
Source organism: Anoura caudifer (assembly GCA_004027475.1). Lineage (NCBI taxonomy): Eukaryota > Metazoa > Chordata > Mammalia > Chiroptera > Phyllostomidae > Anoura > Anoura caudifer. The sequence continues at coordinate 199,901 of PVKU01001324.1, read as the reverse complement.
GGCAGATTCTAAGAGTGCCAAGGCAGAAAGCATTGTGGCTTTACTGGGGAAGCTCTGTTTAGAGAAAGCATGTATTTAATTAAGTACGGTTTCAGTGGCAATATTCAGTTTTCATCGCTGCATATTCCAGACAGTTTGATATATCTTTAAAAAGCATTATTAAATCCCTGGCATCCTGTTGAGGCTGCCCTGTTTTAGGGAAACACACTAAAAATCAGGAAATGAGTTAGAGGGATATTATTGACGTCAGGGGTGACTTTACTGTTTTCAAGGTTATCTTTCTATTCATGTTCCGGTCTTTAAACAGAGCTGGGGAGCCAGGAAGGAGGAAGACTTCTTTCATATTGGGATTGTGCACTTTATTTACTTGTTGGCAAACATTCTGATTAGCAGTGGTGTGATTATTGATTCAAATTGCTTTCTTTAGAATATTGTACTGTAATTTCACCAACATAATTAGAGAGTGAATTCAGGAAAGGATCCTGTTGTCTTAGAGTCCATGTAAAAAGGTGGGTGCTAAGTCCTCGGGCCCAGGGAGTGGGTGTTTCAGGGAGGCTCCAGTGCAATGTATGTTTGTCTCTGGAAGAGCAGCTTCTCTGCATGCGATATAGTTTTAACAGAAATGTTCTCGAAGTGGCTGGCATTATTGCATGTGCTCTCCTTGGTGCTAAATAATGGATATTTGCATTATAGTAATAGTGTACATCCTTGTCTCTATTTTTCTGAAAATGCTTATTACTTGAATGTTACAGTTGCTTTCTTAGTGGGCTGACCCAATTTATTTGTCGTCCCCCCCCCCCCCCCCAGAAATTTAAGTAGGGGAGAATTGTACGAGTAGTTAATGAGGTCTGGAAGCACAGGTTCTTTTTATTGCACCCAGCTAAAGTATTTGATTGATGGAAGGCATCACTTAATATATTTTTGAACAGTGTTGAGAATTTACAAGGTTGGGTGAGTAGGAGGAAGTATGGGTTCCTACCTTGTTGAAAATGGAAATCCAAATGTGTTAAAAATTTGTCTTTGAGTCATCTCTCCCAGAGAAAATCATTTAAGAGAAGAAAATGGAAACTTTGCCTTGATTGGATTGAAATAAGTTGAAATATTGCAGTGTGAATGGAGCAGATATTGTCTTTCGATGTGTGTAGGGAATTTTGTTTACTTAGCTTTTTATTTCCTCTTTAGTGAATAAAATGAAATATGTACCAAGCTGATTGAAACGAAAAAATCATTACTCTGTTTTGTTCCAATCGTGAATGGAAAGTAAATATGTATTAATGAACCCGGGAGACTTCCTTTCTCTCTTTTCATTGGTTTCACATATATATTTTTTTAACATCAGTGTTCCTCCTTTCCATCTCCTGTCTCTAACCTGGGCTAAAATGCAGTGACTTACTTGGATTTGAGCTTTCAAAGCAGGCCTGTTCCTTGTATGCTGTATCGTGGGTTTATCACAGATTCCTGTTGCTTGACATTGCACATACCTCTCAGCAAGCCCATTTTCAGCAGGCCCCAGATGACAAGGAACAGCCTACTGAAGAGCCCGCTTGACTTTGCTTGGACTCTTGAGCTGCCTGAAGGGGTCCCCCTTAAAATGATCACACTGGACCCCTCGACAGTTGTAACTTTAGCCAGTAAGCCTATTTATTTGGCTGAATTAATGTACTTTCTGAAAAGCAGGAGTAAAGATGTAGATAACCTTAGGCCTAATGCTATCCTTCTAGTTTTGCTGTTGGTGAGAATGGAAAAGGCTTAAAAAATAAAAGTCATTTACCTCAATGAAGCTGTTAAAAAAAAAAAAACCACTCACCACCAGCTGTACTTGATGCTTCATTTACATACAGGAGTTTTGTGATGGCAGTGTTTGGTAGGTGTTATTATCCCCATTTTTCAGATGTGGAGGGTGAGTCTCAGGTGACGTGTGTGATTGGACCCAAGTTAATATTTACTTAGTTGTGAGGTGGTGGGGCTGGCATTTGAACCCCGGATTTGCCTGATTCCAAAATTCTACCCTAGACTTTTGCCATTTCTAGAGTTTTCTGTCTTTATTTTGTTCATGAAATCTTTACTGTTGATAATCTGGTCTACAGTTTGTTTGGTCATTATTTATTTCAAAATTAAAAAAAAAAAAAAAAAAGAACTACCTGCCAAATACCTATGGGGGAGAGGGTGGAGAATTGTATTCCCTTTTCCAAAATGAGCCTTCTGAATCTTAAAGCTAGTGAGATTCCTCAGTGGCTCTTCTGTAGATTGAATTCCTTGGTTGTTTACTGAGCAGCTGGTATGTGCCAGGGCCTCTGCTGGTGCCGATCGTATAAAAATGAACAGCACAGACTTGTTACCAGCTCTCAAGGAGCCTGTTGTTATAAGCAGACCTGTGAACAAAAATCCAGACTGAACCACAAAGTCCAGATGTGTGTGCATGTGTGTGTAATAAAACTCTGACATTAGCCAAACCTATGTGTGTATTTTAAAAAATGTGAACCAGTTTAAACTAGGAGTGAATTCTCAACAGTTTTTGGAACAGTTGAACTGGAATATCTAGATGTACGTGGACCGAGCTGAACTGGATCAGTATTTCAGTTGGTTCAGATATCCAGATTCAGCCAGGTGATTGTTGACATCATATCATCAAGAGTTCAGACCTCGTGTGTACCAAGACTTCAGGACTCCAAGGCTGCTATGGCACAAGAGTCACACCACTGTTAATAATAGTATCGATCATTTGTTTTCCACCTCCAGTGTGTCAGGCTTCAGGCATGAGGTTCTCTCATTAACCCTTTATGGAGAAATTATCTGTCATGCCTGTTTTGTATGTGAAGTTGAATTAACTTGCCTAAGATTCCACATTTATTTCAAGTGGCAGAACTGAGTCATGAATCGAGGTCTGGGTAGCTGCAGAGCTGGTGTTTCAGTCACCATGCTGTAGTGACATCACCTTGGCAACTGCCGTTTTTAGGTTGAAACAAATTCCTCCTTATTTTTAGTGTTAAAAGCTTAAGGCTAGTGTTCCTGAATGTAGAGGTCCGATGAGAGTGGGCCGGCAGCTTTTCTAAGGAATGCCATCGGCCAGCTCCCCGCTGGGGAGAGTGGTAATAGTTTTTTTCAAGGGTAGGAATGATTACTTGGAAGGACAGTGCGGGTCATGTGAATCAAGTTTCAGTGCCTCCTTCCTTGCTCCAGGGGAGACAGAGCTGGACAGCAATATAACTTCTTGGCAGCTGCTTTCCTTGTTTCTTTTCTTACTTTCAATTTGTACAGTGAGCTGCCGTGGTTTGAGAACAGCGCAGTCAAAATTTACCACAGCTCCTTACGTAAGAGGGTACTTTTGAGAAGGGAGAGATAGCTGGGTGGAGAGAATCCCAGCTCTGGAGCAGACAAATTTCAGTTCTAGTCTTGTTCTGCTACTTCATAGCTCTGACACTAGGCAAGTTACCTTACTCTCCTGAACCTTAGTTTCTTCATCCTCAAAAATGGTGGTAGTTTGAGCTACCCTGCAGGGTTTTGTGAAGTAGAGGAAGATAACAGCAACCTTTCTTACTGACTGCCTACTCTTGGGGACAAAAATCCATTTCTTCCATTGCTTGCTCCTACGCTATTCAAGAAGAGGAAATTTCAGTCTTAGATCCTTAGATTTCAGGGCAGGGTGAGGCTAAGAAAATTAAGACCATGGCCCTGGCCAGGTTGCTATGTTGGTTGGGTTGTCATCCCAATACACCAAGGTTTGCAGGTTCAATCCCTGGTCAGGGCACATATAAGAAGCAGCCAGTGAGTGCCCAAGTAAGTGGAGCAAGTCGATCTTTCTCTCTTCCCCCTCCTTCCCCCTCCTCTCTATCTAAAATCAATAAATCAAATAAAGTCAGTACTTAAAAAAAAAAGAAAATTAAGACTGTGCATGTGACGGGCCCTGTCCGCTTCAGGTCAGCCCAGGCTGTGCCTTGTCTCTCTCTGCTGACCATTGGGGTTTTGTCATTTCTTGTTGATTACCCTGTTGCACTCTGGGTCTAATCGTGTGAACGCTTGGAGAAACCTTTTGGGTTGTTTAATGGTACAGTCTGATATTTTGTGAATATTAAAAAGCACATATTTTCTCTCTGTAAGAAATTTTACAAAATAAAGTTACAGGAAAAAAAAAATCCATTGGTAATCTCCCCACTGATAGCCACCCAGAGAGACATCTGGTCTGTCTTTTTTCTGCCTGTTTAGCAGGGAAGCATCCTTCAAATTGTGTGTGTTCTCTCTGCTGTTATGGTGACAATGATTTTTATAACAGTGGTGGTTTAAATGCCCTGGGGAGTCTCTGAGTTGGACCTAGGCGTCACCAGAGGGCTGAGCGTACTGCCCCCCACTGCCGCCTCTCCCAGAACAGCTCTGCGCATGTCTTTTATGTAGTAGAGCTCTTAGCATCTTTTACATAAAATTCTTACTCTCATTGACATTTTCATATATGTACAAGATTAAAGAGAAAAATATTCAAGTCAACCTTGAGCAGTTTTTGAAATTGTGCTGTTCTTATTCTTAGTTCAACTTTCTCCTTCTCCAACTTTGTTTTTTTTCCTGAGGCATTTGAAAGCAAATGTAAGATGGCTTAAATAAAAAAAGTAGTTTGTGTCGGCATTTAAAAATTTTAAACAAGGTTCAAAGAATTAAAAATCAGACGATTGGTACTGAAAGTTATAAAAGACACGTAGTTTCCTTTGACCCCAGGTCTTCCCTAATGGTTTTCCATTATTTTAGACAAAGGCTTTAAAAACTACTAATGGAACCATACTGTATGTATGTTAAAAATAATACATATTATTTTTAATCAGTAACTTCTTCAATTAATAATATACATTAAGCCCTGGCTGGTGTAGCTCAGTGGATTGAGCGTGGGCCTGTGAACCAAAGGATCGTGGTTCGATTCCCAGTCAGGGCACATGCCTGGGTTGCAGGCCAGTTCCCAGCAGGGGATGCACAAGAGGCAACCACTCATTGATAATTTCTCTCCCTCTCTCCTTCCCTTCCCCCTAAAGATAAATAAATAAAATCCTAAAAAAAAATCTTTAACTAATATACATTGATCATTTTTCTGTATCAGCATTTAAAACCCTACTATTTTATAGCTATTTAACAGTATTCTATCATATGACTTTGTCATTTTTTTAAAAAAATACAGCCACCTCCCTATTCAAGGAACTTTAGGCTTCAGGTTAAGTCAGTCATCTCTGTACAGACAAGTTCAGTCGTCTCTCCCACCCTCAGCAGATGTGAGCAGTGTGTTGTCTGCCTTCGCTTATTAGTTTACTTAGTTCACAGGAGGGGATGTGACTCTACAGTTGCAGAGACCCCCCTCCTTTGGGCTCAGCCCTGAAAAACCACCCCGCAGCTCTCTTTACTTCCTTTATTTACTTAATGTTGTATTGCACACATGTCCCCACACTCATAAAGTTTGTCTCTTTTACCAGTGGTTCTGTGATTGCTTGTAGGTTGGGAGGGGTGAGGGAGAGGAATAGCTTTCTTTTTCTTTTTCGAATTACATCACATGTGAAGAGTGCAGAAATCTTACGTGTATGTAGCTCAGTGATGAATGCCAGTTATAGGGCAGTGCTTTATTTACGGCTGAATCGTCCTCAGGGAGGGCAGGCCGCTTTAGTCGGGGCATTGCCGTAGCTCGGGGTGTCACTTCAGAAAATGTTAAATCTTTCTTTTAAAATATTAAAAACAACCTAAAACTCGTTTAAAAACTAAACTAATAAAAAGTGACATAGTAACATGATGACTTAAGACTTTTCACCATCATTTTAAATCACTGCATAACCTTCCATTTAATAGTTATATTACTGATTTTAAGAAACCCTCCCTTCTATATAAAGACTGCTTTCAATTTTTGAAACATGTTAAGTCATGTTGAGTAGAACATTATTGTACCTAAGTCTTTGCATACTTATGTGAGTATTTCCTTAGGTAAAAGTGTACGCATAATTAAAACTCTTCAGGTCCCTGGCTGGGTGGCTTACTGGGTTGGAATATGTCCTCCCGAACACCAACAGGTTGCAGGTTCAGTCCCTAGTCTGGGCACATACCTAGGTTGCTGGTTTGATCTGCAGTCGGGGCTCATATGGATGGGAGGCAACCTATTGACACACACTCTACCTACCCCCCCACCTCTCTCCACACACACACAAACACACACCCTTCCCCTCTCTCTCAAATCAATAAACATAGCCTCAGGTGATGATGTAAATTAAAAAAAACAAACTTAAGGTTATGAAATTGTACTTTTGAGAGGCTGGATCAAATTATACTCCTGCAAGCAGTGGATGAGAGTCCCTTTCATATGTGCTAGATGGCATTGGATATTTTAATCTTGTATTTCTTTGCCACTTTGATGGATGAAAATGTAAAAATAACATATTGTCATAATATACATTCATTTGCCTGCTAGTGAGATGGAATATACATGCATATTTATTTATTGGCCACTTCTATTTCTTGTTTTATGAGTCATCTCTTCATTCCTTTATTCCATTTTTTTTATTGGTGGCTTTTTTTAAAGAGTATGATTTGTAGGAACTCTTATTGCAGATATTTCCTGCAGTTTGACGTTTGTATTTCAGTTTTGTTTATAAGGCTTTTTGCTTTGAAGAAACTTTTGAAAGAAATTTTACCTTTTATGTAGTCATACTTACTGCTTTCCTTTGCCATTCCTCTAGTGGTTTATGGCTTTATTTTTTATGTTTAATTCTTACAGTTTGTGATCCAGTTTTTTGGTGATCCTGTTGACTTGTGATCACACACCCATGTCTCACCTCCCTGTGTCCAGTGATGCCCACTCACAGAGTGTCGCTGGAGCTTTGGCTGTTCTCGCTTTCCTTAGTATCACCGTCCGTCATCAGCCTCTGTGGGCCTGTGTTCTCCACGCTGTGCTGTCTTACCTATAACACTGGTTTCAAGGTGTCTTATTAATGACCATAGGCTTTGAAAGGTTAGTGCCAGAGACTCGTAACATTTTTCTAAAAGAGTGATTTTTGTTCTTACTATGAATTGAAAACGTTTTTAATCATTCCTGTGTCATAGTTTCTGAAAACAGGGAGACTCAGTGATCAGCAGGTGAACCTGCACCTTGTTGAAAGTTCCAGCGGTGGCAGCGTGCCTCACGTAGGGCACTGGCACTCGGGAAATCGCACGCATTCCCGTGGAAGAGAGCCTCAGGCGTGGGAAAGAAAACCGAAGGCTGGTTTTACCAACAGCTATAGTTTACGGTTTCCAGAACAGTCTGTGTGATGGATGAGGTTCAGTGGTATAATTTGAGGATAGGGAAGTGAGTAAATGGGATTCCTACCACATTAAAAGGTGTTGTCTTTCCTTTTTCAACAAAAATGTTGATACAGCCCATACTACCCATGTTCATTGTGTTGCTTGTCGGTTTTAGGTATTTCCATTGATTTATATTATTTTGTTGATTAGAGCAACACTTTTCCATTGTAAAAATTTTAGACGGTGAAGGAGTACAGAAATTAACCATTCAGCCATAATCTCACTTCATTTTAGTGTCCATTCTTTGTCATTTCTTCTCGACATTTCTACATACGTATTATATATTTGTGTTTGTTTCTGTATAGACGTATGCTCTATACTGAACTAGAAACTGATTTTTATCAATATAGTTCACATTAGTAAACTTGTACCTTCATTTTTAATAACTAGACTCCCATTGTCTGGGCATACAGTAACTTAATCAGTCTCTTACTGATAGACATTTATTTAGGTCATTAAATTTTCATGTATGCTTATTAATTCGTTAGGTCATATTATTCATCAGAAAAATTCTGAGGAAAGGATATGAACCATTTTTTAAATGTATTACTATTATTTTTAGAGGGAGGGGAAGGGAAGGGGAAAGAGAGGGAAAGAAACATCGATGTGAGAGAGAAACATGGATTGGTTGCCTCTCGTGTGCACCTCTACCTGGGACCCAACCCATAACCTAGGCATGTGCCCTGACCAAAAATTGGACCAGCCACCTTTGGGTTTGCGGGACGATGTCCAGCCAACTGACCCACACTGGTCAGGGTGACATGAACTTTCTTAAGGCTTTTAAACTTTGACCAATATTCAATCAAAAAGGTTATTCTAATTTACATTATTTATGCTCAGCAGTATATGATTACAATAGAAATGTATGCCCAATGTAGAAAACAGGAAGGCACAAAGAATAAATTGAAAACCAGTCTTTGTTTAACTAATTTTCATGCGGAAGTAAAGAAATAAAATGAGTAATGAGTGAAACACGTCATATGTTGGGTAGTAGTAAGTGCTCTGGAGAAAAGCCGCTCCAGAGTTGGAGGCCTCCATTTTTCGGGAAGTGGGAAGTCACAGAGAGTCTGGGGAGAGGGGTAATCTATCTGACATGTCAGTAGGGGCTCTTGAGGCTGTGTGGATAATAGAGTGAAGAGCAAAGGAGGGAGACCAGCCCAGAGGCTGACCAGGTATTAGAGCTCTCCGGAGAAGTGGAACCAGTAGTAGGGAGGTGGGGAAACAGATATTTTAGAGAACGGGCTTACGTGATTCTGGGGAGTGGCTAGTTTGGAATTTGGAGCAAGTCCGCAGGCAGGAGACTCAGGATTTCTGCCTTGTAGGCTTGAGGCAGAGCCTTCAACTGACTGAGGAGGCCCACCTACATAGTGAAGGGTGGTCGGCTTTCCCCAGCGTGTCCTGATTGTAAACGTTCATCACAAGTGTCCTCCCAGCAGTACACAGGCTGGTGCTCAACTAAACAACTGGCCCCACAGCAGGGCCAAGCCGACACATAAAATCAGCCATCACGATCATTGACTGAGAAGCAGCCAGACTCTGGAGTTAGGGATCAAGGATAGGGTCGAAGGCAGTTCGACCAAGTGAAGAATGAAAAGGCGAGTGTGCAATTAGTAAAACTGATGCCAGTCTTGTCAGGCTGATAGCATTTACGTCACCATTGTCTAGCAAGCATGAAGACAGACATGATTTGGACTCGGGAGTCCCTGGTGTGGTCAGAGGATGAACGTGTGGTCTGTCTGCTCGCAGGAATGACCCTCCATGAGGGGTCGCTCCGTTGAGAGCGCTCATTGTGTGGAGGAGCCAGCAGTGTGTGGGGAACGCAGGTCGTGAACGGCTGTGTCAGGCACACCTACGAAGTTCTCTCCCATACCTCACCTTGCTTATCCTCCCAGCAACTCGATCACCTCGTGGCTGTCGTGGCTGTCGTGGCTGTTTCACGTGTGAGGAAATTCAGACTCGGAGAGGGAGGAGAGCTTGTGGCCGCCTAAGGGCGCCTGCCTGCCGAGAGGCAAAGCCAAGTCTCTATTCCAGTATACCTTACTGCCTCCTAAAGTAGCACTCACTTTCATAGAGATGATTATTTCAAGTTGTAAACAGAGTTTTCGGACAATTACGCAATAGGAATGCTATTTATGTTATTATACCAGTAGCTTCATGATCAAATATCTCTTCAGAGGCCTTCTCTAACCACCCAATCTGGAGTAGCTTTCTCCTTTTCATTTGGTTCCTTTAGCCGGCCTCCCTTTCTTTTTCATAGCACTGAGCACTGCCTGAAGTTATATCCCGTGTTGGTTTGTTTTCCTCCCTCCCCAGAAACCAAGTTCCACGAGGAAAAGGATCGTGTTGTTCACTGCATGGTAAATACGCCCGTTTCTAGCAAAGGTCCTGAGTAAGCATAATGGAGTGGAATAGGAGGAGGGAGTCGCTGGCTGTCTTTGTCTCCAAGCTTCGTGAGGATTAAAGGGAGGAGTGGGGTTTGCTGTTGTAACCAGAACTACTTTGGACTTAGTTCTCTGAGTTCTTTGAGTCCAAGTATTCGTGTGAGTTGAAAGAGCACCTTGAGTAAAAAATTAAGTTTGCTTTGAAGACTAACTTGTATTTTTGTTTTGCTTATAAAATACTCTTTTCGATTACACAACGTATGCATATTATAGAATGTCGGATAGAAGTGGGAAGGAAAATGAGAAATGATTTTCAATATAGGGACTGCCACTCAATATTTTGGCATAGTTTTAGTATTTAATCTATGCATATGTTTTACATAGCTGAGAATATTTTATATATACTTTATATATTTTTTATACACACACACAGTTGACCCTTGAACAACACAGGTTTTCACTGGACAGGTCTACTTATACGTGGATTTTTTTCCAATAAATACTGCTTTCTGTCCATGGTTTGGAGTTCACAGATACATAGGGCTAACTGTATGCATTCATCCGTACACATCATTTTCTACATGGTTATTGATCATCCTCAAATTTGGGATTTATGGGGGTCCTGGAACCAATCCTATGCGGGTACAATTAAGTTTTGGAGGAGTTGAAAGTTATACATGGATTTTCAACTGTGCCAGGGGACCGTGCCCCTAACTCTTGTGTTATTCAAGGGCCAGCTGCAGATTTTATAGACTGTATTTTACTTTATACACTTTATACACTTGTTCAGGATGGTTGAGTTAATATTTTTCTATTCTTAAAAATTTCTCGTGAAAGTACTATATAATGTATTTTTTGAACATCCCAAAATTTGTCATTTTTCTGGGTGCTTAGAATCTTCATTTTTAATGGTTAAAAAATGAATTGCTGTCTTTGTGCGTAACTCTTTGCCTCTATTTTGAGTTGTTTAGGATACATTTCTAGGAGGTGTACTGTATATATCTTCTCCAGTTGTTTTCCAGAGGGTTTGCATCTCTCACTAGGGTTTGTACACTCACTAGGATTGAACACTATTATTTTGGAAAAGTCTGGTAAGCCTTTTATACGTGATTCAGCAGTAATTCTGAACTCACGAGCCTCTTTACCATGGCAGCTGTCCTCTGAGTGGGGTGAGTGTGTGCAGAGTCCGCTGAGGCATGGCCTGCCCAGCGATCTCACACTACCGGACTGCGTGGCCAGGAAAAGGAACTCCAGAGACACGGAACACGACTGTGCCAGCGTATACTCCCTGCCAGATTGCCTGGGGCTGTGACTAGAGTTCAAAATCGAGATCATTCAGGTGGAATGAGGTTATTTAGGAATGACTGAAAGCATAGAATCACTCGTGGATCTTGGACATATTTACTGACTCCCAGCTCTGCGCTGTGCACTCCGCCGTGGTCTGGTAACACGGAGAACCAGCTGCCAACCTTTGCAGGCGGATCACATCTAAAGACTCATTCGCCTGTTACAAGGAACCTTCTTTCTAACTCGTCCTCCCTTTAGAAGACGAGGTGTCACTTACTGGAGTCCTTATAAAATCTCTTATATTAAAGGATGCTTTCTAGTTGTTTACTTTGGAGTAAAAGGCAAGTGTCCAAGCCTTCATCTTTAAGCCTGAAGGAAATGAAATATTAAGGATTAGAGAAATGGTAGGCAGAAGAAACTGTCATCTACCTAGTCAATTACAACAAAAAGACTTTGCCAGAAACAGCATTGCCGGCGGCGGGGGGAGGTATGTGGTAGTGTTCACAGGAAAGGGGTAGATGGATGAATCCCTGATTTTCAACAAGCAGTGAGTGGCCTGGGGAAGACAAACCAGTCGGTGCCAGTTTAGATGTTTACTAAGGTCCTCTGACAGCGGTGGTGAAAAGGGTACAAAAGATTTCAGCACATTTTTTCCCTAGGGATACGACCCCACAATTTGAAGTGTTGGCTATTGATGTGAACCAGCCATTGAAAAATTGCTTTTTATTTATTTTGAGGCAATCTCAAGCTTAGTTGTAAGTACAATACCAAGAAATATTTGACTCCCAAATAACTGGAATGTAAAGTGGACTGGATGCTTCCTCTAATGTTTTAATATGTATTGTCTACAAAGGAGGGTGTTTTATTTACATAATGACAATATGAGAAGCCAGTCAGTAAATGACCATTTGTGCGTTTCTGCCATCCAGTCCACAGTGACTGTTCAGTCTCGTCCGAAGTCCCAACAGTGTCCTCTATAGCACAGGTGTCCAGTTCAGAATGATGCGTTGCCTTTATGTGTCATACTTCTTTAGTTTCTTTCAGCTGGGAACAGCTTCTCAGTCTTCGCTGGACTCGTGTGACCTGGACACCTGATAACAGATCTGCTATTTTCTGGCCTGTCAGGTTGGGTCTGTCCAGTGCTTCCTTGTGATCAGATTTAGTTTATGCACCTTCCATGGAAATGTCACAAAAGCAATGCTGCATTCTGTCTGCTGGTGCGTGATTTCGATTTGTCTTGTTGCTAATGGTGGTCCCTCTGACTCCTTGAATTACTTGGTATCTAACAGCTGTCTCAGCTGTGAGGTTACACTTTTTCCCTTTGAATTAAGGTGGTTTGTTTGTTTTGTGGAGAGGCCTTCGAAGCTGCAAATGTTCTCTTTTCGCTAAAATGTCATTTTATTCATTCAGTCTGTCAGTATAGACTTGTGTTTTCCTACTTTATTCAGTGGGATGTAATTTGTATTTGTCATTTGTTTTGATGGGCACAGTTTGTCCAGTGGGTGCCCTTTTAGCTGGCTCCGGTATCCTTGGGATCTGTCCTCACAATTCCTTAATCACTTCCTTTCTGCAGGAACAGAAATGCTCCAGGCTCATCTCGCATTTCCGGTACTCAGCCTTGGGGTCACGCTGTTCCGGGAGGCCCTCATTCTCTCAGGGCACAGTGGTCCTGGGATCTGGGTGGTCAGTGTGCCCAGTGCACTCCTGCGGTGCTGTTGCTCCTGGGCCCTCTTAGTCAGTCCGGTTTGGTGGTCTGATTCTGTCTCTCTGTGTGAGAAACTACTCCTTCCTTTGTTATGTATTAACAACCAAGTTCACAGTGATATCTCCGTTCCAGCCTTCTGTAAGGCGACCCGTTCATACCCACAACTCCCTTCTCTAACAGTGAGAACCCGGCTTCTGGTTTCCACAGTATGTCTACCCGCTCAGTTCTAGGGTACATATCAAGTGATTTTAGAGTTGCTCACCTGTATCACTGAAAAGTAAATGTACTAAACACACTGACTTTCTTTACAATTGAAAAATATCTTTGCTCGTGGCCATGTGGTGTAACCACTGAGGTCAAGAGTCACTTGGCTTAGTTTACCTCTACCATTGAGTGTGATTGGTATTCATTTGAAACATATTTAGGTCTGTTTGTTTCTGCTCATATTCCATCTCTCTCCCCCAGTCCTTACTGATTTTATTTTTGAGTATACAAAGCATTTAATGCGGATTTCAAAATTAAAGCAGCACAAAAAAGCATAGTTATCCTTTCTGTCATGTTCCCCTTCTCTCCTTCTTCCCTTGTGGTTCCTACTTGGTAACCAGTTGGGTTAGTTTTTGGTTTGTCCTTCCTGGGTTTTTTAATGCACTGTGAACAGGTGTGCTCTTTAGCACTTTGCTTTTTTCACTAAAAATGAATGCTGAAAATCCCCCTATCTCAGTCAATAGTGGCCTTTGTTATTCTTGCCTCAGGCTCCGATGCACTCTGCTGTGTCGATACCATAGTTTGGTCAGCCAGTAGCTTATGTATGATCATGTAGGTTGTTTCAGGGTGGTTTTTTAAAAAAAATTACAACGTTCTAGTGAATAACCTTGTACACATGTATTTGCATATTATTTAATTATAGTGTATCTTCAGGGAAGATTCCCAGAAGTGGGGTCTCTGGATCAGAGGCAATGCTGGATCAACACATGGAGCTGCTTCGGCAGTTCTGGGGGGTGTTGCCAGCCTCTCCTCCGGAGGGGCCACTCTCCACACGGCTTCCGTATGGTTGTGCTTCTGGAGACTTACCGGTGTCAGGTGAGGGGTGGCCAGATCTCATTCGCATCTCTTTGATGATACATCTGAACAGCTTTTGCTTAATGGTCGTTTTTATATCTAAAGTGTTCATGTCTTTTCCTCGTTTTCCTATTGAGAGTTAGGTGATTTTTACCTCCTTCAATTTAAAAGCAGTTTTTTAAGGCATACAAGTTCTTTATCTGTGACCTGTATTGCTCTAGTTTTTCACTTATCCTTTGACTTTGTTTACTGTGTTTTTACAAAGATTGCTGAGTGAAAGTTTAACATTTTTATCTAGCCAAATTTTTCTTTTTTTTATTGCATCTGAATTTTGACTCATACCCTAAATAACATTTCCCTTTACCTAAGTTTCAAAGAAATTCACACATCTTTTTCCAGTACTTAGGGTTTCACTCTTTACATTTCTGACCAATTAGGAGTCTGTTCATATATATTATGTTAAGTATGGATCTAATTTTATCTTTTTCCAAATGGCTACCCATTTGGCCCAGCACTTCTTATTAAAAAGTTCCCCAGTGATCTGAGATGCCACTGTTGTCATGTACTACATTTCCATATGCACTTGGATCTGTTTCTGGACATTCTGTTCCATTGGACCAGGTTTGGCAAACTGTGGTCTCCTGGCCAAGCCCAGCCCTGTTTTTGTAAATAGTGTTGAACTGGAGCGCGTCCACACTCATTCATTTACACATCATCTATGGCTGCTTCAGTGCTACAGTGGGAGAATGGGTGGTTGTGACAGAAGCTGTGAGGCTTGCAGAGCTGACAATATTTTCCCTCTGATTCTTGACAGAAAAAGCTTGCTGACCCCTGCACTGAAGTAATTGTTTATTTATTATGCTCTGAAAGCACCTCATTCTTAGTTAGAGCATCTTACCCTGTTTTTTTCTTCTGTAGGGCTCAATCCCCCTTGTAGCTTTTTTATTTTCCATGTTTTTTTCTGAGTACTGTGTACAAGTTTGTTTTTCTATGTGAACTTGAGTATCAATTTGTCTTTTTCCATAAGGAGCTTTTTGTGTAATTGTTGGGTTAGGGTTAAACTTATAAATTAGGGCAAACTGTCATTTTTATAATGTTGTGTTGTTTCAGTGAAGAACAAGTTATGAAGAAAAGAATAGAGAGACTTACCAAAGAACTAACTAATCCACAAAAATGCATCAAACCGACTTGGTTTCCCAGGGGAATTCCACCAAATCTTCAGAGGACATACAGGCTGGAAGCTTCATAAATTGTTTCATAGCATTGATTTTTGAAGGAAAACTTTTAATTCTTTATAGGAATTATTTTGAGTTTTATTGTCTTTTGATCAGATACTATTATATGATTTTTCTCCTCTATGGAACTTACTATTTCTTTGTGACCTAGTACATGACCAAGTCTTATAAATTTTTCATGTGTGCTTGAAAAGCAGGTTTCGTCTCAGTTAATGGCCTGAAGTTTGACATTTCTAAGATCTGCCTGCCTTCTTGCTTATGTTTATTCTTCTGAACTTTGTTCTGTGTCCTCTTGGTCTGTCTTATTGGGAGTAGTGTGTGTTAGTATATTTTTCATCGATGTCACTTTGCATATTTTTTGGCTTCTCTCTTTATACTTTTTTATAAATTGCTCTTTCGTTTTTAAAATTGCTTTTGAAAATCAGGATTTTTTTGTTCTATTAATTAACCTTTACTTATAATTTTTTAATGTCTGTAATTCTTGGTTTCTTATTTAATGTTTTATTAACAATTTTATTAATCTTTAATGGTATTCTTTACCTCCCACCTATTGTCAGTACAATAATCAGAGTTTATCTCTTTCCTCTTCCTGATCCCTTATCCTTACAATTTTTAAGAGTTTTTTAAAAAGATTGTATTTATTTTTAGAGAGAGGGGAAGAGAGGGGGAGAAACATTGATGTGTAAGAGACACATTGATTGGTTTCCTCTTGCACGGTCCCAAATGGGGACCTGGCCTGCAACCCAGGCATGTGCTCTAGACTGGGAATCCAACCGGCGACCTTTCAGTTTATAAGCCCATACTCAATCCACTGAGTCACACCAGCCAGGGTTCCTTCCAATTTTTAAGTTGCATTATTTGCACTTTATCAAAGTGTATGAAATATTCTTCTACTTTCATCTTTGCTTTATTCTTAGATTTGTAATTATCCTAAATGTTTACCATTAATCTTTTTTGCTCAAATTTTTCAAGTCATCTCTTGGTTACTCATGAAGGGCTTGTGAATACAAACTTCCCTTCTCTGTTACTTATTTAAAACTATTTTATGTTGCCTTCAGTTATAAAATCATCGCTTTATACTTTCTTTGCTAGTTTTTGGAGAAAGCTCTTAAAAATGCCCCGGTGTTTTAACGTCACTTGCTGCCAGTGTAACTAATGTGCGCGCTCTCTCTCTCTCTCTCTCTCTCTCTCTCTCTCTCTCTTTAAATTAAATTACTTGGGACTGGAGAACTGTGTTCTTTATCTTTAAAATCTGATAGTGTTCCTGGGATGTCTCTGGGTTAGTGCTGTCAGCCAGTATTCCAGCACCTAGAGACCCTGTCACCACGCGGTCTGGGTTCTTTTTCTTTCTGGAAAGTGTTCTTGAATTATAGTTTTTTAAAAAGTACAGCTTTATTGAGGTGTAATTTACATATCATACAATTTAGACACTTGGTGTAGTATACAATTCATTGATTTTTAGTGTATTCACAGAATTGTGCAACTATTACTACAATCAATTTAGAACATTTTTATTATCCCAGAATGAAACACTTGGTTGTCACTCCTCATTGCCTCTCACTCAGACCTTGGTAACCACTTGGATTATAGTTTTGAATGTTATTTCTTTTTCTTTATTTGTGTGTGCGTGTTGAGAAACTCCAGTTATACATGGTTTGGATCTTCCTGTCTTCCATATAAACTGCTTCATCTCTGTCCCATTTTGCCTCTTTTGTTACCTCATTTTCATTCTCTTAGGGTTTTTTCCCGCTTTTCTTAAATACCTCACTATATTTTTCATTTGAGTTTATCCTTCTTGGACATTGTAGTTTATTTTCATTTCTTTTTTATAATCTTGTTTTTATTTCTTGTGTGAGCTAAACCTTGTGTCATTTCTTTCTGCTTTTGGTACATTTCTGTTCTTAAGTTTCGAATATTTGATTCAAGGCATTTAAAAATAACATTGAACGCATGCTTGAGCATGTTGAGTTCTGTTTGGAATAACTTCTTTCAATCAGATTCCATAAGAGCAGTATGCCATGATGCACTAAGGCATGCATGGTATACGATAGGTTAACTTCTCTCATATGTAACCAAAATGATAGTATCTATGTACCGTCCTTAGGAAAATTAAGGAGATAGTTACTGGATCATTCTTAATAATCCATTATCTTGCAGAACTCCAGTTAAGAAAGGCTGGTTTGAGGTATTGTTTTCATTTTCTTCTTTTTCTCTACCCTTTATCCTCTCTTTTGTTCTTTTATGTGTAGGGGTTCTTCCATTAGCTGAATTTTCTCCTTTTTTCTGTATAGATGAAGATTGCTTACATCACATTCTTGGGGACAGGGCTGGAAGTTTGAGTGGAACTGTGGGTTAGATAAATTAGAGAAAACTACGTTATAAAAATCATGTAGCAGCAAGTTCAATCAAACTCCCAGTAGATTTAAAATGTATTAGTTTTTAATTATTGTAGAAGGTAAACAACTGTTTCTTCCCCTACATTTTTTGGAGGGAGGTATTTATGTGGAGGGAGGAGGAGAGAAGATTTCCAATGAAGCTACGTTTTAATGGTGGCCAGAGCCATTGTGGTAGGAAGTCGTCTATCTGTACATAGATGTATTCAAGGCTTTCTCCTTCTGAATTGCAAGATCAGTATGAGAACTGGGGACTGCTTTTTTGGCTAAGCTCGTCTCTAGTGATCTCATTTTTCTTGGCAACGTGTTGGTAAGGTTTATAGTTTTAAGGAGAAAGAATTTAGGCTAAGTTAGGGGCCTTGGAGGAATTAACAGTAACAAAACAAAGGTGTTTGGCTTGCCTCTGCCAGTCATTATTCTGTGTGCTTATCTTTGGAAGTTATGGCAAGTCATAATTGGCAAACTAGATTTAGACTTTTCTGTTTGGCCTGATCTTAAACATACAATAATCTCTTCCTGATTTCTAACTGTGTCTGAGATCTCTTATGTGTCCTAGGATGCTCTGTTGGTTTTTTCAAATGGTCCATGGGAAATCAGATGGCTTGGTCTACTTGATCTGTCAAATATGAAAAGGTGTTTAAAAAAAAACAATTTTTCCCGATGCACTTTGTGGTATTTTATTCAGTATGTGTAAGCACACACTATCCTCCTTATACATTTTGCCTTTTAGGGATTTTAAAGAACTTTTTAGGCTGTTCACTGGTTTGACTTGAATATTGCTGTCCTTGCAGTAATGACTTGCTGTCCTTTTAATTTGAATTTTCCTGTTATGTTTTTGCTCATTCCTTTTAGCCTTTTTGTGTGATTCGTCTTATGCTTATCATCGTGGGCAGGGGAATGCCCGGATTCAATTTCATTTTATTAAAAAACGCTGGTTGCAGCCCATTAAGTTGATTTCTTAGGCTGTAGCCAGCAGTTGGAAAGCACCTGAGATGTATTTTTCAATATGGAAAGTACGTTGAGTTCTGAGTGGAACCAACCTAGATCTGAGTGTCAAGTTCACCAACTGTGACTCTTAATCACTGCTTGCCTCTCTGATCTTCAGTGTCTTCTGTAGGCTTGGAATATCTAATTTTATTATTTTTTTCTGAAGATTAAAAGACAATGTATGAACAAGCCTACTACAGACTCAACAAAGTTAGCTAAGAGCAATTTTGCATTATGTAGCTGTCATCCTTAATGCCTTAAATCCAGAAGTTTAAAGATGCAAGAGAAAATGACAGAATGCCTCCTTGTTTTCCAGACCCTGTGTGGGTTTCCCTTTGCCTTCTCTTAGAAGTAAAGGTGCTTTTTGTATGAAAATCTTACATGTACATGCCTTTCTCATCATGAAACTGAAAGTAGGGAATTCGTTCCTCTCATATAACTCTTCGAGTGCATACTTTTCTCAGTGAGATGTAGTTTGTGTTGGCTGGTGGCATCCACTGGCGAAGACAGATTGTTGCTGAGAGCCTGCGCTGCCTGCCCAGGGACTGCTGTGCAGAGCGGTCTGGGAAGGGAGGTGGGGAATAGGAAAGCTTATCTTGTATTTCCCAGAAGTGAGTGTTTCCTTCCTCTTCCAGAAGTGTTTACCAGTCTGGTTAAGTAGGAGAGGGAAGGAATTCTACCATGCTATTGCCCTAGTCCAGTGTTTGGCTGGTGCTGAGCTGTTGATGAGAGATATTGTAAAATGGGGGCATCTATATCCACCAACCTTGGGAAAGCTAGGCTCAGCTCCCCTAACCTGATCTTTAAGTCACAAGATGTTACAGAGCCTTGGCTGTCTGAATGAAGCGTATTACAAGTGGGAGTGGGCATAGGCATGGTCAGGGGTGGTAAGAGCACTCACTCAGTACACAGCACTTGTCAAACTTCATTGGGCCCTAAGACCCTTTTTTTATCTGAGCATCTCTGGTGTCACCTGGAATTCTCTGTGGAAATGGTCCTCCGACCAGTGTAGCTTGAGAGCAGCACTTCCCTGTGGTGTCCCCTCCTGAAGGCTTTGTAAAAAAGGGGCAGGGGTTACTAGTTCTCGTGGTTTTTGGTGGTTCTTAGATATCAAGCATTGGATGGAGTCTGTTGTCATGGTATCAGTGCAGATTCCTTACTGTGGGTGGCGCCACCCCGTAGACCACATCGTTTTGCTGTAACAGTGATTTTAGAACAGATACAAATTTCCTGGGGACGTTAAAAAAAACCCAAAGATACAGCTAGGCTCCATCCACTCTGGTCTGCTTTTTGGTCAAAGACATGGTTTGTTGTCTTACTGTATTTGGGGCACCTTTGAGAACCTGATGAGAGTGCTGGATTTTCTCTCTGGAGGCATGTGCACATACTGACTTTTGTTCCTGGCTGCATGGTACTTAACAGCCCTCATCCACACGCCCAAGCCCATGGTTCTTAATCCAGTGAGAACTCCTGAATTAGGTTTCCCCAGATAGGGATTTCATGTCCAGCAGGACTTCAGCCCAGAATCTGGATATCTGTGTACTCTGTGAATTGCTTGGCTGCGGGGAGAGCAGACTGTACCATATTTGAAGAAGTTGCATGCTGGCACAGGCCAGAGAAGCCCGAACAGGAAGCATGGCCAGTCCTGAGATGATGGTTATTTCATGTGTCTTCCCAAGGTTTAGGAGCTGACACCCTTAGAGCATGGCTCTTAAGGAAAGGGGGCAATTCCCCCTCACCTCCAACATTTGTCAATCTGGAGACACTTCTGGTTGTCACCATTAGGGCAGGGGAGGGTGATACTACTGGCTTCTTGTAGGCAGAAGCCAGGGATGCTGCTGAGCATCCTACAATGCGTGTGACAGCCCCACACGGCAGACAACGGTCTGGTCCCAGGGTCAGCAGTACGGAGGCTGATCTGCCTTGGAGTCGAGCCACTGCTTCCTAGATTGTATCTTTCTTCGGTAGTGATATCAGAATATGGAGGTCTGCATCTTCATTTACGTATGATGCTTCTTGGTAGAGAGAGGTGTAGGAGGAAAAAGATTAGATGGGTAGGAAGTGAATAAGCCAGGTTGGTATTTCAAAGAACTTTCCTTTCCCAGAAGTGTTGAGGTTTAAAGAGGATTTCAGCTCTGAGATTAGCTCACCTCACTCTTCTGCCTGCGAGCTTGGATGTAGGAAACCACCTCCTTTTTCGCATTGCTTTTTCTCACCTCATTCTTGAACCTGTGGCTCTCTGTCTGTTATACCTCTAAGGAACAAATGCCAAAGTAATTTTAAAAATTGTAGCCCTATAAGGGGATTTTATTCCCACAACCCCATATAGCAGTTTGGGAAAAGTGATGGGGATAGAAAAGGTATATATTTTATTTGCCAAAAGTGGGCAAAGTTTCCTTTATTTCCCAGAAGTGCTCGTCCTGCGGAGTGGGAGGAGGAAGGGATTCTGCCATGCTGTTCACTGCCCCAGTCCAGTGTCTGCCAGGATGTGCCAAGCTGTCATTGCAAAGTGGGAGTGTCCATACCCCACAAACATGGGGAAGCTAGGCTCAGCCACCGTAACCTGGTTTTTAAATTGTGAGCCTTGCAGAGCCTTTAGTGAGTTAATAAAGTATATCGTGGGGGGAGGGGCACGGGGGGTGCACACAAGTGGCATTTCTTAAACTTCATTAGACCCTGGGACCCTTTTTTCTCTGAGCGTCTCTGGTGGCTCCTGAAATTCTCTGTGGAAATGGTCCTCTGGCCGGTACCGCTTGAGAGCAGCGCTTCCCCGTGGCGTCCCCTGCTAGAGGCTTTGTACAAGAAGCTGAGAAACTACACAAGAGCTACTCCAGCCCCAACATGGCTTCATGAAATACAGTTTTATTCAGTGGTGTGTCTTTGTCCACTTTTATCAAGCCTTAAGAAAATAGTTGCTGTTTTTGTCAGAGGGGTTGTTTCCCTCTCAACTACATAAGTGAAAACCATTTCTCTGGTTTGGAAAGAATGGAAGGAAGGGCTACGTTTTTTACTGTGAAGACGGCTGTTTCTTGTGTGGTCTGCAGGGACTTCCTTTTTTGTTCTCTCTGAGGGAGTGAGGAAGGTGGCCCACGTGGTCCAGCTCCTGCATTTCATGAGTTCCCAGCTGAAAACATCACACACACATCCACCTCTCATCCAGCGCCTGGGGTGCCTGGAGATGGGGGGCAGGAACTCCTCATCTCTCGTCCGCTTCACACGCTCAGCTCTTCACGTGGTCGTCGTTTCTTCTGGCCACTCTCTTGGAACCCAGGACACTGTGACATTGCAAGGACAGTGTTATATCCACCAGTCAGACGCAGGAGATGATGTACCGGTCACTATTCCCACTTTATTCATCCCCCTGATGAGACCTGCCAGCCTGTTAATCTCTTGAGTCTTTCCAGCTAGCAATGAAAGGAAAATTGCATGGAGAGGGAAACACTACCTTTGTCTCCCTTTCTCCCCCTCCTTCCCATTTGGGATCCCTTACTGCCGCCACTGCTTTGGACCTGTTAGGGACACCTGGACACACTGCCTTCCTCACTAGCTCATCGCTGGCTTTCCCCGCTGCAGCCCTGCTCTCCTACCCCTCCCCACTGCAGACCTTGGTGCTTTGGGTTTACAAGGTTTATTGAGGAAGCAGTGGGTTTTCTCTGTTGACAACCGTCTGGAGCCATCACCTCAAAGTCTGAGGTTAGAGAGGTGTGAGAAGGGGCTACTGTGGGGAAAGGAGCGTCTTTGGAGCAGGGCGTGAACAGGCGTAATGCCAGAAAACACACTGGCGCCGTGCTGGGTGTTCTTGGTCCCACGACAGCTCTGCGTGGTTTGTATCTGTCCGTGCCCACCACAGCTTGCTCAGGACCCCCCCCACACACCAAGTGAGTGATTGGATCGGGGTCCCGCCTTCTCTCTGGTTTCCAAAGCCTCTGGCCTTCCCTCTCTGCCACATCCTGCTCTGATCAGTGCCGGTGGTGGGGCCTGCAGAGCAGAGTGCTTGTGCTTGAGCCCATTCTTCTGCCATCACCTGCACTGGGCATTTCCAGATAGTGGTTTGGAAGTGCTGTGTGGGTCCCCAAGCATGTTATGACTTGAAGAACATAGAGGAAAAAGGGGGAAAGTCTGGGAGGTAGGCTGCTCCCCAACAGGCAGTAACAGGGTCATGTCCATCCTGGTAACTTAAAGAGGTCTGCGGTGTCCTTTTGGATAATGCTGTGGGACAAATGCTGCGGTTTCAATGTTGTGCCCAGGCTTCTGATGTTAGGTTTGGGAAGGAATCTTACTGGGACTGCCGACCATCGATGAGTTGTCACTGCTTTCTGGGCACAACTCTTTAACTTCCCCTTCTCACTAAGCTTCCATGTAGTTACTGGACAGGAGCTTCAGAAGGGAAAATCTAGTCATGTGTAATCTCCAGTTAATGGGCATCTATTGAATGACTAGGTCACCAGGAAGAATAATTACACAGTGCCTCT
This sequence comes from Anoura caudifer, assembly GCA_004027475.1. Classification (NCBI taxonomy): domain Eukaryota; kingdom Metazoa; phylum Chordata; class Mammalia; order Chiroptera; family Phyllostomidae; genus Anoura; species Anoura caudifer. Next base: position 177,086 of record PVKU01001324.1, on the reverse strand, counting down.
GTGTGCGGTAAACCAAACTCAAAAGCTAGTGCATTCCTAGGGCTAGCCAGATTGTCATTGGCTAATAGCATCCTCCTCTCCAGGGACAAGGTTGGGGCACCCACCACGCCTGCTAGGGGCGACCGCGAAGGCAGTCCAGAAAGACAGGGCCATCTGTCAGAGGAGGAGAGAGGGAAAGGCTGGGGTTGGGGAGCACTTCCAGGGCTTTGTTGGTTCTGCTTGCTGGTGGATGGCCGGCTGGGGTGGATCACTGAACCGCAGACATGCTAGTGGGTGTGTGGTGCAGCCATCAGGAACTGGCCGATCTCTGGGGCTCTTGCCACAAGTAAAAGAGAAACAGTGATAACTGAGGTGGAGCTTCAGCCCCAGTGCCCTAGTTTAGCCCATTTTCTCAGTCAGCCCAACCTGCAGAAAAGTAAGATTTCTGTCCCACCACCCACTACAGATTTATGACAGAAGAGCACAGCCTCCATGACCCAAAATAGCATATGTTAGCCATAAACCAGATGAGCTCTCAGGTCTGTGTTGGTACACCCTGGTGCAGGTTTTCAAAATTATATTTTGATGTAGTTATTTAGGATTTGCAAAACTTGGCATAATTCAAATAACTTGTTTTTCCCCCCTTAGAACACTTCAGTTATGGAGGATCAAAATGAAGATGAGTCCCCCAAGAAAAATACTCTTTGGCAGGTAGGAATGACTGTGCTCAGATAAGATAGCAGTTGACTTACTCTAGAGAAGATGCTTCCTCAGCTTGTGACCTCAACAAAAACAAGAGCAAAGCAGTTTGGGAGTTTTGTTGTTGTTGTTGTTGTTGTTGTTGTTGTTGTTGTTCAGTAGCTACTTTGAGGACTCACCCTTCAGTACCTTAGGGAAGTATCGCTGTGAATAGTACAGATATTGGAATTTTCACAAAGATTCTGAAGTGCCTGTAGCCTAAAATGTTCTGTGTCCATTATCTAAGCCAAAAATGGACAATGGTGATGTCCCTTGTCACCAGAATGACGTCATACCACACACCAGTATACATGCATCGATGAGTCTTTCTCCCTGCTCCCACCCTTCTTCCTCACTTCCTGTAGCTTTGCCCTTTTCAACTCCATTTTCTGCTCTCCTGGCTCCCTCTGAGCTTGCCATTTTCCTCCCATCCCCCAGGTTTTTATGGGGCCGGGGGATGAGCGTATATAGTTCTGTGCTTTGGTGTTTTCGTCAGTCATTGTGGTACAAATAATTTTTCCCTTCAGGAGGACTCAAAGGTAGAACCCTTCTAAATCTGAAGAGAATAATGGTAAAATTCTCTAGGTTTGATTTGAAGAGTAGATTAGTTAGCAAGAATGAAGTATTCCCAACAAATTTAAGATGAAAAGAAACAAAGCTTGGCCCTGGCTGGTGTGGCTCAGTGGACTGAGGGCAGGCCTGCAAACCAAGGGGTTGCTGGTTCGATTCCTGGTCAGGGCACATGGCTGGGTTGCAGGCCAGGTCTCCAGTAACAGGCGCGAAAGAGGCAGCCACACACTGGTGTTTCTCTCTCTCTTTCTCCTTCCCTTCCCCTCTCTCTAAAAATGAATAAATAAAAATAAAAATAAAAAAAGAAACAAAACAAACCAGTGCCAGGAATATCTTTCTGGGCCAGGCAGGTGGTTAGAAGGAGGAGTGGAAATGCGCTTTAGCATCCAGCCTTTGCCACTGGTTTTCGAGACTTGTGTGCAGACTGCCTTCCGTTCCCTCCTTCCCATTTGGTGTTTGCTACAGGAGCCTGTCTCTTCACTTACTGTTGATTTTGCAGTTCACGTTGGTTCTTAATTAACACTCTGGATTTCAGTTTTTCTTCTCTCTGTCCTTCAGTCAGCTAGTTAATGGTCCACCACAGCTCCAGGGAGGATGAATGGTTAGGAGCCTTTTGCTTATCAAATGAGACAATGGCCACGAAATATTTGTAAGTTATAAAGCAGTATGCAAATGTACTTTGTTACTACATCATTCCATTTAACCTTTTATGAAAACAATTACATGGTGTTTTGGCAAGTTATTATGAAAAAACATAGTAAACAGAGGGGAGGAAAACTTGCATAGCTTTCTTTCTCCAGATTAGACACTTTGGACGAGTGTGTGTGCCTGCAGACTTTTAACTCCTTCCAGGAGTGTCCCCTTCACAGACGCTTGTGGTCAGGCTGCGTAAAACCCTGCATCTCATCTTGTGTTCCTTTGCGTTATTTCATAAACATGTTCTCTTGTTACTGAGTCTTATTTTTATAACCCTAATTTTAATGGCTATATTATAGTGCTGTGTTGATATATTATAATTTGCTTTAACCAGTTGCCTGTAATTGGTCAGTTATTTCTAATTTTTCTCTACTATAAACATTACAATGAATGATCTTATGTGTAAAAGTAGCAAACATGTTCCTTATCCCAGTCAATACCACAGCAAAGAATTACTCGCTTACTCTGACTGGCTTGGAATACTGATTTTTTGAGGTCTGAATAAACATTAAAAACGTCTGTTTGGTGCTGCCCTCTGGTGGTACTCGGTGTCAGTGGGCCCTCCCTCACTCCTGTTCCCAGGGCAAAAACATTCCTAGATAAGGTGGTGGTGGTTCACAGTCAGACAGAAGGGGCGGGAAGTAAATGCCCTCGGCTTTCTACCTCTCCATGTGGACACCAGAACTTTCCTCCCGTGGGAAAGGCTCACACGAGTTTGCCAAGGAAGGCATTTACCAAGGACATCCTCTTCCTGGAATGGATCTAGTTCAGCCCACTTTTAGTTAGGGGACAGACCTATGACAGGAGCTCTTGGTTTTTTCTGTGTAAGACTTCCGAGAGAAGCTCCTTGTGGAACTGTATGTGTTTGTAACACAGTCCCGCGTTTTTAAAGCTCTCTGACATGTCATTCCTTCTGGTATGATGCGTGTAGGGGGCTGTCAGAGAGTACGGCCCACGTGGCTGGACCAGTGTTGGATGGAAGCATCGAGGCGCCTTCGTTTTTAAGCAGGGGAGTTGCCAAGCCTCATGGCAACAGTAGCCATGGTGGTTTCGGTCTAGGGGTGCAGATTTTTTCTTGTTGATGCTACTGTTTAGATGCAGTGAATGTAGTTTCAATGTTTTAAAAAACACACTGGTTTTATACAAGGACCGTGCAGATTTGATGAGAGATGCAGTTAGCATAGAAGTGGGGTATGTGTAAACCTCCCATATAAAACGAAGGGGTTGTCAGGCATCTGTGTTATGCCTTGGGTCACCTTCTGAGTCAGTGAGCAAAAGAAGGGAGTTGAAAGGCTTAGGTGTTCTGCCAGCAGTCTGTAGCCCTGGAAACAATGTGGAAAAAAGAACTGTTGGCTAAAATTAAGCTTTTTAGATGCAGTTGCCTTCAGGTTTCTCTGTTTGGGAGACAGTGGTTTTCAAAGTGTGGTCCACAGCCTCAGCATCACTAGGAACTTGTTAGCAATGCAGATTCTCGGGTGCCACTCCAGCCCAGTAGAACCAGAGTGTCTCTAGTGGGGCCCACCTACCAGTGTGTTAGGAAGCCCTTTGTAATCCTGACATGTGAGAACCATTGGTGCAGGCAAAGCATTAACTTTCAGCTGTGAGGAAGTAAAATAATTGGTTGCCACTTTGCCAAGTTGAGCTGTTTTCCATAGATGGCCATCTCCAACATTAGTCATCCAAGAGCAGCATGGTTTGGGAACACGCACTGGAGAATGATGATCTAAGACATCATTGAGCTTTAGAAAGAGCTGTAACTTTGGCATTCACTTTTGAGACTAATTTAAGGACATGAACTCTGAATACATTTTTAATTACTTCTTGAATGAATTAATAAGGGAATGAGTAGCTTTAGGGTAAAACTGGCATTTTAAGATTAAATACACAGAGTGAAAAATGTTTCTAATGAAATACCACATTAGCTTTTTTTGCTTGTCAAACTAATTAGTTTTTTGTTTTTCTAAAATAGATAAGTAATGGAACATCATCTGTGATCGTCTCCAGAAAGAGGCCATCAGAAGGAAACTATCAGAAAGAAAAGGACTTGTGTATTAAATATTTCGACCAGTGGTCTGAGTCCGATCAAGTGGAGTTCGTGGAGCACCTCATTTCCCGGATGTGTCACTACCAGCATGGACACATTAACTCCTACCTGAAGCCCATGTTACAGCGGGACTTCATTACCGCTTTACCAGGTAACTTGACTCGGCTTTCCAAGCAGCGAAGGACGCCCAGCCCAAGGGCCTAGGTGGCGCTAACTAGGAGTCTGTGAGTGGCGTGGATGGGGACAGAACCAGGCAGCTCTCTGGGACCCCCACGGTGCTTGAAGGAGCGACGTTGGGAGGACCGGCTCTGACTGAGCATCTGTCTAGGAAACAGAGGGTTTCTCTGATGAGCCTTTGGTCAGCACTGCATTTTTAATCTGTTTGGTTATGATTGCGAACCTGTTTTTTTTTACGTGGTCTATGTGCAGTCTGCATTTTGTCTTTATAACTAATTTTTTAAAAAATATGCAAACATTTTCTCTCTATTCCTTGTGCTTGGGAACTTTCAGGTGGTCATTGGTGTCTGAAGTGACCCACAGGGATGGCGGAAACCTACTGGGAAACTGGCAGCGTGTTCTCATTCCAAAATTATGCCTGTGCCCTTCCTCAGTACCTTGCTTCCCTGTGCACATGCTCCCCACCCTCACGCTCCGGTTAAGTTTACTTTGAGTTATTTTTAAATGGACCACTTGATAGAATAGTTTCAGGTGCAGAAAGTCCCCATATCATCACCCCTCCCGTCTTCCCCACTGCCAGCATCCGGTTCCACAGTGGCATGCTTGCTACCACAGTGGACCAGCACTGGCACGTCGCTGTTACCACAGTCCGTACTGACCTTGGGGTTCACTCAGGTGTTCTGATTGGGTGGGTTTTGGCAGATATGTAATGACGTGTGTACCTTTACTGCATCCTGCAGAGGGTTTCCCCACTCTGAGAATCCTGTCTGCTGCCTGTTCACCCCCTTTGATTGTTGATCACTCATTCATTCTTTTCTCTTTTTTCCTATTTCCATCCCTTTCTGTCATCTTTTTGTTTTTCTTTCTTTCTTCCCTTTTATTTATTTTTAAAAATATTTGATTTATATCTGGTTAGGTAAGCTAGAAGGATTTCATTCCTGTGGAGAATGCTGGCAGAACAGTGTTCTCTACCAGGGCCAGTGCAGTCTGGAGCTTACCACTGCCATGCCAGGCTCAGCCTCAAAATAGCCAGGGGAGAACTGGGGCCCTTGCCACCACTTACGCCCCTGTCAGAGCTTCTGAGCAACTGCTCGGTGGGCACCTCCTCTCTCAGCCTCTCTGGGATCCACGGTGCAGCAGAGCTCCATGTTCTAGGTGCTTCCACAGCAAACAGGGCCTGGGCTGAGGTCAGACCAGACCCTGGGGCTGCAGCTTGACAGGCCAGCTCCTGATTTCTGATCCCACCTCCCATACTTGCAAGTTTACTTTCTGCAAGGGCAATGTTTAAGGATATTGAGAGGTAGCTTAGAGTATTTTGACTCTGTTGTTGTTTTTGTGCTGAAATACAGCACTGTTTGCCCCATTTCGTTCATTAGTATTTCTAGGAAAGCAAAATATCCCTCTCTCAAGAATCATAGTATTTAATAGCCACAAAGAATCCTAGTCATCACCTAGTCCTCTTTCTCATCGTGTAGACTAGGGAGCCAAGGATCAGAGAACGTGGGTGAGATGCACAAGGTCTTTCATCTGGGGCACTGTGGTGACTCTGCAGGTTGGTTCATAAATCAGCGCAAAGGTGGAAATCGTTCACAGGTAGGATGACTCGGGAAATCCCTCCCATCAGCCTGAAGTGTAGATACGTGGTTTACAACACAGTTCGGCAACGTTTATTTGTAATTGTGAGAGGGTGGGGCTTGGAGCTACAGGTGGAGTTAAGTGAGGTGGGCATGCACGGGACACAGGTCTTCATGTGTGCAGTGCCAGAACCCGGAGCCCCTGTCGTCCAAGCCTTCCCCCCAACTCCGGCTGTGTCTCGCCAAGAAAAGTCGGTAGCTTTTAATGCTGGTGGCTGTGCTTCATCTGCGTAAGTGTGTTTAACTAAACGAAGCTATGCCTCCATTTTTCTTAAGCAAATCTGTTTATTGATTTTTGTTGTTACTTGCTTTCCACTGGTTGGGTCTTATTTAATTTTCCCCTGTATTTTGCTTCTCAAATATTTTAGGGCCAGGGAACTCACCTGATGTTTACAGAATATCCACGAGGTGGCACTGTTGTTCTCTTGATTTGTAGAGTATAGTTCAGCTGCAACCCCCTTTTCTTGGGGAGTGCACAGTCTTGGAGAAGAGACAAAACAGATGAACATGTGTTACGTATATAAATATGGTTAGTATAATCGCATACAATCCACTTTTCATTACAGCGAATTTAAAGGTATTGTCCATATCTCTATTAAAGTGGAATTTTGTGGTATTAAGTATTACATGAAAGGAATGGGCCATTGGCTGGGACATGGAAATATTTTTGTTAAAATGCTGTTTGTTTTAACAGGATTTGATCTGAACATATATACATACGTCAGTGTATATCATACATGGGTCTCTAATAGCTGGGGACAAGCTGGCCAAGTTGGTTGTGTTAGTTAGTGTCTAGCAGACTTGCGTTAAACCTGGCATTAGTTCCTGAGTACAGACCCACACGCACCAGCCGCAGGAGGGGGACAGGTCCACGTGCATATCCACACGTGGATGTGATCGTGTGCGGAGCAGTGCATGTCCACACATGGATGTGACTGTGTGTGGGGCAGCTCACTAGCCACTGTTCTGCTTTGGTGTTGAACTTTTACGGTAGATGATCTTGAGTTTGAATTCTTACTCTGCTGAAATTGACAGCTCAAGACCTCTCGGTTGTAAAAACCATTAATTATATAAAAATTGTCCACAGTTTTGCCTTTTTGATGCTTATGGTGAATAGTATACCTGTCAGTATTGGGAGAATGGAAAAATGTTTGTGGTCTCTGGCTCCTTCTGGTTCAGTGGAGAAAGTGATAATTATGATACGGTTTTCTAAAAATCATGGTAAATGTTTAGTCTGCAATGTCAGTTTCTGCAGGCTAAGTTGTGGTTTGTAAAAATGGTTGTCACAGGGGAAATTTGTGCCATTTGAAGCAGAGGCGGACTGTACTTTAACAAGGGTGGTAAGCGTTGATGATGCACTTGGTGAGGTGTCCAAACAATTAGGAATTTTGAAACATTGCACTTCTTGGCTGTGGTTCTCTCATTTGTTATATCCCCAGGTAAGGGTGGTAAATCATTGTGGACTAGAACTGTGACAGGGACTAGGTCAGAGGTCTCGAGGGTGCAGGAGAACCAGAGGAAAGCTAAAGCTCTAGGCTGGGTGCAGAGCTGAGCCCCAACACAGCCCACTGGCACTGGGGTGCTCATTGGATTTAGTCCTCAGCATGAGCCCCAGCCCCTGCATGGAGCAGGTCTGTGAGCCCACTTTTCGGACCCTCTGTTTCCTTATCTTTGTGGGAATAACAACAATAATAATAATAATACTTCTTCAAGGGATATTGTGAAGATTAAGGAATGTATGTAATATGCCTGGCATCTGGTGGGTATTCTGAGGATGGCAGCTTGGGGGAAAAAAAGCCCAGAGAGACAGGAAACACCTGCTTCTCCAGAGGTAATAAGATTTATTGCCAGGAAGTTTTTATTATTCACCCACTAATTTCCGAATTGATTCATCCTGACATCATAGAGGTAGGTGTGTGTGGCACTTTGTTGGCACAACAAAATATTGGACTTTGTGACCCGGGCATCATGTCACTTCATTTCTCTCTGGTTCCTGAGGCCAGTATATTCCAAGTTCGAGGCCTGCCTTAACAAACTGCTGTCAGCAACTGCCTTTTGTTTTGTTTGGGTTTCTCACTTCAGATTTTACAACTGCACAGATCTGTGCGACCCGGAAGGGGGAAGGGACTGGGTGGGAAAGGAAGCTTCTTTGCAGCTGCTCTTTGAAATGCGTCTCTGAAATAGTGAAAGTTGCTGTAATTGTATGAGCTAAGCAGCTGTGTTAGAGTTGGCTGTAGTCAAGGGCATTGAGCTGACATTACACATTTGAGTTTCATTTTGATACAGTGTTATTTACATATTGAGCTTTGAAATTCGTGCCTTTTAATTGTTTTAATTTATTGTTGAAATGTTTCCAGACCTTCATCTGGTGCCTGTAATTAGCTACAGCAGCCCTTCTTCAGCACTGTGAGTGCAGGGTTCTGCCTTACTTGTTGAGGCCATGATCTTGTTGCCTTGGGGTGGGGGTGGTGGTGGGAGATGGGGAGTCTCCGCACAACAGAGCACGTGAGAGCCAGGGACTGGTACTTAATAAGATGCTTAGTTTGAACGCCTCAGAGCATGTTTTAACCCAGGCAGATGGACCACCTTCCTTAGTAACTTCTTCATCCCAAATAGGCTTGAAACAGAACATCCTGAGGTCTGCATAGCTTCTGGTGGCAGCTGCTCGTGGGCGCTCAGAGAGAGCTTGTGTGAGTGCTGGTCTTCAGACACTTAAGGGAATCCGAGACTTACAACCAAGATATTAGGGGGGCTTAGCACTTTGCTGGAGGAGGTATGTAATATTTTCTTTCAGAAAACAAGGAAGGGCAAGGAACACTGCTTTTAGCTTCCTTGATCAACTGTATCAGCCTTAGGGGACTGGGACTTAGGGAAGTGTAACCAGCTGACACTTAACAGAGGACCTGGTGCATATCTAGCTCCTTAGTAACCTCCTCGTGTTAAGGCTCCCTGCCCCCCCCCCCCCCCCCCCCCCCCCCCCCCCCCCCCCCCCTGCTTAGGAAGTTCCTTCGCTAAACTGAGGCTGTTGAGAGTGCCTCTCTCAGGGGTGAGTAGGCAGATTATAGGAGGCAATCGATTGCATGCATTTAACACCATGTCTGTTTTATGGAAGACTGAGGTCCGAACAGGAGAACTGATTCGTTTCAGCCCAGGTTATCTGAGTCTGCAGCCAGTGCATTTTCCAAGAGACAAAAACAGGCTGCCTCCTAGGAGGATGGAGTGCATTTAAAGTATTCTCCGAAGGAAGTAAATCTCACGGAACTGCTGGGACGTGGCTGAATTGGAGTGACGGCTCTGAGAGAGGAGGGAGTGTGTGTTAGTAAGAGGTCTCCTTGTACAGAAACTCAGGAAACTCACTGCGAGCCTGCTGGTGAGCTCCCCGGTGGAGGAGGCAGAATCGCAGAGGACTCAGGCGGTGTCAGTGCTGTGAAACAGCAGCTCCCAGTGTATCAGAATTGCCTGCTGGCACTTCTTCACCCCAGATTCCTGGCCTCCCTCTAAAGATGCTCACTCAGGAGTAGATCAGGAGGATGTCCAGGGACTCTGTTTTTGTTGCTATTGTTCTTGCTGGTTTTTAAAATCAGTAACCCAGAGTGATTCATCTACAACATATATACAGGCTTCTGAGCACTCTGCCAGGTGGGAGCTTTGGGTGCTGTGCAGGCAGTGCGGGTGTCGCAGCCCTTCTGGCCAGGGAAGGCAGCGCCAGACGCATGCAGGTCTTGCTGTGTGCTTCCTCTCTCATAGAGCAGACGGCTCGGTGGGGAGCTGGTTGTTGACAGGGAAGTAATAAAGACCTTGGGAAGTGGCTGTGTTCTGACATCACATGTGGGACTAGAAGATAGACAAGTACTCTGGCAGGAGGAAGGCTCAGAGAAGAACCAAGTTTGTCAGCCCATGGGCAGGGTTCTAAAACATAATTAAAGCAGGCTGAGAGATTCTGAAATCTGAAATTCTAACCAATACTTGGTCAGCCTCAGAAATGGAGAGGCACAGGGAGAAGCCCATGTGGTTGATTATCCATGGCTTTCCCTGATGAGAAATAAACAAGCTTGGAAAGGTGGAGGAAAGTGGCACGTAATCATGGAGATACACAGAAAGGTAGCCTGAACCTTTGAGAATGTGCCAAGAAGGCAAAACTCGGAATAATGTAAAGTTGTCCAAAGTGGTTATGTAATCGGGGGGAGTGGGAAACAAACACAAGAAATTAACTATACTGGGAGCAATAGCGCAAAAAATGAAGGGACGGTGTCCTTGGGACAGAGTGTGCAGTGATCGCAGCAAAAGGTATCAGATTTTCACTCCCCTTTCACTTACCTTTTGCTCTTTCCCACTGAGAAGAGTGGTTTTAACACCAGGAAGGAGAGAAACACTAGTCCTAGAAAGCTCTGAAGGTATCGAGGAGACACCTAGCTTCTGTAAACAAGCAGAGCAAGGGACAGTGCCAGTCAGGACAGCAACAGTGCCTGCAGTACGATTTACACGTTGGAGGGCATTGGAACCTGGTGTTGCGGCAGGCCCAATCGTGCCCTTTACAGCTGTGGGCTGCGTTTGGTGGCCATGCGTGACCGCACCCTGAGATAGCTGGCCGGGGAGCAGGTTGCCTGGTTTTAAGAGCTGGAGGAGGTGTGTTTGGGGGAGTATTGGTGGATAAACTTGATCTCACACTCTAGCAGAATTCTTAAATGGATTATTAAAAGTTAATCAGCATGTGAGAAGACTGTGTAGGTTTGAGTAAGCGTAGAAGGGTGCTCCCAGAATGGTCAAAGCTGTTGTCTCTGGGAGCTGGGGTTTGGGGATTTAAGTGCCTCTGTGCATTGTGTAACACCTCCTGTTTCTGTAATGAACACGGGCCATGTGTGTTAAAAAGGGACACAGAGCAGCTAATGCCAACTTGTAAAGAGAAAAGTGCCTCCCCGCCTTTCTGTAGAAAGCCCCCCAACAAGGGAGCTCACGGAGTAACAATTGCACCACATTCACCAGACCGCTTCCTTTTTGGGTAGTTACTGCACTGGTGTTGCAGAGAAATGAGGTGGAGGAGGTAGTGTCTTTGTGGAACAGGGTTTCTCCAGATGTCCCTGAGACTGAACAGAGAGATGGACAGTGGTGCAGTGGGAGGGTCACAGAGCCCGTGTCTCTGTCGGTCCCCTGTGAGTGTGTCGCGAATGGATCAAAGAGTGTCCTGGAGGGAAGTACCTGGAATCATGGGTGCTGTCCTTGGTTCTGACCCAGGTAGCGTTTGCCCACGAACTCAGGGTGAAGACTTAACTACATTTGCCCATCATGCAGGTCTGGTGTGGAACATCCACTCCCCTGGGGATGGCAGGGTCAGAACACTAGAGGCTGGCATGGTGCTCTCAGATACGGCGTTGGAGGGCAGTTAGAGTAAGGGTAGCTACAAGCCCCTGATGTAGCTGACCCCCACCTCGTCAATTAACCACCCAGTACAGACTCGGGGGATCGTTTCCACGGATGTTTTGGAGGGGAAAGCCTAACTTCCTGCATCTTAGGGGTCTGCTGTGATGGGGCTGTCTGATGAAGGTGGCGCAGCCTTGGGCTGTGTTAACTGCGGTGTCACGATGTGTGCGAGGAGGGACAGCGGTCCTGGCGTGGTCTTCACTGCTGGGTCAGAACCGGCGTGTCAGAGCCAGTCCAGAGTGGAGAACCAGCTCGGGAAGAAAGCCTGTGCGCCACAGTCCGCAGTGTACACAGTCTCGGTAGAGTCGAAGGAGACCTTGGTTTGTAAGGCATTTTTATGTATCATCTCGTTTTGAAATTTTTACTTGGGGCAGAGAGTGCTGTCCTCACTTTATGCAGACAAGGAGAGCGAGGCTCTGAGAGTTTCATGTGCTGCCTGTGTGCCCTGCCAAGTCAGAGTCACTGTGCTGCGGCTGCTCCTCTAGAAAAAGCAGAGATTCAGCTTGTATGGTGCTTTGTTGTCTTTAAAATCTTTTCATAAATGCAACTGATTTTTACAGAGAAGGAAAGGACAGGTGTCACTGGTGAATTACCCTGCTGCATGGTACAGGAAACAGGGGGCAGGATGTATCTGTGTTTGTTTCAGGTCATGGAACTACTGTGTGTTGAACCTAGACTTGAAATTGGACCTTTCTGCCTATAGGCTTAGTGTTCCCACTAAGCATAGCATAGACCTGGGGCTGAGCTTTATTCCTTAGAGTCGCAGAGCCTGGGGCTGGCCATAGTGAGCTTACGCTGTGGATAACAGGCAGAGGCTGACTCTTGGCTGCCTTTAAGGGGACCCTGGCATCATATGGGATAAACCTCTTAAGGTTCTAGAATTTGTAGACAGTGGCTCTTGCTTTTGAGAACTTTACTTCCACAAGAAGATGAAGAAATTAGTGACAAAAATATGTGTAAGTACACCTGACTTGGAGCTTTAAAGATGTCAGCATTTTACTTTTTTGTCTCCATAGCCCCAAGGATTCACACAGATCGTGGAGGAACAGGACAGGTTGTTACAAGACACAGTGAATCAGAGAGGATGGAACACAAACTTGGGAGAAAGAGACCCAAGTCCCAGTCTCGGCCCTACTGCTCTGTGGTTCAGTGTTACCAAACTGCTCTGTGGCCCGTCTGTAAAACTTGGGAAGTCAGTATCCCATAGTGGTTTAAAAATTTGAGTTATGTAAAATTACTGTAGTGTAATAGCTGACAAATACAGAACTGTCCGGGATCAGCTTTTACACCCAGTGACTGCTGCTGGGAGTTGCTTTATCTTAAAAAAATCAGAGCCAAAGAGAAGTGGGTGTGTTGATGGGCACACATGTATCTGCAGAACAACTGGTGTCACTCAAGTGTGTGACCTGGTTCGGGACTTCTTTATTCCTCTTATCCTTAGGATTGGTGACTGGCACAGGTCATGTCCCTGCCCATCCCGTCACTGCCTTTTCTGTTTTGCAGAGCAAGGCTTAGATCACATAGCAGAGAACATTCTCTCCTACCTGGACGCCAGGTCTTTGTGTGCAGCGGAGCTGGTGTGCAAGGAATGGCAGCGAGTGATCTCCGAAGGGATGCTGTGGAAGAAGCTAATTGAGCGGATGGTGCGCACGGACCCCCTGTGGAAGGGGCTTTCAGAAAGAAGAGGGTGGTGAGTACTGGGCCTGCTTGCTCCCTGGGGTCACCAAGTATCTTTGACCTAGGGTCAATTTGACAACTCAAGAAGGCCGTTACACTTGCCAAATGCGTTGGCCTGTTTTGAATGAGCAGAAAAGGGGTTTGGGGGAGGGTGGAGTTAAAGCCGGTAGAATGTTTCCTTCTGAAGTGTGTGGGTTTTTTTTATTTTTATTTTTATTTTTTTATTTGTTAAGTGCTAGGAAGTATTGTATTGGTTTTGAGTGATTTGGCTTTCCAAAGCTGTGCAGTCATGCTTTTTCTTTCACATTTTCCTTAAGTGAAATAGCATTACCAAGAGATAGATAAGAAAAAGAGACTGAGAAAAATCAGACAGCACCATTTTGCTGTTGGGGATTGTTCCTGGTTGTTGCTGTTTGAAGGTAGTGGGAGGCACAGCGGGCAGCTTGCTGGTTGTTTTTTTTTTTTTTTTTTAGAGAAAACCCACGAACTTCAACACGGCTCTGTGGCTCTGTACTCGTCAGCAGCCGGGCCCAGCCAGCGCAGAGAAGGAGCCACGGGTGGGAGGCGGTGTGAGCGAGGGTGGGCTGCGTTTTCTTCACAGAGGGAGTTTGGTGGCACTAAGTTTGGTTTCCCCCTGAGCCACAGTAGCATTTTTCAATCAAACTGTGGAAGGAAAGGCTGGGTTATTGTGTGCTGAGCATTCAGAAAGTGAGAGGGCAGCACTGTGTTAGAGAGCTGCGCCCTGGAACACACTGGTGTCTGACGTGTCCAGACCCAGATGCCCTGCTTTTCACCCATCCCGCGTCACAGCTCGGTGCGAGTCAGAGGACGTGAATGACATGATGTCTTCGCAAGCACCCTGTTTGAATAGAATCCACCCTTTTGTGTGCAAAAACCTAACATCTGTTTGTTTTTATTTGCCAGGGACCAGTACCTGTTTAAAAACAGACCTACAGATGGCCCTCCCAATTCGTTTTATAGGTCATTATACCCAAAGATCATCCAGGATATAGAGGTAACTTGATGATTTATCTTTTTTTATGGGCTCTTTGTGTCTCATTCTCAACTTTTTATGTTGCCATAATGTTCTGTTGATCTGAAATCATGGAATGAGTGATTTTTCCCCCCAAGTTGAACTCTTGGAGCAAATGTGTCACAATCAGTGAATGATCTGAGGCTCTTCAGAACACATCACGTCTTTTTGTAAAAGTGACCTAACTTTTCTCAGTCACAAAGTGCTTCTGCAGGGCTGCCATAATGAAAATCTTGATCCAAAACCAACTTTCCCTTCTAATTTGATAAAAATTGCCCAAGTCCAAGGTCCAGTGTTTTAGGCAAACAGTTTTACATTTTTGAGCCATGTCTAACAACTGGAGAAGGCACAGTCTCAGTTTCCTCTGTAAATTTCCCATATTTTTTCATAAATGACTCAAATATGATTGTAGGCAATAATTAAGCAGGTTTTATAGAGCAAATTATGCTTCTGGACCACTTTGGATGTGAGCGTAACTGCACCAGACCAGTAAAACTCTGTAAACTTGATGGGGACCGTCGGAGGTGTTTGATACTGCTCATGTGTTCTAATTGGTGCCGTTTTACTGTTTCGCCCTTTTCCTTGAACCGGGAAAGACACGCACAGGCATTTCTCATTAACTCTTTCACATGTGTTCTTGGCAGGTCCTGGTTACTTCACTGTTTCCTCCTTGGCAGAAAAATGTAGCCTTCTCCGGGCAATGCTGTATCACCCATAAAGTTATACTCGGTTTCCCACACGTGAAGTAATCCTCTCCCCCAGGTGATAGACATAAAAGTTATTGTGCCAAAATTCATTAATGGAGAAACATGTGCTTTTTGGAGACTCCCCCTCCCTTTCTGGGGCAGATGTGAACTAATGGAGTCATTTGGTTACCAGTCAATCTGAGTGCGACTGGAATATCGTTATTTAAAGCACACACCCTTGTCTTAAGTGTCCGGCTCCCCAAAATGAGCTATTAAAGTAACCTTTTAGGGAGGCTTAAGTAATTTCAAACTGCTGCTGGACAAGTCGTAAAGTGTAGGAATTAATTGATCCATTGGTGATGCTTAGAACAAATTGCTCCTGCAGCGTTAGTAGCTGGGACGGAGTGTTAATGCGAATCTTAGGTTGGTGTGTGTTTAGGGCGGAGGAGCTTGTAACCCTAGACAGTTAGTTACGCTAATAAGACGCTGCTTCTTCATGCATCTTAGAGACTTTCTGCCCCTCCCCATCATTCTTTACAAAGTAGCTCTAAGTTTCCTTGAATAATGTAGTAAATCCTTTATCATAAGAGGGATGATGTTTAAAACCAGTTGCTAATAAACAGGAGTTTTGGGAGAACTTTGATCGGGGTGACAATTTGGTGACACAACTTAACTTTATTCGACCCCCATGAGTGCTGTTTTAATTGACAGTGTGAACTTAATGTTCTGTGGTGTGACGTTATGTGACGCCAGCTACCATACCTATTTCCTCAGGCTGGAATAATATTTTTAAGTCAGCAGAGGAGGCAGATGTGAGGGAAAATAGAGCTGTGGGGGGAAATCCTGTTTGACACAAAACCTCCACACCGTGGTGGTCTGCCCAGTGGTTCTTACGGTGCGGTTTGGAAAACCTGCTGGTTGGCCACAAGGGTCCCCTCCAGATTTTTGTGGGCTGGATCTCTTAGGGTAAGGGGTGCTGTTTTATGCTTGGGTCTATTCACTAATAGTAATACTAATAAAAATAATGGACCGTGTACAGAGTGTTTACTTGTGCTAGATACTTTGTTAAGCACTTTATGATACATTTTCTCACTTAACACTGGACAATCCCTGAAAGGTGGTTCGTGTCCTTAACTAAAGCTGATGAAGCTGAAGCTCCACGAGGTTAAATAGCCTGCCCATGATCCCGCAGCTAGTGAGGAACAGAGTCTGTGATCCACCTTACGTTCTTCTGCACTTCGTACCTCTGTTCTTTACCTCTGTTTTGGGAGGATGTGTAATTCTGTTTAGGGTGGACACACAAGTAGAGAGTTTCATCAGTGATCCATGGATTGAACCAGTGAGAGACTCAGGGGCTTGGCTCTTGTCCATGTGGCAGATATGAACCCCCCATAAGCAGAATATAATAGTTTCAAGTGCCCTCAATGCAAGGTACTTGAAACTATTATACTTATAACAGGATGATTGTATTTAATTCCTACAAGGTACAGATCCCCTTCTGTAATAAAACCAAGACTAAGAGAGTTTTAGAACTTGCCTACATAGTTTTGTAGGAGAGATGGGATTTTAACTGAGGTCTGGCAAGCTGTGGACTCAGTATTGTCATTTTCAAACTGGAAAATTCAAGAAGTGAAGGAGAAAGGTGCATGTTGTTATACTCCTACAGATTTAAGGTGAAGCCATCTTTCTCCAGGTGTGAGAGTACTCAGTGTCCTTGACGGTTTGTTGTGAAAAGGGCATGAGTTAAGATAGGGTTGGTTGGTCTTGCTTTAGTCTAGTTACAGGATGGGTGGTACTCTAAAGGACTTTAATGAAGCACGTTGCCAAAAGATGCATTGTACCCTGAATGTCAGGTGCATTGGGAGCCCCTCCCCTGTTGCCCGCACACAGTTGCTGTGTCTCTTTTTTCCCCGTGTACTTCGCAAGGCTGCCAGTTGGCAACACCTGTTTTCCTTTTCCCCTGCTGCTCTTCCTTGACAGCTCTAGTTTTTGTGCTGCCTTCTGTCCTCTAGCCATTCCCAGATTTGGTTTTCACAAGTAGATGACCTTGCCCTCGTCCTTCTATGTTGACCCACCAGAAATTGGCTAATTTTTAAGGAAACAATTGAGAACCTGGCTTTGTGGACCAGCCCCTATGATTCAGGAAAGAAGGATGTGAGAAGTGAAGCCTGGGGAGAATAAATAAGAATTCTTAGCTTTCTGAGAGCAAAGGTTTATCTCTCAGGGGTGTTCTTGCCATAGAGGGTGTGGGGAGGGGGTTGGGGTGCCTCAGAACTGAGAAGGCATTCCTGGAAAACCCGAGGCCCATTCCTAAAGAAGCAGCTCTGTTTTGTTCAGCAACTAGAGTCATAATTATTGTTATTCATCATCATCAGGGTTATTATTAATGGTGAGCTGACTAATAGATATTTTGCTCCAGAGATTTAATTTAATCCTCAAATTGTCAAAGCTGCGATTCTCAGTCGAAAGCCCATTCTCTTTCCACTCTGCCCAGCCCCCGAGTGTCTCAGCCTGTCAGAGTCCTGGGGTCCTGCACAGGGATTTGTCCCTGTCGCTGTCTCAGAGTGGTGGCAGACCTTCCATGCAACAGGCCTTTCCCTCCTCTTTCTCGTGGACTAAAGCCTGTGAAGCACCGTCCTTGGAACGGACTGCTGGTGAAATCATGGCCTGTCGTGTCGCACCTTTCAGTAAACCGCATTTTGTTGGGGGAAAGTGGGGAGCTTTTTTGTGGTTTGCAGACTTGATATTAACATTGTCCCGACCAGAGAATGCTGAAACTTGCCCACCCACCCAGTTGTGTTTAGGCTTCTAAAAATAATGTTATCCCTGCATACTCAGACATCTGTTTTCACTCTGTCGTCAATTTAAATGCCGCTGTATACTCTGTGTATCGTGGCCCCTTTCCCAGTATTTTGAAAATTTGCACAGGGTAAGGGGATTTTACAAGTTCTCAAAAATACGAAGTATTCCCTACAGTAGCCACACGGCGTGATGTCCAGGCGAAATGGCAGGTACCTGCATCGCTGCCCAGGTGCCCTGTCTGCCTGCTGCTGAAGTTAAGACAGTAGTTGGATTGCCTTAGAGTGCTGAGCCCCCTTTCTGGGCGGGGCTGGAGGTGGGGCATGGGGCTCCCAGCATTAAATGTCAGCTTAGACCCAGACAGCCACTCCTGGCAATGTTATGGGGGGTGTTTGGGTCAGAGCCAACTCCTTTTGGCCAGTGTTCTGCACAGACATGGAGGAGAGTCACTGCTGCCATTTGTAGGCCCTGTGACGGGCGCTTACCTGCGTCACCCCGTGTGATCCTCACTGCAGCTTTGAGGAAGTAGATGTGGTTTCTTCCCCCGTTTTTACAGAGGAGCGAACTGCAGCTCCAGCAGCCCAAGCCATTTGCCAGAGCTGCTAATTGACCTAGGTATTTTCTACCACAATGGGCCACCTTCCGTTTTTAAGGGTCTAGTTTTCTAAAAAAAGACCTGGCTTACAAGCATTCTAGTAAGAGTTGAGGTCGTCCAATAAGGTAGTATGTAGTATTTTGGGCAGATGGCAGCCAGCAAGAAGTGCTGCTTTGTTTTGTGGGTGGCCGTGGGAGTGGAGAAGGGGGAGTTAGGAACTAGTGGGGGTGTTGTCCCGCAGAGCAGTCCACTCCCTGATCTGGGTTACTGTCGCTTTCCCGGTGTTTTGAAACAAACTAGACTTGTTTGGGGATTACGGAGCCTAATAATTTCTGAAACAGCCCTAAGTAGGACTTCCTATAATGATCCATCAAGGATTATTTGGCAAACTTCTTTTAAAATTCACATACATATATTAGAAAATTAGGCCCGTTCTTCGTGCCAAGAAGCTAAGCCATTTCTTAGCTCTCATTCGACTTAGAAGGAAAGGCCGTTGCCTGCAGAGCTTTTGGGAGGTGCTGCATCGGGCTCTGCCCTGTGAGCCGGGCGGTGCTGCCTGCCCAGATGGGGGCCAGCCATGCTGCCGCACCCCAGCGCCTCCGCTGCATGGCCTTGGGTGCAGTGAAGGACAGCCAAGTCACCCAGGTTTGGAGAACATGGTACACAGAGTGGGGGAGCGTAACATGTGGGAGATTCTTGGCATGAGAAGCCTTCTACTCCCTCTTAAAAAAAAAAACCTTTTTTTCCAACTCCCATGTGATGGTAAATGTGCCTTTTCTGCTCGTTGACATATAGAATAACAGAGCTACTTACTGATTCAGTGATATTGTACAAATAATTGGGGATGTCTTAAAACTAAGAACAGTTATATGAATTTAAAAAATAACACCTGGTGTGTGTTTCTGTGTGTGTGTGTATGAGAGAGAGACAGACAGACAGACATGTTACTTGTGCACCTTTGGAATATTTTGGGTTTCTGTGGAGATGTGTATCCTGCAGTGACTCTGAGCCCCAGGAGGTGCAGCCCGCCCCCAATGGCCATTGCTGAGAGTCCTTGGCCACGAGTAAGACCTGTTGCCAGCATGCCTGCCTCCTGAGTCAGGATCTTCCTGTGTGCTTCAGCCACTGAGCGTCTCAGTCACACCTGAAAAATGCCGTTTCTCTGATTCCAAGCTCTGAGTTCAGTTTAACAAGTGAACCATCCTACTCTGATAGCGCTGGCCGAGGTCAGGTGGAGTAACTTGGTTTGGGCGTGTGGTCTTAGGTTTGATACTTTACAAACTCACTTATTGGGGATGCTGCTGGCTCAGAAGCTCTGACCTGGTAGCAGGTGGGCAGGTGAGCGTTTCCTTGTTCCTTGCATCTCTGTGGCACTTCCTTGTACCTGCTGGGCCTAGGAAATGGGTGATCCGCCCTCTCTCAAGGCTGCCTGTGCTAAGGACTGAGGCCACAAATGGTCAAACATTTTCCTTTTTAGGTGTATGTGTATCAGTATTTCCAATCTTCCATTTCCTTTTCTGTAAAATGAGGACAGTAAATTGGCTTCAGAGTTGTGATGCTTAAATTGGCTATAAAATACATGAAGTGCATAGCATAGTGTTAATGGGAGCATAGTAGTACCCAGCACATAACAGTGCGCTTTAGCGTTCAGCAGCACACAGAAGCCTACTGCCTTCACAAGAAGAGGAAAGGCAGTTTGTTAGATGTCAGCAGAGCCAGTACGTTAGTGCTTAATCATGAGTGAAGGTGACATTTATCTCCTTTCTTCGTGAAGCAACTAATTACACTTTTAGCTACCAGATAATTAACTTCTGAGAGCTAATCTTTCAAACTATATCCCAAATTCAGTTATTCTGGTCCCAATCGTCAAGGATCGGGACTTTACACTGTAGTTACTCTTGGTAGAGACTTTGTCATCTTTTGTTGCTGAAAATCCCCTCTACCCACCACCAAAGGTTAGGGCTTCCAGAGCCCTGGGTGTGGCCCACTTACCCTCTCATGCCCTGCTGCCCCTCACCTCCCCGAGGCTGGCAGTGCTGATTTTGTAATCACTCATTTGGCGCTTACATTTGATCTGGCATTGTTGCTCGTCTTCTCAGGTTCCGTGTTCACTGCCTCAATAACTAAAGACTACACTGCCTTATAGACACTGCGTAGCTCAGTGGGAGAAGCATGGACTCAGAGTCAGGAAAAGCTGGGTGTGACTTCCAGCTTAGCCAGCTACTGGTTTTGTGGGCTCAGGCAAGTGAAACTCCTTCCCTGTTTGAAAAAGGGAAGTAATAAGAATTTCCTCCCAAGGTCAGTGTGTGGATCATTTAACCAAATAAACGTGTCTGGAGCGTGTCCAGTCCCAGGCACCGTGTGCATCCTGTTGCCTGTCCCGGGCCTGGGGCCTGGCCCGGCCAGGAGCTGGAGGGTGCTAGCATGTCGGCAGGTGTTGCGTGAGTGATGAGAGAGTGAGAACCCAGGGCGGAGCGGCACCGTTATTACTCCAAAGGACCTCCAGTCTGGTGGAAGGTGAAAAATAGATAACAAATAAATTTTTGGCCTATAGAACTTGGCCTGTAGTAATTGTTCAGTATCATTCCTTAGTGACTAAGACAATACTTTGGATGGGTACACAGATTCTTGGTATAGGCTTAATTTTGTTGTGGGGGGGTGGTCTTCCACCAGATATTTTAATTGGCATTAGAGAGTGACCCAATGAGTTACTATTTATTTGTATGTTCTGGATGTGAATGGCATTCTCGAAACAAACTGAGTTCTGTCTAGGCTGGTTTTTTTTTTTTCCAATCCCTATCCAGACTCATTGGAAATCCCGTGTGGGTTGCCGGAAGGGCAGGGAATGCTTGAGCAAAAACATCAAGGGTGAGCGTGGTTCCTGCCCACAGACCGTTGTGTAAACCGAGACCGGTATCAGGGCCATGCCGTTTCTGGAAGCAGCATCAGAGTCTGAAGGTTGGTTCCTGAAAACTCACTTGCTGCCTCCTTTCTCCCCCAGACTATAGAATCAAACTGGCGGTGTGGGCGACACAACTTGCAGAGGATCCAGTGCCGCTCGGAGAACAGTAAAGGCGTCTACTGTCTGCAATACGATGACGAGAAAATCATTAGTGGGCTGCGGGACAACTCCATCAAGGTGAGGGGCCCTGTGTGTGTGTTGGACGCTGGGTGCGACAGAGCTCTGCGTTGGTGCCGGGCCGGCCTGTCTGTCCATGCCATCCGAGGTGGGCAGCTCTGAGGAGCTGGAGGCAGAGCGTCTTCCTTCACTGACACTAGGCCCCTGGCTTGTCTCACTTCCTACCCTTCTCTGAGCACATTGGCCTTTCATACTCTGTGTTCAGGGCATGCAGGAAAAAAATGTCTCTGTGGGCCCTGGGTTACTTTGTTTGCTGGCAAAAGTGTTGCTAATTTGCCTGTAAATCAAAGTCATTACCTTTTAGGGTTCCTGAGAAGGGCTCCGAAGATAATATGAAAGAATGATAGAGCATGTTAGATTGCTTTTCAATAGTTGATCAACTAGATTGTTTCTGTGCTTAATGTTTGGCAGCTGATCTGACAGATTTTGTTTTATGTTGTTTATGACTTATTTTCTCATTTAAGAAAACACTGTAGAATTTTTTTTTTTAATTATAATTTACATATGGGAAAGTTTCCTTATTTTGGTGAAAAGCTCTCTTGAGTTTTGATGAGCACAAATGACCACGTACCTGAAACAGCACTCGGGATACAGAAGACTGCCCTCGTCCCCGGCAGGCCCCTCATCCTGTGTGTGCCTTTGTGCCCTGCTCTTCCCACTCTTACCCTTGGGCCCTCACCGCCCTGAGCTTTTTTCTGTCCCTGTGATTTTGCCTTTTTGAAGATACTCAGTAAGTAGACTCACACAGTGTGGAACCTTTTGAGTTTGGCTTCTCATACGTACACCGCAGTACATTTGCGTTTCATCTGTGTTGCTGCATTTACAAATAGTTGATTCTTTTTGTTGCTGGGGAATGGTCCATTTGATGGGTACCCACAGTGTGCTTGTCCGCTTAACTGCTGAAGGATGTTTGTGTTTCTTGTTTTTTCACAATTATGAATAAAGTCACTATAAATGTGCATGCACGTTTTTGTGACAGCATAAGTTTTTGGTTCATTGAGTCAAAACCTAGGAGTAAGATTACAGACTCGTGTGGTAAGTGTACATCTGAACTTGCTATGAAACTGCTGTCTTCCAAAGCTGCAGCAGCACCATTTTATTCCCCATCTGCAGTGCATGCAAGTTCCTGTGTTCTGCCTCCTTGTCAGGCCCTGGTATTCTCAGTTTTTTCAGATTAGCAGTTCTGATAGGTGTGGAGACACGCCTCATTTTTTTACCCCAACGACTTATGATAATGTGCACCTTTTCACTTATTGGCGCCTATTTACCATCAGTATATCCATTGGTAGAGTTTCTATTCAAATGTTTTATCTATTTTTTGAATGGGATTTTCAGTTTCATATTGAGTTTTGAGAGTTCTTTATATATTCTGCATGCAAGTCCTTTGTTAAATATGTTTTGCAAATATTTTCTTCCAATCAGGGACTTGTCTTTTCATTTTCTTAATAGTAGATTTTAATTTTGGTGACATCAAATCTCAATTTTTAAAAAATAAATTGTGTTCATTATGTCATAGCTAAGGCTTTTGCTGAGCTTTTTGAATCTGTAAATTTATGTCTTCCAGTCACCAAATTTCAGATGTTTCTGGCGCTTACTTTTTCAAACAGTTTTTCTTCCCCACTAGCTTCTGTTTCTTTGCTGAGAACGTCTCTTCATTCTCTTCATTCCCATCCGGCATGTTTGCCTACACTTCCTGGGGAGGAGTTACAGTAACTGCTCTGAAGCCTTGACCCTGACAACGTCGGGGTCGCCTCCAGCTTGTTGTGTGTTATGGAGTCTCTTCCCCTGAGAACTGATCTTGGTGTTCAGGAGTGTTGGATTATACCTTGGGCGTTGTGGGTGTTACATGGTAAAGACGAAGGACCCTGTTATAATTCCCTAGAGAAAGATGTGTGGGTATGTTTTGAAGCAGGTGATTAATCTCCTTGTGTTCAGAACACAAGTTCTGTTGTGACTTCAGCAGAGGGAGTTGGGGAGGGATTAGAAGGCGGAGAGGGATTCTGATCTCTTCTCCGCTTTTCAGAGCCTGTGCCATACTACTTTGGGTCTGTCTGGAGCTTGCAGGTTTCAGAGCTGTGTCGAGACTTCAGCAGCAACTTAAACGTCGGTTCACTTTGTATGGCCTCTGCCACGCCAGCTCACTGTTCCCCAGGCGTGCACAGCTCACGTCAGGTGGTGTGTGAGCATTCACACAGAATTACGGGATCCTTTTTGTCCAGGTCTTTTCTCTTGGATTTTCCCAAGTCTCTCCTGCCCTTGGGAGTCCTTTTTTCCCTTTTTCTCTGGCCAGAAAAATGGGGTTTCTCTTAGAACCCCGTCACTGGTACTGCTGCTCTGTGGTGGCCCATCTGCATGACTGCATGACCTGTCCCGGAGTCACAGCCAGGCGAGAAGAGAGTGGGGACGTGGAGTCCTCCCATGTTCTCTGGCCCCCAGGGATCCCTCTCTCCAGTCCTTCTGTCCCGAAAGAGGGGTTTCTCTTGGGAGTTTAGCGGCCTCTGCTACTGGCTCCTTGTGCAGCACCCCTACCCAGACCAAGCTTTGGGCTGAAGCTGCAGCAGAAAGAAATACAGAAGCAAGCAGACAGAATGGCGGACTTACCCCACGCGGCTCGCTTTTCAAGTTTTTGCTCCTCACCACGGTCCACTCGCTCCATTCCTCCTGCCCTTCCCCTCATCCTCAGCCAGTTGCTCTTGTATTTTTTTCTCAAGTTTTAGTTATAATCAACTGAGAAGATAGTTTGTAGTAGGCTTTGTCCATCTTGGTCCTATTCTCTGTATTGTTTTAGTTTGGGTGAATTAAAGGGTCTTTTTTTCTGTTTGTTTTTCTCATATATATATATATATATAAATACATAAAATAGTGGAATTGTAGTAAGTCAGATGCTTAGGGCAAAAAGCGCTCTGAAGTAAAGCATATAAAGGAAGTGTCTCTTGTTTTCTATCTGTTTGGCAGTGGATGTGAATCTAACGAATGTTCTTTTGAAGGGTAATTCTCTTCAAAGAAGTTCAGAAAGCACTGCGTATCTCCTTAGAAATTCACAGGATGCAGGATAAAAAGGCTCTGAGAAGGCCTAGAGAAACCTCGTGTTTCCCAGCTTCCAAAACACATTTGCTACAGAACTCTTATGTCTGTGTCACAGTTGTTGATTGCCCTAACAGGTGGCTGCAGGTCTGCTCTAGAAAGATTTTATCCTTTAGTTTTGGCAGTTCTCCTTTAAGAACTAGATAGGAATGGCTCATAAGGACCTCATCAGAGTGTAGGCTGACCACGGGCTTGCATTTCATTTACGCTGGATGTGCTTCTAAAGAGTTCTCTTAACAGAGGCACACCCATGTTTAAATTAAGCTTACATTTGATTTATAAGACACAGAACAGTAGAGCAGAAATGCACTGGGGAGGGATCAGCCAGATCTCTAGATCCAGCTGTCATTCCAGTGGTCAGAATCCTTTGTACTTTATTCGGCGTTAGGCCTTGATCATTGATCAGTTCTTGAAAATCACGGTGGTTCTGCTAGGTCCGAAATTAAAAGCAAGCCTTGCTTTTTTATTGAAAGGCACTTAAATACCTAGAGCACTTGGCAGTATCGTGGCCATTTGCAGCAACCCTTAGGGACACTGCAAATTATGATGTTATTTTGTAATGAAAGAAACAGGTCCACAGAATTTCTTTTTAACTGTCCAAAAGTGAGAAAAAGAGCATTCAGGGTACAAAATTGGCTCTTATTAACATTTTGCCACCTTTTAATATATTTGTTCTTTTTTAAAACTTACATAGTGGTTATGTCATTATAGACAAATTTTATTATGATTTCTTTAAAAAGATACTATTTATTTATTTTTAGAGAGAGGGAGAAAGAGAGAAACATCAGCATGTGGTTGCCTCTCACGTGCCCACTACTGGGGGCCTCGCCCACAACCCAGGCATGTGTCCTGCTTGGGAATCGAACCGGCGACCCTTTGGTTCACAGTCCAGTGCTCAATCCACACCAGCCAGGGCTATAATGATTTTTAAAAACAACTCTAATAAAGTATTTTCTCATTAAAAACCTCATAGTTTATATTGAATTTTTTTCTGAAATGTTGAATATTTTTGTAAACAAACATAAGGGGTTAAGGGGTACACATTTTTTAAAGGCTCTTGATAGATATTGTCACATTGTTTTCCAGAGGGCGAGCCAGCTCTTTTCATAGAGTTTATTTTTAAATTCACCTTACAAGGCTGTTAAGCAAGAGTCCAGTAAACCGAATAGTACGTCTGTTCTGGCAGTCATTTGTGTTCCCTCTTCCCTTCCTGTCATTTTCCACCCATCTGGTGTTGAACTC
Organism: Anoura caudifer; assembly: GCA_004027475.1. Lineage (NCBI taxonomy): Eukaryota > Metazoa > Chordata > Mammalia > Chiroptera > Phyllostomidae > Anoura > Anoura caudifer. The sequence continues at coordinate 151,575 of PVKU01001324.1, read as the reverse complement.
TCTTAGTGCTGTGACAGGTTTGTTTCTTTGATGATGCAGCAAATGGGGTGAGCCAGAAACGCTGATCAGAACACAGCGTGCTAACTCACTGTTTGTGGTTGGTCTTGTCTCAACAGATTTGGGATAAAACCAGCTTGGAGTGTTTGAAAGTGTTAACGGGGCACACTGGCTCTGTCCTTTGTCTCCAGTATGACGAGCGTGTCATTGTGACTGGCTCTTCAGACTCCACAGTAAGGTGAGTGATTTGGCTTCAGTGGTCTGAACTTGGGGGCCTTCCATGAGGAGGTGAGATTCACACTACCTTCTCTGTCTGTGGTTTTGTACGCTGTATTTCAAAACCACTTTGGGTGTAGGTGTAGGTGCATTTGAGCTAAGTAGGTAGGAAAGCTAACTTTTGTTCAGTAGGACCTGTTCCCATTGCTGTATAGTATAGCAACGGCAACATGCTTTCCTCCAAAGGCACATTGCCTGGTATAGGCTGGCTTCCTCCCCCTCTGGAGCAGGGAGGAAGAGGTGGGTGTTCCACAAGTGCTGTGTGGTGGGCAGTCACCTGGAAATGCTGAAGAATCAGGGGCAGTGCACACGGAACCTTTGGAGGGACCAAGTGCTGGATATCCTGCGGAATGTTACCCGATTGGATTCTCACATCGACCTTTCTAAGTGGGTAGATAGTATCTTCCTTGTTACAGGTGTATAAGGAAACCAGGATCAGCAAGCTTAAGTAATTTGCTCAAATAGTTAATTTTGAACTCTAAATTTATATCAGTCAAGACTATCTTCATATTATGTAGCCTTTCCAGTCACGGAGACGCTAGTTTTGAGATGCCACCCCCTGGGACAGAGTGGCGACATGGGGAATGGCACTGTTCCCTCGTGGAAGGGAAGCGGTGACTGCTGGGTGGGAGTTGGGGGAGGAGAAGGAAACACTGCCAGGGTTGCCCGTGCACCACCGGGACGGGGACGTTTCCCACCGAAGCTGGTGGTTTGGGCGCGGTGAGGAGTGCATCAGAGCCAGGGGTCCTCTGGCGATGCCTTAGCTAGACTGTTGGGGACTCAGGGAAAGCATGTCATCAGGAGGGGAGGGGATGGGTTCGCAGGCACACCTAGGGGACAGAGTAGTCACCAGCCTGCCCAGTGTCCTTGCCCTGGCCCCGCACTTCCCAGCCACTCCTTCTGCCCAGATCACGCTTCAGCCTGAGGAGCCCAAGTCTTTCCTCCTCTGCCCTGCGTCACCTTGTTTTCAGAGGGGACTGGAGTTGCAGAAAAGCTATGACATGGAAGGACTGTCTCTAAGAACCCCATGTCTCACGGGTGAGCTAGTTGGGAGACATTGGCTTCGTCACAAAGCAGTTGGGTGAATACGTGGGTGTGGGAAATAATGAGACATCGTGACTTAGTATTCCATAGATTCAGAGGCCTGTCCAAGGTGAAAAGGGACTGTAAGCTTGGGACTGTCGTCAGTTCTCCAGACACCAAGCCGCCTTTCTCCTGTTATCTCATAATCACTGCAAAGCCCGCTACTCGCAGAATCTTTTTTTTTTTTTTTTTTTTGCCATCAACACAAGCCTGCAAACACAGTCTGTGGACACCTGGCTGTTAAATAAACCTGAACCAAACTTGGCCTTCTTTTTTGGAACACTTCTCAGCAAAAAGAGAAATTGCTCCTTTAAAGCTTGTACTTAGGTTCAGGTCCCAACCACCAAATGCAAGTCCAAGTCTACACCTCCCCAGCCTACTACTGAGAATGGGTCCAGCCCTGGCTGGGGTGGCTCAGTGGATTGAACACCGGCCTGTAAACCAAAGCATTGCTGGTCTGATTCCCAGTCAGGGCGCATGCCTGGGTTGCTGGCCATGTCCCCAGTTGGGGGCATGTGAGAGACAAGCAATAGATGTATCTCTCACACATGGATGTTTCTCTCCCTCTCTTTCTCCTTCCTTTCCTTTCTCTCTAATAATAAAGAAATAAAAATCTTTAAGAAAGAAAGAATGAGCCCAGAAAAGATGGATACCTTGATCTTTTCCTGGCTGTCTCGTTAATTCAGCGTTGTGCTTTTCTGCTGTCTAGAGTCTGGGATGTGAACACGGGTGAGGTTCTGAACACGCTGATCCACCACAATGAGGCTGTCTTGCACTTGCGCTTCAGCAACGGCCTGATGGTGACCTGTTCCAAGGACCGCTCCATCGCTGTGTGGGACATGGCTTCTGCCACCGATATTACTTTGCGGCGTGTCTTGGTCGGACACCGTGCTGCTGTCAATGTGGTAGACTTTGATGATAAGTACATCGTGTCCGCCTCTGGTGACAGAACCATCAAGGTAAGTGTGTCTGCTTCCTCCTGTCCCTTTAGAAGGGAGAGAAAACAAGCGGCTTCTACCAACCTGGTACTTCTCCATTTGCGCTTAGGAGCCCTTGGAGCCACCCTGTTCTGCATGCTTCTAGAGTTACGGGCACAGGAGAAGGAAAGGGTCCTGGGACCGGGATAGAGAGCAGTCCTCTGTTTCAGGAGGTGACATGGTCAACAACCTTTACAAGGGGAAGAGAACTAACCTACTGCACATGTCCCGTGTGCTCGGAGCTTTTCCATTGCCGCCTTTGCTTCTCCCTCCTGGCACTCTGTCGAGTAGGTCTTGCCCCCTGTCCGCGGCATGGCTCAGAGAGTGGAGAACTACACCGGAGACCTCCCAGCCAGCTAGTGGCAGAGCTGAGATTTGATGTGTTCACCTTCTTTTGAGAGCCTGCCATGCCACAGACCCTGGGCTGGGTGCTAGAGATGTGGTACCAAGCAACACGTGTCGTGTCCCCAAGAAACTCCACATGTGGCAGCCGCAGCGAGGCGCCCGGCAGTGTCTCTAGCTTCGGGTGATCCCCAGGGTACGATAAATGCAGTTCTGGTTCCAGTATCCATTCAATTTTTAAACTTTTAGCTTTCTTAAGTTTTTATACCATTTCACATACCATTAAGATTCACCCTTTTAAAGCACACAGTTCAGTGGCCTTTAGTCTGGTCACAGTGTCATGTACCCTAACTAGCTCCAGAACGTTTTTAGTCCCCCTCCGAAAAGCTTACCCATCAATAGTCATCCCCTGCTTGCGTCCCCTTGTCCCCGGCCGTCCCTAATCTACCTTCTGTTTGTGAACTTGCTTCATCTGGACATTTCGTATAAATGGAGTCGCACTGCCTGCGACCTCTCATGTCTGGCTTCTCTGAGTGTGTTGTGTTTGCAGTCCACCCCCGGACACTGCAGCGGGGAGCAGGGCTGTGCTTCTCCTGGTGATTGCATGCAGGCCGGCAGGTGTGTGTACCGCGTTGCATTTGTCCACTCATCAGCCGGTGGGCATTCTGGTGTGTGCACTTGTTATCTGTCACGGATGCTGCTCTCATGAGCGTCGTGTGGACATGTATTTGGAGTTCTCCTGGATGAAAACTCTGTGTTTGATCTTCTGCCAAACTGTTTTCCAAAGTGGCTGAGCCAGTTCACAGTCGCACCAGCAATGTGTGAATGCTTGGACTTGGCTCCAAAAAACCTTTTTATGACAGCACTAGGCGGCGTTCTAGCGTGTCACCCCACAGATCACAGACTGGGTGGCATCAGAGCATGGACTGGGTGGCCTGGATGCTGAACAGCTAGGATTTGTCATAATCCACTCACTGCTCAGCCACACCAGTTGGTACAAGACCAGCCAGTGCCTGGAAGTCAAGAGGGTCTGGGCCTTAAAGAGCTGTGGTGTCATATCAGCCTGGAAGGTTTTCCCATGTCCTCGTCAACATTTGTTACTGTCTTTTTTATTACAGCCATCCTTGCGGGTGTGCAGTGGGGTCTCTGTGATTTTGCTTTTCATTTCCCTAATGACTAATGACGTTGAACATCTTTTCATGTGCTTATTGGCCAATTTTATGTGGAGGAACTCTTAAGTCTTTTGCTCCTTTAACAAACTGAATTATTTGTCTTATTGTTTAGTTGCATACATAAAGTTCTTTATGTATTCTGATTATAAGGTCCTTATCAGATAATTATTTGCAAATGTTTTCTTTCATCTTGTGGGTTGTAATTTTACTTTAATTTTTTTTAATGTTCTTTCTTGACGGCTTTCTTTGAAGCACAAAACAATTTTAATGTTGATGAAGCCCATTTTAGCAATTTCTTCTTTTGTTGCTGTGTTGTCACATCTAAGAAACCATTGCCTAACCCAGTGTCACAAAGATTTATTTACTCCCGTGTTTTCTTTTTAGTGCGTTACGGTTTCAGTTCTTACATTCCGGTCTTTGATCCTTTCTGAATTAAATTTGTATGCGTAGTGTGAGGTAGGGGTTCCCGTCATTCTTTTGCATGTGGACGTCTAGTTTTCCGTTCAACGACAAGTGCAGCTGGCACAATAATTCAGGGCGCTTCGGTGGCTTTGCGTCTCCTGATTTGGCTGGTAATACATTGTGTGTGTGTGAACATCTGTGTCCTGCAGATGGTTTCACGAAAGAGCGATTATCTATTCCACATTTACAGTATCAGGGACGATGTGTCCAAGCCGGTAGAGCTGTCCGTGATGCTGCTGGAAAGTGGGTGTGAAAGGTGACACTCGCTCACATCGCTTACGTGGGGTGTGATGTGTCAGCTGGTAAAAAACATGAAACCTGGCCCAGACTTCTTCCTCTGGGCAGCCAACTGTCCGCACCACCCAGGAGGTGTTCTCTCTGTGACGGGCGCAGGGTCTGGAGCCTGCTAGCTGCCCTCTGGTTTCGTCCCATTGTTACCCACCACTCAGCAGCCGAGACTGGTCTGCTGTCTAGTCCGTGCCCCAGCCGCCCACCCGTGTCTCGTAGTCAAGTATTTTGATTGTTCCTAGGCTCTGGTTTCCCTCCCTCCCTCCTTCCCTCCCTTCCTTCCTTCTTTCTTCTTCTTCTTTTTTTTTTTTTTTTTTTTGTAAAGGTATATTGTGAGGGGACTTGTCTGCATTCATTCTTTAAAATATTACTGATTTGGCCCTGGCTGGCGTGGCTTAGTGGATTGAGCACCAGCCCTGCAAACCAAAGGTCAAGGTTTGGTTCCCAGTCAGGGCACATGCCTGGGTTGTGGGCCAGGTTCCCAGCAGGGGGTGCATTAGAGACAACCACACATTGATGTTTCTTTCCCTTTCTCCTTCCCTTCCCCTCTTTCTAAAAATAAATGAACTCTTAAAGAAATAAAATAAAATAAATAAAACACTGTTGGTCTGTTGCAGGTCTGGAGCACGAGTACCTGTGAGTTCGTCCGCACTCTGAACGGGCACAAGCGAGGCATCGCCTGCCTGCAGTACAGGGACCGGCTGGTTGTTAGCGGGTCATCGGACAACACCATCAGGTGGGTGGAGACGGGGCACCGATGGAGCTGGCGGGGTGATTTTTCCACCGTGCCCACTCCCCTCCCACTGCTGATGCTGGAAAGGCCAGTCTTTGGGGAGCTTCAGATGAGGAAACAAGTCTGTTTGACTCTGTATACTGACGTGGGTAAAGCGTGTATTCTCCCAAGAGTCCCCCAGGACACAGGTTCCATGACCTTAGCTCTGCCCGAGATGCCCTGGTACCAGCACAGCTCAGAAGAGAGCGCGCTCCGGCCTGGCTCTGCTTTCCCATACCCTGAGCTCCTGAGCTCCTGCCCGGCCAGGGCAGCAGCTGCTTTGTCTGTCTCTCCCAGGACTCGGGTACAGGGTCATCTCCTCCTGTTCGGTCATAGGTTTTATTTCCCTTTTTCTTCCCAATACTCAGTGTCCTTGCTTTCTGGTAAAGATAGCCATCCTTAAAAACTTCATATCTCATTAGCGCTTGCCCTAAATACCTGCTTAACTATCCCAAGTCATCGTCACCCTGTCCCAGTATGTGTGAGTGGCTCTTTTTAAATAACCAAACTGCCTAATGTTTGGGCAAAAATTAAGATCAGGTTTGAGATTATTTGAGAAAGGGTAGGGCTCTGACTGCTGTAAGCTTTCTTTTAAGATACCATAAAAGTCACATTAGTGCTGGAATCTCGGTTCTGTTGTGTTCATCATGCTGTGTTACTTAGTGTTTCCGCAGTAAACAACTAAGACCCATGACCTCCTCACTGGGGTCTCTGAGGTCATACTGAGTGACAGTGCGCCGCTGTGCCGTCTCCATGCATGATGGGGGCTGCTGGTGGGGAGGCCAAGGAAAGTTCATTACAGCATTCGTTTCCTGACTTCGTTCTGTGCGTGTTAGGCTGCTGTGATTTCTTTTTGCAAATAATGCAGAAAAACCAGTGGTAATAGAAAACATTTTATTTTCAGAATTGTTACACAATCCTGCGTAGAGAAAAAGGCTGGGGTGTGTGTTCATACACTGGGTTTATGGTTCTGAGACACGGTGTGCACCTAACGAGCCGCCCCGCCAGCCGTAGCTGGATCGCCCAGCGCGCGTGTGTGTCTGAGAAAGAGCGTCTCTGGGCCTCCTCAGGAGAGGGAGACCACCGGGCTGGTTCTGGCCTCCGTGGGCCTTGTGGACTCCAGGCTGGAAGTGCCTGGGATGGAAGTCTTTTACTTGTTGACCTTATTTTAATAAGTAGTACACACATGTGATTTTAAAAGTTTCAAAGTGTATAAAATGAAAAGTAAGGCTTCCTCCCGAGTGAATGCTTTAAACACACCAACGGCCTGAGTGTCCACAGATGTGTGTGGTGTGGACGGAAGTAAATTCCAGAGCAGTGAAAAGCACGTAAGGACAGACGGGAGGGATGTGGGGGCAGTGGGACCCCATGCAAGGAGCTGTTTCACAGAGGTTTGTTTTCATTCCAGGCTCTGGGACATCGAATGTGGCGCCTGCTTAAGAGTCCTAGAGGGGCACGAGGAGCTGGTGCGGTGCATCCGGTTTGACAACAAGAGGATCGTCAGTGGAGCCTACGACGGGTATGTATGTCCCCTTGCAGGGGCCCAGCTGCCATAGAGCAAGAGGGGCAAGTGTGCAGATGGAGCAGCTGTGTGCAGGCCAGGTCCTATGCTGGGTGGTTTCTGTTACTGATGGATGGTGGGTTTATTGCACCGCTTAGCCCTGGACCCCACGGGGACAACCTCCATGACCCCTGAACGAGTGCTTTTAACTGCGTGGCGTGGGTTGTGTGGGAGGTCAGTTCTTTGCCCTGGCCCTTAAACCCGGTGTGGATTTTTTCTTTTTTTCAATGATAAATTTCCTTCCCCCTTTTGGTGAATTGAACAAACCTTTTTTAAAAGCCTCATGACTTCTTAAATGAGCAAATGGCAACTGTAAACCTTTCAAAATGACCTTACATATACTTCACGAATGGGTTCATTGGTCTGTTGACACTCCTGTTACTGACTTTGGATGTCTGCCTAGTTGGGAGGGAGGTACCTGTGGGTGTTCAAGACAGCCCTGGCTTCTGCCAGCAGCACCTCCCAGCCCCTGAGAGCCCCTGATGGACGAATTTGGTGACATGGAATATCAAGTCAGGGTTGAACTCAGATAACCTGCGGTTGTTTTCTTGTCTCCCCTAAAACACTTCTTTACAATTCCAGCAAGTCAGAGAATGTGTAGGACCTTACCTTTCTCAAAATTAATTGGTTGAAATTACTTGTAAGATAAGAACACAGCTCCCCATTCACTTTCATAATAGGCAGGTCAGACTTGCTTGGCAGTGTTTAAAATGTTACCTTGTCCACTCATCGTGATCCATTGTCCTTTCCAGGAAAATTAAAGTTTGGGACTTGCAAGCAGCTCTCGACCCTCGGGCCCCAGCAAGCACCCTGTGTCTGCGCACACTGGTGGTATGTGGCCTGTGGCGGGGGGGGGGTCCCTGTGCTGGGGTGGCCGCCTGCACACAGACTCGCGGGGTGTCACTGGGAAGCTTGTGACTCCAGAGAAATGCGCTGCTGTGGTTGTTTTGCTCAGCCAGAATCAGAGTTCTTGACCTTTCATTACAGGGAGCTCTTCCCCAAGGAGTATTTATACAACTTAGGATGTGAAAGCAGGCTTCCTCATTTATAGGTGGGCCGATGTCCTCATGGAGCAAAAAGTATTTCCTCCCCGTAGGTTCAGGAGAATTCCTAATGTGGGTATCTGGTTATGCTGCGCTTTTATAACAGCACATTTTGGTGCTGTTACGGTGGAATTCCCGCTCTGTCTGTGTTCTGTGGATTATTGCTTTGACGTATAGGAGAATTTAATTTTTAAATGTTAATCTTGCTTTGGTAGCTTTACCAAGCACATCATTTCTAATAGTCTGCTTGCTTTTGTTGTGTTTTTGAAGAGATAGTTGCTTGAAAATATTGATAGATTTTTCTTGTTTTCAATAGTTTTACCTTTTATTTCTGTATGTTTGCTTCTCGCATTGACTAGAACATGCAGAACTGCAATTGAGGCCATTCTTGTTTTCTTCTTGATCCTGACGGGCAGGCTTCTAGTGTTTCATCATTCCTTTCGGCGTTGGCTGTTGTCAGAGACAGTCCCGGTCCGTCAGAGACGCTGTCCTGGCTCTAGTGTCAACAGCGTGTCAGGGATGGGTATCAAGTATAGTCTGCCTTTCTAAGACCCTTTGTGATATGATCACAGTTTTTCTTTGTCGTGTTAATGGGCCAGGATCTAGGGTACAAGAAAAGACCTAGAAGCAAAAGCAGAGTGTCTATTCTGGGCCGAAGAGCAGAGCTCAGTAAGCTCTGGAAACTCAGATTCGGGAAGCTGGGATGAGTCACTAGCTGCATTTCCCACCTGGGCTGAAGCCCTGATGGTGAGAGGGGAGGGGTTGATTATAAAGGTCTCATTTTATTCACCCAGCTGTTCTGCTTCACAGGAACATTCTGGACGTGTGTTTCGGCTACAGTTTGATGAATTTCAGATCATCAGCAGCTCTCACGATGACACTATTTTGATTTGGGATTTCTTAAACGTGCCTCCCAGCGCCCAGAGTGAGACCCGCTCGCCCTCCAGAACGTACACGTACATCTCCAGATAACAGTCTGCGCCCCACCCGCTCCAGGTGAGCGCACCCGGTATGATTGCACTATCGGAGGTCACCTTCCCGGGGCGGGGGGGCTGTGGTTAGGCTGCTTCTCTTGGTGATGGGGACCCAGGTGGTCGTCTGGATTGGGTGCCTCCACTTCCCAGAGGGCCAGGGTGAGGCTGGTCTTCATGGTCTGGTTGAAATGGAGTCTGCATCGGAATCCTGTGTGTCGTTGGTTTTTGTATTGATGGACAAGTTTGCTCCCATTTCTGAAAACTTTTTAAGTGGTTTCTCGTGTCCCACCAACTTAACACCAGTAGAGTCCTCTGTGTTAGGGTGTAAGAATCTCCTTTTTCTATTTCTTTCCTGTCCTTCACTTCTGTCTTTAAAATCAAAAAAGAAAACACCATAACCAACATTCAAAATTGCCTGCTCTGCCATCTCGACTCCCCCACCCCGCCCACTGCTGCTTAGAAGAGGCCTCAGAGGAGGGGTTATGTCAAGAGAGAGCCCCCACAGCTCGTTCCATGTCCACGGGATGCCGCCGTGCTCTGGAGACAAAGCCCTTCACCTGTCTCCAGGAAGACTCAGGGGCCATCAGTGAGGGCACGTTCTGATAACAGAGGGTGTCCAGCCTTGGGAACGAGGAACCTCACTTGGCTGTGTCCTCAGGCCTGATGACCCTCTTTATTTGGGATGTACCCCCCAACTCTGAGAATCTGCAAGTGAGCCAGTGAATTTCATGCATAGTGAGCATTGTAGATGGAATGTACTTAAGTGTAGCGCTGTGTGTGTGTGTATGTGTAGTACTATGTATATGTGTATTTGTGATTAATACAGTTCATTTTCATTGAAAAGCATTCCTTAACGCTAAGCCGCCTTTCACCATCGTGTATTTTCCTGTTCGTTGCCTACTTACGCTGTAAGGAGGGTCCAGGTGCAGAATTGCGGATGTTTTGATGGAAACGTAGGGACCACCACCTGATTGTTTTTTCCCTCCACAACAAGCTATGAACAGTTTCTTTTACACTTTTAAATACTTGAAAAAATTAAAAGAATATTTCGCGACGCACAAAAACTATGTGAAGGTTAGATTCCAGTGTCTGTTAACTAAGTTTCAGGGAGCACAGGCATGTTCGTTTGCTTCATGTGTTGTCCGTAGCTGTTTCCGTGCTCCAGGGGCCCAGCTGTGTACTGTTGACAGAGACCATATGGCCTGGACCATCTTATATGTTTATCTGGCCCTTTAAGAAAATGTTTGCTGACCTCTGGTCTTGCCCCAGTTCCATCTATTAGTGATGAACCAAGGGTTCTGCAAGTGGAACAGCAGGTTAGTCTTTTCTTTATGCTAACTCAGTTTGATCAGTAGTGGCTGGCAGGGTGCTTCCTTTGGAAGGATTTGGAGCCCCACATGGGCCCCAAATGACTCAGTGCCACAATGAGTTTGCTGCGCCTACCTGGGTGTGGAGGCCAGCCACCGTAGTGACCGATAAGCCACTTACATAATCGCTCTTCCTGGTCTTACGTGTGATCACACTGTGTGTTTTGGCAGTGGCTGGCCCCCTTGCTGCTTTCTCTCTGGATAAATTCTTAAGTCAGTTGAAAACCCCTGGGCAGGACTTTTACATTTACCAAGCGTAGTCCTTACATTAACTGGATGTAGGGCATTGCAGAGGAAGAAGGCGAGAACGATTAAATGATTTCTCCTCCTGTCTCAGCCTCCCTTCCCAAAAAGCCTAAGAAAATAGAGGGAAGGAGGAATGGACCCAGATGAGAACTGGTTTCCCTCCTGGTCTTTCTCCCTCTTCATCCCAGCTTCCACCCTGCAGCCAGCCAGGGTCGTGTCAGCCACGCCTCAGCCATCCTGTGTCACAGCGCCCTGTTGTCTGCAGGCCGCGGTTTCCCCGCAGAGCTGGCTGAAGGGGTTCAGCACCTTCCCCTCCCTCCTGTGCTGTCTGCCCCCTAGCGCCCTGCTCCCATCGGACGGAGCTCTGTTGAATTCTTCCCCGCACAGCTGGGTAGTGCAGACCCCCCACCCCCACCCCTTGTTGTGCTGCTCTCGCTGGGGAGATGCGCCCAGCGCTCTGCCGCCCCCTTCGCTTCCTTGGACTTAATTTAGGGGTTGGTGCTGACACACTGTGCAGGCCTTTCTCCCTTACAGGGGCACCCGTCACCGCAGCCCACTGTTGAGGGGAGCGCCTGCTGTACTCTAAATGCTCATTGCTGCTGTCTATTCAGGAAGTGACACTCAGGGCTAATAGGTCGCATTTGTGCTCTCTTTCCTAGGCCACTCAGGCCTGTGTCCCTACATAAACGCGTGGGAAACTTCAGTGCATTCATGTAGTTGCTTGAGCAAACATGAAGGTAACTCAGTAAGACTTTAGAATCAAGTGTCTAAAGTGGCAGAGTCAGCTGCTGTGCATGTATCTTCCTCCCACAGGCAGGGCCTGGGTGCACATACCTCCCTTCACCCTGCCCCTCACCTCCACCAGGCCTCTGTCGCTGTTTCTAATCCCTTTCATTGAGGCATGATTTGTGTGAAATGGATTGTCCCAATTTAAAGTGCACTGTGTAACAAGTCTTTACAAATGTACCCATCTCTGCAACTGCCCCACAGTCAAGATAAAAACATTTCTATAGCCCCCAAAGTTCCCTCGTGTTGCCTTTGTAGTCCAAGCCTGACCCTGCTCCGGCCTCAGCCGACCCCGCCTTGCGCCCCGCCACCAGGTTCATTCCCGTTCTGCGGGGCTGCGCCGTGCCCTGCATAGTTGCCGACCGCCTAGGGCCCTGCAGCTCTCCACATGTGGCCAGTGCGACCTATGGACAAAATTTTTCATTATATTTTAATTGAAATTAGTTGGATTTTAATTATATTTAATTATAGTTTATTTAAATTTATATTTAAACAGTTCAGTTCAGCTACTGGCCATTTGTAGACCAGTGTCATTCTAGAAGTTTTACACTTTCAGCTTTCACATTAGGTCTCTGCTCCATGCAGAGCCCAGTTCCGTGTGGCGCGAGGTCAGGATGCCACAGTGTCTGTTTCTGTGCGGTTAGCTGGCTGTTCCAGCGCCGCTCGATGAAGAGGTTTTCCTCTCCCCATTGAATTGCTATGGCACGTCGGCCAGAAACCAGGTGACCCGTCACTTGTGCCCCTGCATCTGGATCTCCTCTGCCGTGTGGCCACCTTCTGCCACTGCCAGGCTATACAGTGAATCTCCCAGTTTTAAAAACGCTGTTTCAACTGCTCTGGGTCCTTCAGGCTTTCACGTTCAGTTTTGAATTAGATTGTCAGATTCCATGAAGATGACTGCTGGGGTGAGGGTTAGGGCTGTGTTGAATCTGAAAACCTTTTGTGCAGAGAATTTTTGTCTTAACACTTGCTGAGCCCTCCACCTCATAAACGCAGCCTACCACTATTATCTAGGTCTTCTTCAGTTTCTCTTCTGCAGGGCTTTGCAGGGTTTTTCTTCAAGTCTTGCACACCTTTTGTTAAATTTATTCCATTCTTAATTTTTCCTTTTATAAGCTATACGTTTCCTTCCCTGTGTCGCTTTAGCTGCAGCTGGCCTCTGCTTAAGTTTCCCCGTACAGGGAGCATGTAAAATGGCGTGTGAGCAGGCAGAGCTGTGGCCGAGTTCCTGGAGTAGACAGGCTCAGGCGAGAGCCGGCGTGCCCCAGAACCACCTCAGTGCACCCGTCGTCCCTTGGGTATGGGTATGGTAAAATTCCAGACATCCCAGAATGCCCCTCACCCCGGCACACATAGCAGGTGAATTGTAGAACGTAGTAAATGTTTGTAAGCTGGACAGCTTCCATGTGTCACGTAAAAGGGCCCGGATCCAGGTTCCTTTGGTTGAGAGATGAAACGGTGATCAGCAGCGCTGTTTCTGTCATCGGCCGTGTGGAAAGGAAACTGGTATCACTCCTTCCAGCCCTCCACCCAGCCCCTTGTAGGGAACAGCTGCCTCGTTGTGACCCACAATTACAAATCAATGGAAAAATCTTATCTGCTTTTTAAGCAGCACAAGTAATGAAACCTCAAATGTGTTTGTCTCTTCAAAGTAAATTGCTTTTGACAACCTTGGCAGTCAACTTCATGGTTTTTATTGCTCTTTTCCAAATTCTTTTCATTTATTGTAACATGAAAAAAATTATTACCATGTGATGCTGTAGGATTTATGCATCATGAGAAATACTACCCTAACGATGATTTAACCTTGGAGTAAAATACTCACCCCTAAAGTATTAGGTAAGAATACCTCTCTGTCAGGAAACCTAACAATAGATTTATTTGCCAAGTCACTTTAAAAAAATTACTAGCTCCTAAGAGCTATAGATATAGTAGTTCTCATTTCTCTTATAACCAGACAATATAAGATCATTTAGAAAATTAGGAAAAAACCAGATAAACCAAAAGAAGGAAATAAAATTCTATTTGTGGTTCACCATTGTTATCTCTGCTTATATATATCCTTTCAGGTTTTTAAAAATACATTTGATAACCACAAGTTTTTAAATGCTTTTGTTTCTCTTTGTTGTGAAATTGTTGCATGTCAGTAATGTCAGTGTTTGCCTGAGTTGTCCTCTTACTGGCAAAATAATATTGACTGTTGGGCTGTATCCTGTTCTGTATTTGGTGACCCCCTCCCCAGCTTTTAGCTGTTATAAAGTACATTACTGATCTTTTTTTTTTTTTTTTAATTTAGCTTAATCTTTGCCCAACCCTTTTACCTTGGGTTAAAATTCTAGAAATGTCTTGAGTGTCTGGGTGAAAAGATAAGACATGTGAAGACTCCCAATAACTGAGGCACGTTGTCCTCCGAGGGGCCAAGTCAGTGCACCTTCCCACCAGCAGCGTTTGAGCTGGCCTGCCTCTTACCTCTGGGTGTTCGATGAAAATCATTTGGGTACCTTTAAGATCCCTCATGGGAAAATAGTGGCAAATAAAATTGAATCTTTCTTGAACTCACTGAGAAAGGTTGTTTGAATTTTTGATATCTATGAAAATTGACAACCTTTTAGGAAAGTTTCCGTTAAAAAATCAATCTCCCTTCCTTGCTTTCTCTCCCCTTCTCTCTCTCCCTTACTCCGGCTCCCTCCCCCTCCCCAACAGAACTTCAGACCTGTGACTTTTAGATCTTATAGACCAGTGGCTTAGTGTGGCATTTGGAAAGGGTTGTGACTCATTAGGATTGTGAAACAATTTTAATGGAATGTGACTTTGATGAAATTTTGAATGGAAAAGGTTAGCCTGTATCGCAGTACATCACGATGATAAGCCTTATTCCGTGAATGTTCTGCTTAGGGATTATGTGCATTGTATTTACATATGTGGGTGAATGTAAAGGTTGTGATTGAAATGTGTACCTGACTCAGAGTCACAGTCAAAGAATCTGGACCATTTAATAGTCTTTTCCTCTATACTCTTGTCCTTTTATTAATGATTCATTTCACAAAGTGGTAGTTCCTGATGATTAGCATTCTGTGTAGAACAGCTACTTCATTTACTAGCTTTGCATACTTTTGTCCACAATGATAGTTTTAGTACCTTCAGGATGATACGAGACAGGCGCTAGTAGGTTCTGAATGTCCTAAAAGATTGTGCTAAATACAAAATCTGACATTAAGCCTATTTTGTTAGAGGCATACTTTTTGGCAACAGCACTGAAAGATGGTAGGTTTATAGGCTCGGGCGTTGCTTTGAACCCCCACTCGTACCGATAATATGCCTTGAACTGAGCCTTAGTGGTCTGCTTTGCAGTGTGGCTGTACGAGTTCGCACCTGACAGGATCTGTGCGGATGAGGTGCACGCGACACCTGGCATGCAGGATGCAGAGAGCGGCTGCCACTCCTGGTGCCAATCGCTGGGAGACCAGCCCTGGGTTGCATGCGCAGCAGCGTGTGCCTGTGGGTGGGCTGTGGTGTGCTCCCTGTCTCACCAGCATGGCCGTCTGTTCTCACTTGGTGTTTTTTTCTCCAGGGTTTCCTAGTCTTGAACTACTGGCTACATGGCTACCAAACGCCTAAGGGAGTTCTTCACAGCTGAGTCACGAAGCTGGAATTGGTTCTAGATGCTGGGTAGATGCAAAGCAGCCTAACTCTTCAAGCACCGACCTTTCCCACCTCCGACTCTGGCCTCCACTTTGAGAAGGACACCTTAGCCTCACCGACTTCAAGCAGGACAGCAGCCCATTCCTCCCCCATCCGTGAAAAAAATCGAATGCTTCCTGTGTAACTTGTCCGTGTGAACGGAACATGCAGGCTGTTCTCCGGAAGTAAATTCACGGTCAAGAGAAGACTTGGCCTCTAATTTATGTTGCTTTGCACTTTGATCTGATACTAAGAAACAGCATCCTTTGGTGAAATTTTGGGTGCCAAACACCTACCCAGAATGTCCAGGGCTTTCCTTTGCAGGAGTTTCCTTTCGACCATCCACGTCACTCTGCATTCTGACTTGTGTTAGGGATGTGCGGACTGTGGGAAAGTTTCTCTGGGTTGTGTTAGTAACATTTTTGGGGTCACACTTCCTTTCCGTACCATTTCTCTTAATTTAAAGGACTGTAAGCCAGGCTGTATTACCTCCCAGCAGGTGACATAGCTCCTTCTTTCATTAACTGTTCTCTGTGCCCCAACCATCTCCCGGTATTTGGTAGAGTAACACCTTCACACATGTGCTCGCCTCCTAGTTTAAACCCTGTATCCGCATGTAGATAAAATGTACATAACAGTTTAACCTCAAGGTGGCTGGAGCCAGGGCCCCGTGCCTGAGACACTAATTCAGAGTGCGTTTGCACTCAGCTGGGGGCTGGGCTCGAGGGCCTGGCACCAGGGCTGGTGTGGATTACCTAGAACCTTTCCTGCAGTATTCATGCGGTGTTTTTATTTCGTCATTGTCATTGTGTGCGTGCGGTGTGGGTTTTTAATGGGAATCCTGTTTTACAACGTAATTTCTAAAGTTTGACACAGAATGCTTTACTCGTTGTGCAGTACGTTTGGTAGAGAGGCACCTGAACATTATTTTTGTTTCCTCAGAAGTACACCTGAGTACTGGTGGTCACTTCCCATGGTATTCGTTTGACTTCACAGTCAAAGTCATCACTCTGTGCGTTAGTATCCCTGGGAGGGGAGAGCAGGAAGGCCCGTGCCCAGTGGCCCTGGGCGTCATGCGCCCTGGCCTCGTTGGCACGCAAGCAGGCCCTGCTGCGTGTGGGAGGCCAGGCACCAGGTGAGGCTGGCGTCTTGAGTGGAAGGGGACTCCCGCGTGGTGCGAAGCCTCAGACTGACAAATCCCATCCCCATCATCTCTGGTGTCCCTTGCTGCTGTGGGCCCGGCAGGTTCTCAGCACTCCGAGTGTCTGCGGCCTGAGTGTGTGGGTGGCGCTGTCATGCTAACCACGCGGAAAGGGCCTGGGCAGTGGTTGGCACCCCCTCCCCTTGTCCGATATCAGGTGTTGATTTGCCCCTCGCCATTGTTTCCAAAGATCATGGGGTGTCGGTGGCGTGTTAGAGGACCAATGCGCACCTCCTGTGGACGCACCCTTCCCGTGGAAGCACACTCGGCTGCTGCAGGCCAGCCCCCTGCTCGCGTGGGCCTCGCACTGAGCACGGGGTGGGGATCGGCGTGTGTGTGTGTGTGTGTGTGTGTGTGTGTGTGTGTGTGTGTGTGAGAGAGAGAGAGAGAGAGCTGTTTATCCGGTCGGCTTTGCTTTTCGCTTTTCTGAGTACATCCTTCCCTCCCACGTGACTGAATTTCTGTTTTTGAGAAATTGAGCCTCAAAGTGTAAAAAGATAGGCCTCCATTCGTAAGGTGGGTCTTGTAAGCTTGACAACGGTGGTGGAAGTGGTGTGACTTTCCACCGCCCGTCAGCTTACAGCCGTCCTGGCGGACCAGCGAGGAGAGCCCGGGGGCGGGTGGGGGGAGGCAGTTCTGGACGAGTGGACTTTCTGTTGTTGTTTTTGCATGTTTAATATAAAAGTTCTTGTTCCTTGGGAGATCATGGCCTTTGAATATGCACACACCCTTTGAATCGTGCCTACTAAAACTATAGCAGGGGACTTCGGCACCCAAGGAATTCCGACTTTCTGGGATTATAGTAGTAATTCCCAGCCGTACTCTGGACTTTATTTTGCTAACCCATAATTGAGCAAGTGTAAATTACTGCTATATTAATGTTTTAAAGCACTGGGATAGTCTGATTCTAACTTGTAATTAATTATGTTTGCCAATTATCTGTTTGAAATAAATTTGTGTCTGAACAGCTATTGAAGCTGTTAAATTGTACAGATATTATTCATGACAGCTTTGTACTGTGGAATGTGCTTAATAAAAAAACAAAAAGTTGACCTTTGTCCAATAAATTGCTAAGTAATGTCAATAAATCAAGTATGAGTATTATGCAGTACATCTAATCTGGCTTCATGCAATTGTTACTTCAGCTACTAATTCAACGCCAATACTCTTTAAATAAAGTGTTGCAATACTCCTGATGTTCTGTTAAGAAATTTTTCCAAAAACCCCCTAAAACCCTGTCGTGTGCTGTTAGTATTTCAATGACATACAATTAAAGTTTATAGACTTAAAAAATCATCTGCTCTGTAAAATGAGGTTGAAAGCAAACTGCTTTTGGCCTGGGAGAACTTGTAGGACAGCCACCAGTCTGTGCCTCAGGTGCTTTCCTGGAAGCTGGCTCAAGGGGCTCCTCCCCAGCAAACGAGCACCGCCTTGCTGCACAAGTCACTGGAAAGGTAGGAGAGCGGCCCCTGGCGTGAGCCCATCTCTGATTCCTGACGAAGCAGGGTGGTGAGACTTGCAGCAGCTCCCTGCTTCACATCTGCAGGTTCACACCTCAGTGCTTGAGTCCTACCTAGGTCAGAAAGAACACGGCTGTGTCTGCAGGGCTCTGCGAGCGGAGCCCTGAGAGGTAGCTGGTGTTTTCCGGATAGCTAGATTGCCCCCCACCCCGTTCATCCACCGATGTGGTGCTGTGGACTTCGGTAATGAAATC
Source organism: Anoura caudifer (assembly GCA_004027475.1). Classification (NCBI taxonomy): domain Eukaryota; kingdom Metazoa; phylum Chordata; class Mammalia; order Chiroptera; family Phyllostomidae; genus Anoura; species Anoura caudifer. The sequence continues at coordinate 133,633 of PVKU01001324.1, read as the reverse complement.
AAAGTATTTCTAGACAGTATTGCCCCCACCCATTTTTTTTTGTTGTTAAAAGTTTTAAAAACATGCAACTTGCATATAGTTAAGAAAACCGATGTATAAACCATAAAAAGAAGGGTGAAAGTGATTTTCTCATGTAACCCTCAGCCCCCAATCAGTGTTAACCAATTTTTTGCATATCTTACCATGGATAATAATCTGTATAGAAGGGTGTGTGTGTGTGTGTCTGTGTATTTATACATACAGGCCACTCCCCACACTGCCTTTTAGCATTAATGGCAGTGTGCTATACACCTACCTGTCCCTTGCTTTTTCATCTAATGCTCCTCAGAAGATCGTGCCATGTCAGTACATGTAAGTCAATGTTTTTGTCCATGGCTGCCTAGGATTTGGTTGTAAGGATGCACCGGTAAGTTATTTAGCTAGTTCTTGAGGCTGGACGAGTAGGTGGCGTCCTGCCTTTTACTCTGCTTTTGCTCAGGTCTTTCTGTCCCTGCTTGTGCTCTGCAAGGTAAGCGTGGTGATTTGGGCTGACCCTTAGCAGGTGTCCGACCTTGCTGCAGAGTCGGAAGACCTTCTTCCTGTGCCTCTCTGGTCGTCTCCTACCCTCATGTAGCTGCCGTTCAGTAAAGACTAGTTTCCTTCCTCGATAGGGGAGGTGTTACTGCAAGGAACTCACGGCTCTGAAAGCACCCCATGATAACGATGGAGGTTCTGGGGAACTTGGATCTGTAATCACAGGCCGGTGGTGCTTTGCCATGTTGGGCTATTTATTTTCTCGTTACTAAGGAGAAAGGAAGTTGGGCTGTCTGGCCGGTCCTGCTGTGACTAATTAGCTGTGTGACTAGACCCCCTTTTGGGTCCTAGTGGTTCTGTGTGTGAAAGCAGGTTTCACTCGTTCAAGTTGTGGAGGGCACGTGCCCCAACTCTGGGCAATATGTTGCCTTGTGGAATGGAGACCAGGGTGGCGGGTCTATGATTTCTAGAAAGGTGGTATCCACATTCTGTAGACACCTGCTTTAGAAAAGTTGGTTTGTGAGGTTGTTTACAAATAAATAGTAGGGCACCAGCTTGCCATCTCTGAACTGACACGATTTTAAGCATTTGTAGTAGTGGCCCGCTGAAGCATTGTGCTCAAGTTCGGTGACTGAAGTCTTGAAGAACAGAAGCGATTTCAGAGAAATGAGGGAACAAGCCTGTGACAGAGTGACCAGCACACATCAATCAATCAATCAATGCCTGTTGGTGAAAATGACCGAAAAGGGGAGGTTGTTGGAAAAGACAGAAGGAGGAACCGAGAGCGGGCAGCCTGTCTGCAATCGCTAAGCACCCAGACCAGCTGCCTGCTATTGGGCTGGAATTGCTTTCAGGTTAGGCAGGATTTAGGCCTCAAATCAGATCTTCCGGCTAGAGAGAACTCTGGGAGCCCCAAGGCTTCTGAGCTCCAGCTCGTTTTCTTGCTCAAAGCTGGGTCCAAAACCTCAACAAACATCTGTGGGATGACGAAGTGTGTGACCATCCAGGTGTTGGCCTGCCTGAAGGTGGGACGAGGCACCCCGCACACCCGAGGAGGTATGTTCATGTTGGGCTCGGGGAACCTGGGAGGGACAAAGCCAGAGACTTCATCTGTAGCGGGCGCGCCTTAGGGACAGCTTAAAGCTGCTGTCCTGATGCCATTCGGGGAGGACAACGTCAGATCCCCCTAACCCCTGCCCTTCACCTCCTTCCATCCAACAGACCTTTCCATCCTCAAGGACTGTGGTTGACTCCCAAACACCCTGCAGCTTGGGGGTTGGGAAGGAACGCTTTCACAACGCAGCAGCCGTTAGGTGCTGATGGAGACCACCCCACAAGGTCTGCAGGATGGCAGAAAAGAGCAGGACTCGGGCACGCCTAGCTCGGATTGGCACCCTGCCGCAGACAGGCAGCAGGCTCCATGGGCAAGAGCGTTCCTGCCCCGATCCTGAGCGACCTCACTGAGGAGATGGGGTTAGATGACAACCTACAGTGCCTGGAGCATGGTAGGCACTTAGTAGCTTCAACAGTGGTGTTTAAACAGTTGAAACAGAGTGTCTGGACCAGAGAAAGTTACCAGGGTTAGCAGGGTTCAGGGTGGTGTGAGGTGAGACAATGTTAAATGTGCTCAGGCGGGCTTGTCTGAGCTTCTGAGGGAACAGGCAGGAGCTGACACTTGGTCACCAGTGAGGACCTGTCCCAGAGAGGACGGAAGAAAGAAACCAGGGCCTGGGCTGTTCAGTGGGTGGGATGGAGGGAGATGGCCCAGGTGAACAGTGTTTATACCAAGTTATTTTTGTTAATTTGTTATTAAAAAGAATTCAAGTTTTAAAAGCAGTCAACCTATCGTATCCCCAAGGTATGTTTTGGGAAGGGATTGAGACCTCTATCTGCCATCATCCTCAATGAATGAGGTCTCCAAAGTGGACAGGCAAGACCTTTGAGTCCTCAGGTATGTGCAAGCTGCAGGACCAGGGGTGTTGGGTGGTGCAGGGAAAAAGGTGGTCCCCTCACCTCTCTGAGCTCCACGGGCACGGCGATGCCAGCAGGCTCCCCGAGGAGCCAGGCCTCCTACTGGACATCCCCCTGTGTTAGCAGACCCTCTGTACATCTCCTTCCACTGGCACATATGTTCTTTGGTCATTCATAAATGTACACGGTGCGCCTTCAGCAAGTCACAAGGTATGAAAGGAGCTGGGCAGGCCAGATCCCTGGTGCCGCCCAGTGTGCCCTGCTGATCCAGGAGGAGGGGCTGGGTCCCGGCGTCAGTCAGCAGCCACTGGTGGGCTTTAAGCTGGGAGAGAAACATTGAGGTCTGGGGAAGGTAGAGCCCTGGGCAGTTTGGGGGGTGCTGCCACAGTGTGGAACTATGCAACTTGGCAAGGGGCTCCGAGGGACAAGTTTAGTGTGTGTGTCTCCCAGACTCCACGAGGGGGTGGGGGCGGGGCCGTGACAAGAAGAAGAGCCCACCCCTGCTCTCAGGAAGCTTCCATTCCGAAGGAGACAGGTAACACACACACAGCTCGGCCAGGCACGCATGAATCCGTGGGGTAAACTTGGATCGTGATAAGTAAGGATGTGAAGAGAGACTGGGGCACATTTGTGCCAAGGCATCAAGGACAAGCAGGAGCCAGCCGGACAGTCCCAGGCAGAGGTGAGGGAGGCCCAAAGGCCTGGAGGAGGGAATGCCCTGGACCAGAGTAGCCGGAGGGTGCTTGGACGCCCCTGGTAAGGGAAAGAGGGTGGGTTGAGGCAGCAGCCGGTGACGCATCTGGATTTGGACATTGCAGGTGCTGGAGAGATAGCCCGGGGTGCTGACGGGGTCTGATGAGGCAGCCAGAAGGACATCAACCGCATTTAGGAAGAGGGCACAGGAGGACAGCCAGCGATGAAAGTGGCGGCACAGCGGCTGGAAAGGTAGGGACGTGATAACCCGTGGTCTTGGCCGGCTGGGTGGTGCTCCGGGACTTGGAAAGCCACTCTTCCCAAACACTTGTTCCCCAGCCCTCCACCCCCAGCTGTCAGGGCCTCCTGGGGAACAATGCTGGTTCACTCAAAGGAGGCCGCAGGCCACCTCACCCTCTCCACGTCCCTTCCCAGCCTTCCCAGCCGCCGCCCCTGCCCCTCCAGCCTTGGGCATGCTCCCTGCAGCCCATCTGCACAAACAGACTGGGGCCAGGTCTGTGCCTCAGGAATGAGAAGATAAAAGGGACCATCGGGGCTTTTCCCACCAAAGGCGAAAGCATTTTATAGAACGGTCTGTGAGTTTTTGTTTCAGGAAATTTCATCATGTCTCCAAGAAGGGGAGGGGAAATGGGGGGGGGGTGGAGGGGGGGGAGAGAGAGAGGGAGGGAGAGAGAGAGAGAAGGTAATTGGCCTCAGGTTTTCTCACTCCCTTCTCATGTTGGTAACAGGAGGCGGCCCAGGTCAGGCTGGGGTCAGAGACGTTTGGGCTCTTTAGTGCCGCTCTGTGAATACCTCGGTTCTGTAATAGTTTTTCCTTTAAAAACAGCTCTGCCTTCTTTGGCAGATGGTGACATTCCATTAGCATATGGAATATTTTTCAAAACACATCCGAAAGCATGTCTATTACGGAGGAGACTGGGCAAAAGCAGACGCGTGTTTGAAAAGCATGCTGGGAGCGGCTCCACGTTCCACGTTCCACAGAAGGCGCCCGCTCCCCGGCCTGCCCACCCCTCCTCATCTCCGCTCCTGGATGGTGACTGTAGTCAGAAGGAGAGGGTTTTCCCCCGGAGCTGAGTCTGCTGGCTCTCCTCTGCCCCTCCCGGTACGCAGAGGGAGCGAGAGAGAGACGGTCTGAGCCCCTTTCTCAGCCTGGCACAGACCGGGAACCTTGGCGCGGAGGGTGGGCCTTTGTGGCCGTGGCGTTGGGAGTAGCTGGGGAGGTTTCTTGTTTACAGGACACCTTTTGTGTGCCAGAGGCTGTGTGTGGTTGTCTTTCCGGATGCAGTCCGTCTGCCGCACAGCGTGCAGAGAGCTCTCTTGAACACATAGGTCAGTTCTGTCACTGCCCACCCAGCCCAGCACTCTCCAGTAGTTGCCCATTGTGCTTAGTGAGAATCAAGTTCAAACTCCTTGCAATTGTTTGCAGCCATCTAGCCCCTGTCTGCCTCTCCACGGTTATTTTGTATCATGCTTCCCTCTGTCACTCTCCCACACCAGCTACCCTGCTTTCTTTTCGTTGGTTACTTCTGCATCTAGACCTTTGCGTGTGCTGTCCCTGCTGCTTAGCATGCATTGCCCCAGCTGTTTGCCTGGTGCTTCCTCATTGAGCAGGTCTCAGCTCTGATTGGCCAGGCACAGGTCACATGGCCACCCTGATGCCCCAGGGTGGGAATCTACTCCTCACCAACCAGATGAGAAGGGAAGGTAGGCAGATCCCCAAAGGAAGATCAGGGCACTGAGGCCCATGAAGAAGGGGATGGGGCCTGGGAAGACAAAACACAGAGTCCGCTGTTCTGTCCCCAGGCACGCCATTTCCCTATGGGAGATGACTGACTGTGCACCTTCTTCAGCTCAGATGTCCCTTCCTCCCTAATTCACTGAGCAGGCGCTACACCCTCCGTGCCTGCACTCCTCCCAGGCTCTACCGCTGATGCGCACATGTGAGGAGCCCCGGAAGGAGGGAGTGAATGAACCCGCCTTTGGGTTCAAATCTCATTTCTGCTCTTCATTGGTTGTGTAACCACAGACAAGTCACCTCTTTCTAATCACTGCCCCTTCCTGGGCCTGCTCCAAGCCTTCAGTGAGACGAAGCCAGCCCAGCCGGGGCTCCCAGGGGGCTTCCTGCACCCCAGGGTCCCTCCTGGCCCATCTGTGTGCCACCAGCCCCACCACACGCACGGACAGATGCGTGTCAAATGAGCAGACCCAGGGGTTCCAGAACCATGCAGGTGCTGTAGGGCCTGCCCTTCATGGCACTCAGGTTCCAAGGCAGGTGCTTCAGGTGAAACACCACAGGGGCAGAGCCTCCCAAACCCTCCGGCGTGTGCACTGGGTAGAGCACAGGAGGCATGCGCTGCTGTGTGTTCCAACACTCATTTGGGACACAGATGGGTCCCCATTTGGGGACCCCCCAGCTGGTCAAGGGAGATGAGGGGAAAGTCTCACTGCAGGCTCTGGGTCGTTCAGTTGGCTCTGCTCTTAAAATGACTCTCAGAAGGTGAGAGGAGAAAAGGGAGAAGTGAACATGATAAATTCTGAATTTCAAATTGCCTGCGAGTTTCACTCCGTTCTGGCTTCACAGGCAGCCTTACCATATAACTTTCATATGTGTCCAGAGACTCGTTTGCTGTGGGAGCAGGGACGTGATCCGGTGTGCGAGTGCACTGAGGGCGGTGTGCAGTGCGGGGCGGGGGCTCCGTGTGTGTGGGGGACGGGGCCCGAGTCTTGCTCGGTGGTCCGACGAAGACACGGTTCCCTAGGTTGCTGCCCAGGAGGTCTGGCCCGGCCGCCTCCCTCTCCCACTGGCAGCTGTACAAACTGGCTCTCACGCTCCTGGCCCAAGACACAGGTCCCAGAGCCTGGGGTGAAATTCAAGGGCAGGCAATGGGGTGCTGCTGCTCCCTGTTGGCTGCGGAGCAGAATTCAGGCAAGTGAAGTTGACCTTGGCCCCTTTCTCCTGAGTCTTGGTTAGCTTAATTTCATTTTCAGGATAAGTACATAACCTTGACCATCCCTCCCCACCGAAAACAAAAATGCCTCCCAACCATCAAGAGCATCGTTATTTCTGGAACAAGGTTTCGTGTATTGTTTTTGCGATGCCTTCCATGTGATTTCTGGGATGGTCATGCCAGCCCCCTGGGGTGAGTTCAGCCATCGTGTGTCAGGACTGCAGACTCTCTCTCGGGAAGGAAGGAACACTCACGTTCAAAAATGGCCCTAGACTCCGAAGGTGCCTTCAGAGGCCCAGGGTCTTCCTGACGAAGGTCAGGCCCGTCCCAGCTGCCATGTGGACACCTCTGTCACCATCACGGTCCCAGCTCTCCTGACTGGGGTGGGCTTTAAAGCTGCCTTTTCTTGGGCGAGTTCGGCTGAGGCCAGAACAGAATCCCAGTCTCCCTGTGCCGGCCTCCTCCTTGGAGCGGGGACCCTGGGTCACTGGGTCACCAGCCTGGGCCTGACTCCAGCCTCTGCCTGTGAGTGCTCTGAGGTCAGGACCTGGGCAGCTTTGGCTTATAGATCCCTTCACAGCAGGAGATCACCAAGCCTCACTCTCTGTCCAGTGTCACCTTCTGTTTTTTCTGCCACCAGCTTGCTGATTCACTCTTTACTTACCTATTTAAAATCCCAGAGGGATGGAGGCTGCTCAGCTCAATTACTTGAAACTGTTAGGTGGGACTTTTTTGCTCTGGCCTCCTTGTAGGTCACCAATTAGCCAATGGATGGGCTGCTCTTGGGTCATGTGCCCGTCTTCAGTCCAGTCCATGCCCATCCCTTGTTGAAGCACAGCCTAAAGGTATTTCCCTCCCCTGTGGCCTTGGGTGGGTCAATTTCCCTCAGGAGGACCCTTAGATGTGGCTCCTCCCAGCCCCCAAAACTGCCCAGCTCCTTCATAGACTCTAACAAGGTCCATATGACTGACTGATCTGTAGGAATTTCATGTTCCTGAAATTACTCGGCGGTCTTAAGATCGGAGGGGCAAACGCCCTGTTCTTACCTCGATCTTCGTTGCACGGGATGGCTCTCCAGCCCTCTGCACAGCCTCCCCAGATCCAGCCCCTCACTGCAGTGTCCGCCGGAGTCTGACTTTTCCCCAAATCCCAGTGCCCGACACTTGGTCCACCTTGGAGAGACGCTTTTGAAGTAGCCGAAGAAGTGCAGGGATGCTCAAAGGAAATCAGGAAGAGCCATTCTGAGAAGCTTATGGCAAGTTCTCTGGCCAAAGGGCCTCGTCTGTCTCCACGATTACCTGGCTTCCCTGGATCAGTTTTTACATCTCATTAATATCTTCTGGTTCATCTTTCTGTAGTTCCCTTGAAATGCTTCCCAATGTATGTCCTGTAGGACAGTAGTTCCATGGAATGTTAAATACGTAGCCTACGTGGAAAAGGATTCTACGATCAAGTGAGTTTGGGAAATACCCAGTTAAAAAAGTTAAGTGGGATTTTTTTTTTTTTAAACCGTTGGACTTAGCAGAGCCGTTAATGTGCTACTGTGTGCTCTGAGGTCACGGAGGGGTTTGTGTTTGAAGTTGGAGTCATTTTTTCCCCCAAGAGGGTCTCACGGGACTAGAGTTCTGAGGAGCGACACACGAGGAATGCTGCTCCAGACAGAAGAGGCAGCTGCTGTCTCCCCCTTCAGCGGGTGCGTGAGTTTGGTGTGATTTGCCTCCTTGTCTGATCCGTGACTGCTGGATGTAGGAGAACACGCAGGTGTCACTGCATGAGGCTCTTCATCTTCAGAGAGGTGGCCTGCTCTCCCTGGCGGTCCAGGAAGGGCGGGCTCTGGTCGTCATGCTGACGGGAGGGCTGCAGACCCAGGAGGGGATCATGTGTGAGCCGCGTATCAACTCTGGGGAGCTTCTTTGAACTGCGCCTGCGCCGTAGCATTGCCTGCTTCGAGAGAACACCACAAAGTGTGTGAAGTTCCCCATCAGCCTGGCTTTGCCTTCAAGTGTGTGTGGTACCTTCACACCCCCAGGAAGCCATAGTTGCTAAGGGAGGGGCTGGTAGGAGTGAAATATTGGGTTCCTTCTGGGTTTCTCAACCTCTCCTGCTGATGCTTGGATGGGGTCATTTTTGGTTGGGAAGAGGGAGGGCTTTCCTGTGCAGTGTGAGATGTTTGGCAGCATCCTTGGCCTCTCCTCCCAAATGCCGCTGGCGCAGACTCCCTTGCCCAGTCAACCAAAAATCTCCCCAGATGTTGCTGAATATCCTCTGTGGGGCAAAATGGCCCCAGGTGGAGAACCATTGCTTTGAGGAAAGCTTGACTAGCACATGCGAAAGGCTGCCAGAGTATATTACCACCCCCTGGGGAGAAGGAAAAGAGTGCTGGCATGCGGGGAGCATGACCTGTGAGTCTGTAAGCCCTGCCAACCACTTACACTCTTCCTTTGGGGCATGTTTCAGTAACTCATCCTTAAGGCTCATGTGTCTGTTGAGGGTCTTGTTTGCAAGTTCCAGAAAACCCGATAAAAAACGGCCTAAGCAAAGGAGGAATTTTGGCTTGTGTGATGGAATAGTCCAACATAAGGTGAACTTCAGGCATAGCTGGATCCAGGTGCTTCAGTAAGGTTATCAAGAAAGAAGACTTTTCCCCCCACTTTTTGCTCTGATTTCCCTGATATTGTCTTCATTCCTAGGCTCTTCCCATGTGGGGGTGAGACATCTTCCAGCAGCTCTGGCCTATTCATCACTCCAGTAGGCTTAGTGGGAGAGCTCTTCTCCTCTTGCAGCTGGATCGGAAATCCTGGCTCTGATCCCCCTTGGCCCAGGAGACTCTGCTGTTCTCCTTGGTCATGCCCAATTCACACACCTGTCCCTGGAGCCTAGGGGAGGACCATTCAATGGGGAAGGGGCCAGGGGTGGCTCCCCAGAGGAAAATCGGGACGGTTACTTGCAGAGAGGTCTGGCGAACACCCCTGCTGCCCCATGAATAATGCAAATTATAACCGCAGTAACCACTAATGGTGGCCCCCACTAGTCAAACGTGAGCTCTGCACCAGGCCCTATGCTGCATTATTCCTGTTTCCCACAAGGATCCTGAGAGGTGGCTATGGTCACCCACTTTACAGATGGGCAAGTGGAGTCTCAGAGACAGAAGAAATGACGCAGCCACATTCACACAGCTGGGCCGATTCTGAGCCGCAGACCTGAGGCACCACCTTGCCTTCTGCAGAGCACCCTCCCTAATGACATTTCGCGCTGCAACAGTCTAGAAGTTTTCACAAGGTCTCATTGGTGATAATTCTGGAAAGAGATGGAGGGATAGTGGAGGGCCATCACCCTTCAGGTGACTGTCCAACCCATTCAAAATTCTCTTATCAGTTTGGTGCCAGTTTGTGACAAGAGTCCCTTAAAGGCCATCCCTGACACAGCAGGACAGGCAGTACCTTGCTCCCTGTCTTGCCTTTCCTGTGACTGGTATTTTCCAGCCTGGACTCTGTTTCACCCACTCAGTCCATTCTGCCGGCTTCCTCCTTTGTCCACTGCCGCTGTTCCATCTCATCCCCCTGGGTGCCTTGTTAATAAAGAACTAACATTTCTCCAGGACTTAACATGTGCTGGGCATTATTCCAAGGACTGTCCATGACACAATTTTATATAATTTTCTCAAAAATCATATCAAGTAGGTGCTACTATTACACCCATTTTACAGACGAAGCAACCAAGACTTGGAGAGGCGAGGCCACCCGGCAACAGATGGGTGAAGTGAGGTTTGAATCCTGACACATCCCACCACCTCGACCATGACACAGAACTTCAGTAACGGGCAAACCACTGGCCTGTGAGTCAGATTTGGCGTATGGATATATTTTGTTTGGTCCACATAGCCCTTCAAAAAACATGTGTATTGGTTGCTGTGTTTAAAAATTGGGAAAATGCACATTAAAAAACAAAGTCCACTCTATTCTACTTCTCTTGAAAAAACAAACAAACAAACCAAGATTGGCACACTGGGCCTGCATTCCTGCCAGGCAGAGATTGGCAGGAGCTGGCAGCTCAGGCCCAGCTGTCCCCCGCCCCTCGGGCCCCAGTACTCCCTATTGCCTTGCCACCAACGACGCTGAGTGTCATCGTCGTGGCTCACTGCGTGCGCTCTGTCTTCTCTCTCGTGCTTTCCGTGTGTGGCCTCTGAGCGTATTTGAGCTGGCTGCCCCACCTCCCCAAGAGGGTGCCCCCCCCAGCTCTGCCCATGGTGGGACAGGGCTGCTGGTGGTCTTTCTGCACAGACTCAGTGGGGAGACCTCTGGCCGAGGCACCAGTGGACTTGGAGAGAGCCCCACCACTCCTTTCCTCCCATGAGCGCCCCACTCACTGCCTCCTCCCCCACCTTCGGTTTATTGACCTTCAGGGCCCACTTTCTTGGTGGTGTTTGCCTTGGGTACATGGCCGTTTTTCCTCTCCCCTCCGAGCCCCTACCATTCTCTTCCCAACCCTCCCCAGGAGAGCCATCGCTAGGATTATCGTGAAACCCGAGTCCGTGAGCGTGAGCTCGAGGCGCAGCCCTTTCCAGCTGATAGCCCGTCCTGGTCCTGCCCAGCTCTGTTTGTTTAAACCCTTTGCTGGCAGGGCCCCAGCTCAGCACAGGGTTCTGGGGCATTCTCAGGTAGATGGCCTGGCCTGCTGCAGGGGCCCCACGTTGAGGGCCAGGATGGAGGGGGCTGGTGGCTGGAATCCAGGCTCTGGAGGTGAGGGGTGGGAGGAGGGCTCCTCACAGGTGTGCTATGGGAGGAGAGAGATTTGGGATAGAAACAGGAGCTTAACGCACTTGTTTGTGTGAAATCGGAAACTGCCGGCCCCATGTGAGGCTATGAGAACATCGAGGTGCAGGGAGGCAGAGGCTTGTGCCCAGTGTCACAGAGCTAACGGAGAAGGGAAGAGAAGAGAAACGCTTCCTCACGTTCACAGCATAAGGCCATGCCAGATGTCAGGGTGGTGACGATGACGGTGACTGAAAGGCCTGGTGTGCGGACACCGGGCAAGGTGTTACCTGGCTTCTGTCACCACTGACTGCCTCATCTGGAATCACAGAGCAGTTAAGCCTGAGGACGTTGCCATCTGCACGTTGAGTCCTGGCCCTTCCGCTGACCAGCTGAATGAGTCACAGGTAACCTTCATGAGCCCCAGTTTCCTCACCTGCAAAACGGGAGACAGGTGAAGAGAGGGAAGAGCAGTTCGAGGAACGTTGGGAGGAGAGAACAGTCATGATGCAGTAAAGCATGGGGCGTGGCCTGTGACTGAGTAAGTGGTTAACATTTCTGTTTCACTAGGAAGCCTTGCCCTGAGGCCTTGCAAACACCACCCAGTCCTTACCGGGAGGCAGTGGCCAGGGTAGGTTCGAATTCTAGCCCCTCAGCTTCCTACCTGTGTGACTTGGACAACACCCCACCCTGGATGGCCTGAGGGATGACATCCCCCTTGCAGGTTGGCTGCGCCATTAGAGAAGGCCATTGTTGGTACTGAGAACTTGTCTCTTGCTCAGGCTGGGGTTAGACTCTGAGGGGTCAGGATTACACACCTGTTTCCCTTATTGCAGGGAACTGATGAATGGGAAGGGGCCTCAGCACACGCTCATGTGCAGCCCTGTGTAGCTGGCGGGGGTGGAGGGGGGATGGTTCTACGCAACCGGGAGCTAATTTAATGGAAGAAGGAAAGAGAGAGGCAAGCCACCTAGGTCCACATGCTTTGCCTCCATTTAGGTATTAATTTCCGCGCTGGCCAGTGTGGCTCAGTTGGTTGGAGTGTCATCCCATAAACTGAAAGGTTGCAGGTTCAATTCCCAGTCAGGGTACATGCCTAGGTTTCAACTTCGATCACTGGTCCAGGCATGTGTGATACCTGGTTGGTTTGTGTGTGGGAGGCAACCAGTTGATGCTTCTCTCTTGCATCGGTGTTTTTTTCTCTCTCTCCTTTCCTCTCTCCCTTCTTCTCTTTATAAAAGTGATTTAAAATTTTCCTTGGGTGAGGATAAAAACAAAAAAAGAGGAGTATTAATTTCTTGGGCTCTAACTCAGGCATGTGACAATGCAGCTCTGTTTCCAGAATGCAGGCAGACCACTCTGGTGTCGAGCTCCTGCATGTGCCTCGTGGCAGACCACTTAATCCAGTCATTTTCCAGCCTGGTTCTGGGACAGGGATTTCAGTCTTGTTGATGGAGTGTACAAATCAGTCACGTCCAGGTTCCCGGTGGTGGTGGTGAGGCGGGGAGAGGATCCCCCTCTCCCTCCGATTCTGTCCACCTCTCTCCAGCCTGGTGGTTCTTCTACCAAATGGCATCCTTGCCCTCCAGCTGGCACTGACCTTGGAGCCCTTTGGGATCTCAGCTGTACCTGCTGGATGTGGCTGGGGGTCTGCTGGAGCCTGCCCAGGCGCTGTGGGGGCTTGACCCTATACCCCCTTTCCTCAGGTGCTGACCGCCAGCAAAGCCCTCCCTATGCCCCTGGGGTGGGGACACGTGGCTTTCACATATTCCGGGAGTGCTGTAGCCTCTGCACCCACAGTAGGGTTTCACCCTGGCCATGACCCCTGGGGTCAGAAACAGCCAGGAACCCATTTTTCAGAACTAAGTGCTCAGGGAGATAGTTATGCGCTTCAGGTCATTCATTTCGGAGTTTGGCCCTTGAACTCAGGGCTGTCTAATTCTAATGCTTGTTTCTTGTTGGTAGTAGTGCCTGGAACCTACTGAACAAGAAGCCCAAGTTCAGAGAGCAGGAGAACCCTTATGTGCTTAACAGCTCACAAAAAAAGGCTTTTGGAATCCATCCCCCTCCCCCCCATTTTCCTGGAGGAAACAGAGGCTCAGGGAGGGGAAGTGACTTACCCAAGGTCACACAGGTGGGAGGCAGAATCCGGACTAGAGTTTACCTTCCCAGAGTTCAGTTCACTGCTGTTTGTCCCAGCCCTGGGAGGCCTCCAGGCTGTGGAAGCCATCAGCTGAGTCTGAGGATGACATGGACGTCCACCGGATGTCATTATTTCTCTACCAAAAGCCAGCGAGGCCTTCTCCTTGGCAAGAAAATGAGATTCTCCCTTTTCTTGGGTAAGGAAATGCATATGGGTGCTCAGGTGTGTTCACCCTGTCCTTTGGCTCAAAGCCAGGACCTAAAACCTGCTTCCTGTCTTCCTTGGGTGGGGCTGGTGGACTCCTCCCTCCCAGACTTTAGTGGCCACTGTGGCCCTTCTCCCTCCCTGTGGCCCCTCCCCACAGCCTGGCCCAAGCCCACTCCCTTCTCCCGACATCTAAAAAATATTCTTCCCAAACATTCTCTCTGCACCTTTATGCCAGTTCCAAGCCATGCTCACCGGGCAGCAAGGCCCTGCCAGGCCCTGCACCGCTGGGTGTGGAGGGTACAGAAGCACCAGCAAGTGCTGCTGGCCCAAGGGGGGGGGCGTGGCCTCGTGAGCTGGACAGTTTGAACTCATCGAGGTCAGGACTCTGCATGGAGATGGGAGGGAAAGGGGCGGGGGCATTTCTGGGGGAGCACGGAAATTGGGAGGGTGCAGGGGAGGACCTTCTTGGCAAAGATGCAGCCCAGCCAGGACTGTGCGTGATAAAGACCTCTGCAGGCGGGCAGCTGGTCCCGGGTTCATTCAGTGAGTCATGGTTAACACCCGGACGCTCTCTGTTCTGCTGACCTCCACATATTCCTTTAGGACTCCAGCCTTGTTACCTCCTAATCTTAAGGTGGCTGCCAGAGCTCAGAGCATCACGTCTTCATGATGTTCAAGGCAGAAAGTAGGGGCTTTCCATGTATTAGGGAGAAGAGAACTTCAGCAGAGATCTCTTCGACCAGAACTGGGTTCATAGTCAGCCTTGGCTATAAGGGATGGGAAAGTGAGTATTAACAAAACAAAGGGGAGTGGGGACACCCTGGCTTTCCCAGATCCATCGTGTACCCTAGGGCTGGGCACCCCCTTCTGAGATGGGGGTTCTGTTAGCAAAGGGGAAGTGGGAGTGGGGAGCACCTGGGGGTGTAGGCTACTCCTGGTCCCATCTTCGCTCCCAATAATGACAGCCTGGAAGCAAGCGGATCCGGCCCGAAGAGTAATGAACGACAGCCATCCTGGCTTCTTCCGGTGGGTGGATGGAGGTGACCTCCTCGGGAGTTGGGCCCCCTTAGTGCTGAAGGTGGAGGGAGAGAGCACAAAGCCTCGGGTGGTAGGGGGCGTGTCATGCCCTTTCTGTGGCCCTGGACCCCAGCAGGCGGGCTCAGCAAGTATTTGTGCTGAGAGTGAAGGACCCAATGTAGGGACCAATGAAAGTGCAGTGGCCGGGCTCCCCCTCCTTGTCACCCAGTGTCCTTTATCCCTGCAGCGACCCAGTACATTCCTTCTGGAGCTTGGTTCCAGTAAAAATGTTGTCTCTGCCGAGGTCTGAACATGCTTTCTGTTGTCGGAAAATGAAAACTATGCAACCCAGTGTGTTTCTCTTTCTGCCTTAGCTGCCAGAAGCCAGAGCCAAATGTGTCGCCCAAGTGCTGGGGGCCCTGGTTTCTCAAGTGCCTCTCCGGCTTCCTCCAGGGGGCGCTGTTCAGGTTCACCTGCCTTTGTCAACACCTTGGCCACCTCCAGGCCCAGTCCCAAGGGAAGGGGGCAAATCAGGAAGAAACTCGAGGGCTTGCCAAACCCACCTAGGGGAACACAGAGGCATCAAACCTGCTCAGGTGTCTTCCAAGGCTCTGCCCCTCTGATCTGAGAAGACAAAATAGGGGAGAGGAACTGGTTCCGCCAAAGCTGAAACCAAACATTTTGGCTATCTTAACGACCACTGAATCACCGAATCCACCGTATTTTTCCACTTTCAAGTTGTTTCTGGGCTGCCGTGGAGCCCCACCCTTCCTGGGTTTAATGGCTTTGCTGTCAGGCAGTGGGGAGGAGGCGTGTTGACTTTTCTCAGGGAAAATAGTGGTTGAGGGGTGGGGGGGACTGGGTGGACTTGATTAGTAATCGGGTGATTTATCCGATGAACGTTCCTTGGGGTTTCCTGGTGGTTTGCACTTGAACTTCGACGGAATGAAGTAGGAGGAGGGGGCAGGAGGCAAATAGCTTCGAGGAGAAAGGGGTGAGGTTGGCTCAGAGGTGAGCCCCAGTCCAGGGACAGGTGGTAGTTTGTGCAGGAGGGAGGATGTTGTTCCATTCCGCCTTGGAGGTTCTTCTGCTGTATGCGTACACTCGTTTGCTTATCTGCTCCCTCACTCATTTCTGCATTCAGGGTTTCGAAATTCTGGACACCTTCTGTGTACTGGGGACACAGCACCCCCACTGAGTCTCAGGGACCCACGGGGTGAGTAGGCATGTCCGCCTTCCGAGGAGAGCCCAGCCTCTGTAGGGATCCCCACAGAGGCGTGTCCAAACAACACAACCCAGTAATAATTCTTGCTAATGAGGCCTTTTCCATGCCCCAGACATTGCTTCAAGCACTTCCCATGAGTGAAGCCGCTTATTTCTGTCCTCAATGCTAGGAGCTAGGTCCTGGGAAAGTGGAGGCACAGAGATGTAAGCAACTTGCCCGAGGCCACACAGCAAGCAGACCGGCACCAGACGGTCTGTCTTACCTGTTACTGCCAGGCTCCCCAGCTCAGCTTTGGAAATGAGGTGGGCCTGCCTGGAAAGGGGAAGAGTCCCAGAGAGAGGAATTTTAAAAACCTCAGTCTTGAGGAGGAAGTAGGGAGACGTTTGAAGGAGAAGAAGAGGCACCATGAGGCTCCCAGAGCTGAGGGTGCCTGCCACGTGCCAGGAACTGCGGGGGTGGGTGTGTCCTGAGTGGGGAGCTGGAGAGGCAGCAGGGCCAGATGAGGAAACTGTATTGAAGGAGGGGTGATTTTAAATGAAGAAAGAGCTCTCGGGCAGCTGAGTGGAGAATGGATTGTGGGTGGGGCAGATTAGAACTGGGCAGGATGGACCCCTGCAGTTTCACCCGTTTGCCCAGCTCTTTCCCAGGGACCACTTCCCACACTTACTCGAAAGCCACGTGTTTTGGGGACTCCAGCCGTGTTTTGGGGACTCCAGCTGGACCAGGGAAGGGGCTGGAGGGTGGGCATATGACTCAGTTCTGGCCAGTCAGCCTCTTCCACTCCCCTGGACAACAGGGATTGGCTCAGGAGTGTACATGTGACCCAGGCCAGGCCAATGAGACTCAACTCTGGGATTCTTTTTAGACTTGTGAGGGAAAAGAGACTCTTCCTACTGAGGTTGCTGAGCTGGGACGTGTACCTGGAGCTGCAGGGGCCACAATGTCTGACTGAGAATGAAGCCATGTTCATTTGCCTAGGCAGCCATAACAGAGCCCCTCCAGCTGGGCAGCTGAAACAACAGGAATCTATTTCCTCACAGTTCTGGAGGCTGGACGTATGAGGTCAAGGCCAACAAGGTTAGTTTCTTCCAAGGCTGCTCTTCCTGGCTTACAGATGGATATCTTCTTCCGATTTCTTCATGTGGTCACCCCTCTGTGCATCCTCTGTTCTAATCTCTCATAAGAACACCAGTGACACTAGATTAGGGGTCACCCATGTGACCTCATTGTACCCTATTTACCTCTTTAAAGACTCCGTCACAAACAACGGTCACATTCTGAGGTGCTGGGGATTAGGATAGCAACCCATGAATTGTGGGGACACAATCAGCCTGTAACAGAAGCTGATGCAGGGAACCACATACACAGAGTGAGACACAGCGTCCTGACTTAGTTGAGCTCCTGGATATAGCTATGCCTGAAGCTGAAGCTAATACTCTCCTGGACTCTGGAGTTCTCTTGAGTTTTATGAGCCAATAAATACCTAAGCCCCATTCCCCACTTTTTTTTAAAACTGGTTGAGTTTCATTTCTGTCACTTATTCCACCTAAAATTCCTGAGCAGTACACAGGGGAACCAGTTAGTAAACT
This sequence comes from Anoura caudifer, assembly GCA_004027475.1. Taxonomy (NCBI): domain Eukaryota; kingdom Metazoa; phylum Chordata; class Mammalia; order Chiroptera; family Phyllostomidae; genus Anoura; species Anoura caudifer. The sequence goes on along the minus strand of PVKU01001324.1, from coordinate 116,555 downwards.
ATTAAATAGTCTACCTGTAATTAAATTACAACTCACAAAGATAGTGTTTGTCTGTCTAGTTCCGAGAGCTAGAGGCAGCAGACACAGGCAAAGTGGAGCTGAGTAGGTGCTGGCCTCCTTTCATGCAGGCAGGAACCTCCGCAGCTGGGCGGGGCTGAGCCGGGGAAGCCTCCTTTACCCAGCATTCCGAACGTGTTGGGCAGGCTGGGGTGCTGGCAGGTAAAAGTAAGAAGGTAGTTTGGGTATAAAAAGACTTTCAAAAAAGGGAAGAAATAGTTTTGAAAAGGCTGTGAAGGAGGAGCCTGAGATACCACTTCCCAGGTTGGCAGGTGCTGTGGGGGGAGGTTCAGAGAGAGCTCAGAGCTTTGTTCCAGCCCTGGACAGGCAGGAGTTGCCGAACGAACTCTGGGCCTGGCTTCCTGAGACTTCGTGGAGGGGGGCAGCCTGAGGCTGTCCCAACTGGCCACCCAGAAACGGGGAGAAAGGCAGAAATGGGTGAGCAGGGTATTCAGCATCTAGTTCCTTTGGTCATGCAGGCCCTGACTTCCCCTCGGATTTAATCTCTGCCATTCTCACTAGATCTCAGGCTCTCTTTCAGCAGAGGAGGGTTTTCAAGGGGCCTGCTACACCCTAGGTCTCGCTGCTTCTAGGGATATTGCGGGCTGGTCCTTCTTGTGGTAAGAACAGGGCCCTGTAACCTTGTGGATTGAGACACACCGCGTCCACTCAGGGCTCTGGGCCTGGCTGGCCTGGTGACTTGGGGAGAGCAACTCACCTTGACTCAGCCTCTTTTATCCGCACTGTTGGTCACATGGTGCCAGCTGATCTTGACCTCCCAGCCTTCTCATGAGGTTCAGGGAAACTGAACAGCAAATGCAGGTGTGGGCTCTGGGGTCTGGGTTTGAATCTCAGTTCACTTACTTTCCAAGCTGTGTGACCTTGGGCAAGTCACTTTCCCTTTCTGAAGCTCAGTTTCCTAATCTGTAAAATGGGCACAGCAATGGTGCTTACCACATGGAGTGGAAGTGAGGACACGCTGAGATAAAGCAGGTAAACGTCCTGAGGGCAAGGGGTTTTGTTGTTTTCTTTTGTTTCAATCCCCTGGGACTGCAATTCCTGGGACATAAGGACACCAAATGAATGGGACAAGTATCCTCATTATTGTAATTCATGCTCGTCAGGCACGGGCTGACTGCTGTGTGTGGATCCCAAGGCTTTTTTTGTCTCCAGGCCTATGGTCCAAGTGAGGAAAACAAGACCAGCTCAGCTGGAGCCCTTAGCTAGCTGCCTGCTGGGATGGGTTACAGTTCTGATTCCACACGCAAGGCCCCCCGAGCAGAGGCTAGGGGGTGCCCCAGGCCCTGGTGAAGCACCTCGCCTGTATTGTTTCACTGCATCCTTACCACACCCCAGGGCCGATTCATTCCTTACCCATGTTTTACAGAGGCGAAAGCTGAGGCTCAGAGAGGGACACTGACTGAGATCACACTGCCATGGAGTGGTACAGCCAACGTTCAAACTTGAATTTCTACCCCTGCCCCCAAGCCCCAGCTGTGGTGTGGCCTCCAGTGTGAGCCACAAGGAGAGGGGCCCCTCACTTTTGGCGGGTGCTGGACCCCTCTGCACTGTGCCCCACTGAATTCTTTAGCAAGTGGCTTGATCGACCTGTTCTCAGTCACAAGGGGACCCGAGGGGCTCTTTACAGGCGGAGGGTGGAGTGCAGAGCCCGCCCTGCCCCTGCCAGCACCGGCCTTCGGAGGCGGATAAAACGCGCTGGTGTTGGGATGGCAGCACCCGGTTGCACTATAATCCACCCCATAAACGGCCTCTTTCCTCGTGAACCCACAAATGGCAAAGAAGAAGGTGGCCTGGCGAACCAGGGCCTTTATGCAGCATGGCCAACGTCTCCCAGCGCGGGCTCTGGGTGAGGAAGGGGCTGGGAGTGCGGGCCCTGGGCGGCGACTTCCCGGGGTCTGACTGGGCAGGGGTGGTCATGCACATCCTTCCAGTTTTTTTTTTTTTTTTTTTTTAACGGAGAAAGGATCTATATTTGGGACAACTACAATTAAAAAGCACAATCAGGCCCTGGCTGGTATGGGCTCAGTGGATTGAGGGCTGGCTTGTGAACACAAAGGTTGCTGGTTCGATTCCCTATCAGGGCACAGGCCTGGGTTGCGGGCCAGGTCCCTAGTTAGGGGCCTGCAAGAGGCAACCGCATACTGATGTTTCTCTCCCTCTCTTTCTCCCTCCCTTCCCCTCTTTCTAAATGTACGCACGTAAAGTCTTCTTTAAAAATGCAGGAAAGGAATTTGGATGAGTCCCAGAATCAAGAGGAAGGGGAAAGGATGAGCCTTAGGCAGGAAGAGGGAAATTGAGGCATGGGGAAGACCATGCCCGCTGATGGTACCGTTCATGCCTACTGAGTAGAACCCCCCACCAGCTGGGTTGCTGGATAAAACACAGGACACCCGGTGAAACCTGAATCGCAGATTTTAAAAAATTGTGTTTAGTAGAAAAAAATGCTTATTTATCTACAATTCTAATTTAATAGGGTGTCCTGTGTTTTCATTTTTCACCCAGAGGGCTGTGCTCTGCCCGGTGGGCAGGTGCATCTGCTTCTCCATTTCTAGGGTAAGAACACCACCCTTGCGGACCCGTTTGATTGTGTCATTGGATGGAGAGTCACTGGAATAGCAACTGCAATCCTTCAAAACATCCTCTTTTGTAAAAGTCACCTGCCTGATTGTTTTCATAGCTGCTTGTCCCCAGAGAGGGCCTAGGAGGCAGGACTGACTCACACGGTAGCTCCTTTCCTGGGGGCCCACTTTTTACTAAACAAAAGATGCCCCCTGCTCCCCCTCCCCCTCAGGGTCATCCTGGAGGTAGAAAACCCAGGGATCATTTTGAAAGGCCCCTAAAGCCCCTAGCAATGAGCTCTCGTCCCTCGGAGGCAGGTGAAGGAAGGAGCTGAGCTGAAAGGGAAATAATCCACTAGGCTGACTGTCTAGACAGGGCTCGAGCTCTCGCCAGGAGGAGGGCAGACAGAAGCGGGCTTTGGCCAAAGCTGAAACCCAAGCTATCGCCACCCATTTTCCCCAGCTACCCTCAGCCTCGCCTGTTTGGGTCACAGCCGGGGGTCAGCCTCGGCTGTTGCTTGCTTCAATTTCAAAGGCTTTGTGCTTCCACAGAAGAAAAAGCTTGAAATTTCACAGTGAAACCTGACTAAAAGTAAGAAAGAGTGGACGCTTCCTTCTCTTTCTTATCTTTTTGTGCTGTGAAGGAGGTGAGGGAAATGATTCTTTGAGCTGTAAAGCTTTGGCCTCCGGTCAAGTTTAGAAAGAAAAGCATCTGCTAACTGAAAAAACATCATTTTGGGGGTCCTGTATTCAACAGAAACTGGTGCAGGTTTGTGGTTTTAGAGAGAGTATTTCTTTTGGAAAAAAGAAGGAAAAGTGGCCCAGATAAGTGCCTCCGAAGCCAGCAGACGTGCACTTCTTGGCTCTCAGTTACCTGGGAGGTGATTGAAAAGATGATCTCAGAAGTTAAAAGAAAAAGCAACGGTCACCGTTTTAGGTAGCGTTCCAAATTCTCTCTTTTTCCTCTCCACGGCTGAAGGGAGGTCAAATGTCTACAATTCCGATAACATTCTCTTACAACACTGTCCCTTCCTGGGCCTGCCTTCTTTTTGTACAAGGTCGACAAAGCTGGTATTTCTTTTTCACCATTATAATGGTGAGTTTTTTTTTTTTTTTTTTTTTTTAGTGTTTTCTGTGGTTGTGAAGGTGCAGAAATTTCAAGGCCAACCACGTGCCTACCACGTGCTCGGCCAGGCCATGTGTCTCTGGGTCCGCACAGCTGACCGTGTGGAGTAAGTGTGGTGGTTTTCTTTTTTCACTTTCTCCTGGTGGTAGAAGAGATGGGGCTTGGAGAGGAGAAGTGACATGCCCAAGGTGCCCCAAGTTGGAAGTGGTGAAGTTGAACTTGAAGTCTGTCTGATGTCAAGCCCTTGCTTCCCCATCTCTGTGCATGGACTTCTCTGTCTCTGTAAGCACAGGACGGCCAGTCAGGCTAACGGCTAAGAAAATACCCAGAAGCTTTTTCTTTGAAATACTGTAACTCCCAGCATCTCCCTCTCTCAGGGAACTATGCGATGGGTTTCTTTGCAGTCAAATACACATGATCACCATGTTCTTAAGGGGGATTCTAAGGGAGATTCATCAAGAAGGGTGTCCAGTGGAACCTGTCTCCTCAGGAGACTTACATCAGGTATTAATGATCTGTCTCTGTGCTACAAATTACCCCAAATGTAGTGTCCTGAGAAAACAACATCTGTTCTCTCACAGTTTCTGTAGGTCAGGGATCTGGGCACAGCTCAGCTGGGTCCCCTGGCTCAGGGCCCATCACATGTCATCTGGGGCTGTCATCCTCAGAAGGGCTGAGTGGGGGGGATCCCCGGGAGCCATGTCAGAGCTGCCTATCCCACCCCAGAAAAGGGGAGGTGGTGGTTGTAACGCCAGTGTTGAGGCTGGTGACAAGAGCTGGCATTTATGGGGAGCTTCATTGTGCCAGGCCCTGGGCTGATGCCCTTCTATGCATTGTCTCATCAAGTCCACACTCTGCTTTTGGGACTAGGAAGGTTCCGGCACTTCCGGCAGTTCCCACTCCAGAGACCCTTGGTCTACGTGGTGCAAGTCCTTGACCCGAACCCACTGGGTGGTGGGGGCCCAGACAAGGCCCTGCTGAGAGAGAAGTCAGAAAAATGGAGCCAAACTCACTACTCGCCAGAAAATTGCAAGGCAACACAACCAGAAGCCATTCCTTACATGTCAGATTGGGGGGGCAAAAAAAAGTTGGTGAGAGTGTGGGGAATTCTCATGCACGGCTGAGAGACTATAAATTTGTACTGCCACTTTGGAGGGAAATTTGGCAGGATCTATTAAAATTTTAAAAGGACATAAAAATAAAAAATGTGCATAGCCTATGACCCAACTATTACACTTCTGAGTGTCTCCCCTAGAGAAATATTTGCACATGTGCATGAAGAGCCGTGGACAAGCATTTTCATTCCAGCATCGTTTCTACAAACAAGGAGTAAACAGTGAGACGGGAAACATTCTAAACGTTCATCGGTTTTTAAAGTGGCTAAACAAATCGTGGAGCATCAACGCTATGGAAAACTCCGAAGCAGTTAAAGAGAACGAGGTAGATGTGTAAATGAGGCATGGAAATATCTCTGCAGTGTGTTGTTGAATGAAAACAGCAAGTTGCAGAATGATCCTCTCACGATGAGACCATTTATACAACCCCCTAACACAATATTCTACATCATATACATGCAAATACAAATACGTGCACGTGCACGGTGCACGAGGATGGTCTGGGAGGGGGTACATCAGACTGATAACAGGAGAGGAGGGGAGGGTGCGAGGCTAGAGCTGAGGGCTGGTCAAAGGAAACTTCAGCTTGGTATGTAGTATTTTTGATATTTTTTAAAAGAAAGTTGAATTGCCTTCGTTTATGTCAGCTGAGCCTATATCTTAAAAAGTCCTACTGGAAGCCCAGCCCAATTATTTCCCTTACATTCCATTGGCCAGAGTTGGGTCACATGGTCACTCTTAGCTGCGAAGGAGGCTGGCAAGGTGAATTGTTTTTAGCTTTGCTAGAAGAGGAAAGCAAGGAAGAAGAGAGCTGTGAGTGGCTGGTGGGTGACCAATTAAAAACATCTGCCTTTCTTAGCACACCAAGTAAGAATGCGCAGGGATGCTCAGACCCATAGCAAACTGCCTCTTCCAAGCAGCCATTTCTCCACAGACCCCTGGTTCCTTTCCCTCCCCTGGTGGAGATGGGTGTTTAGAAACCAAGATGACTACATGGTAGGTGTGCTATTGGGCTGTTGTTGCTCTTAGATGCTCTTGGACGACGAGAGCTAGGAAATATGTGTACGCACACACACATGCCTATCTGTCCATCTGTCTGTCTCCATGAACTCACACTAATATCTCCTGTCCAGCACCACAGTGTCATTCTAGCCTCCTACCTTTTCTTATCGGTAGCAGTCTTCGCTGGCAATGAGAAACCCAAAGCAGATGTACTTACTTGCCCAATGCTCCTGCAGTCTCATCACTGCTGTTGCTGCTCGCCTGCCATTGCACAGTGACCTCCCCGGCACTGGGGTTCTGGCCCAATGTGCGGGACTCGTCTCCCTTTGCCTGTACAGAAGCCCTGCCCACCCCAGGCAGGCTCTCCCACCCCGTGCTGGCCCACGGCAGCTGCTCTCCTCTACCACCTGTTCGGGCTCTGCTCCCCTACGCCAGGCTGCCACCGCCACCTCCCTGCAGGGATCCCCTTCCGACCTGCTCCGTGAGATACCTTGGGCTGGGCCACTGCTGCCACTGCCACCACCCTGTACATGCATATTCTTCACCTTGCTCTGCTCTGGAACCCCCCACCCAGCTGTTCCAAAGGCACCTGTGTTGCTCAGCCACACCTACTGGTTTCTAGACAGACTTCTCCAGGAAGGGAAGGGAGGGGAGGAGAAGGGAGGGGAAGGGAAGGGGGAAGGGAGGGGGAAGGAAGGGGAAAGGACCTAATGATCATGCACCACGGCTGCCAGCCACGACTCTAAGTGAACTAGTCCAGGTGCTTCCCCGTTCCCGGCCGTATTAAGTAGAGGTTGTGTGTGTGAGTGTCTCGTTGTCTGAATACCACTCCAGGAAACAAACCACAAGTGTAACTCTCTGCACACCTTCCCGATGATTTTATCAGGACAGATTCCTAGAAGGGGACTAATTCCTGGGTCAGAAGGTATGACCCCGGGCAGAGCTCCCGGTCTTTGTAGCCCAGCCTGGGTGTCCGCCTTACCATCCACACACCCTTGAGTAAGTAAACAGGTGTGACTCTGGCCCAGAGACAGCACAGCGTTTTCTACCGATGACAGTTGTTTCACCGCTGGATGACATCACCTCCCTTTCTACCCCAAGATTGATGTGGGAAATTCTGTATAAATAAGCGGCATCAACAAGCCATTGTGTCACCGGGCCTCTCAAAGATGGGCAGCCCGCTGCAGCTCGCCGGCCTGGCCCGCGCGGGACAGGCGGCCATGATTTATAAGGTCCAAACATGAAGTCTTCAGGAAAGTTGGTGAAGTGGTTTATAGGTCACCTGTATTTTTCCTCCCGTAGATGTTTTGACTCCTGGGTTTCCTTTATGTCACTCTGTCCATAGTCTAGGTATTATTAAAATGGAATAAAGAGGCCACTGTGGCAGAGGCTGAGCAGCCCACGGGAGGGAGTTCGTGATTCTCAATGAGAGAAGAGAGAAATAGCAGGCGTGGGAGTTAATGAGGACAGACGCTGGCAGCCTGGCAACCAAGTATTCATTGCGTGAGGGCCACTGGCCTAGCTTTGTGCTAGGAGCTCTCAGGAGGTGCATTTGTTCATTCATTCAACAAACATCTAGCAGGCACGGACTCTGTCCAGGCCCTGCTTTCAGCACTGGGGGACCAAGAGAGAAGAGACATTGTCCCAGCTCTCGAGGGCCACACAGTCCAGAAGAGGAGGAGCCAGATCAACAGTGTGATATCAGCTGGCGCACCCAGTCCAGCTCAGGGAAGGCTCTCTGAAGGCCCGAACAGGCGCTGGAGGCGAAAGTGTGGGTTAGGCGGCTGAGGCGGGCAGTGGAACCAGCCTGAGCAAAAGCACACGATTCCATCGGCTCCTCCCAAGGATTCAGTGTACAGGTGCCACAGGCCCAGCACTGTTCCAGGAATGAGGAGCGGGTGACTCTCGCACCCCTGCTGTTAACTGCGAAGGCTGCGAGAAGACCGTCTGCCTACCGTTGTTAAGTGAATTTCTTCTGCACCCCGGAGAGATTCCGAATGTCTTACTGAAGCATGCAAGGTTGAATCAGCATTTGCCGTATAACAACTAGCCACAAAAATCTCAGTGGCATACCGCAATAAGTATTTATTTTTTATTTATTTAATTCTCACCTTACGATATGTTTAATGCTTTTAGAGAGGGAAGGAAGGAGAGAGAGAAACATTAATGTGAGAGAGAAACATCGAGCAGCTGCCTCTCATATGTGCCCTGACCAGGAATTGAACCAGCGAACTTTTGGTATACAGGATGATGCTCCAAACTACAGAGCCACCCAGCCAGGGCAGCAGTTATGGTTCTTGCGCATGTATCTGTGGGGTGGCTGGGATGTGGCCGCTATTGGCGGAGCCTGAACAGGCTTGACTCCAGGCTGCGTGCTGAGTCCCAGGTCTGTCCCAGATGTCTCCTCCTCCTTGGGTCAGTGATCACCTGAAGTGTGTTCTTCTCACTGCGAAAGGCAGGGGGACAGGAGCACAGCTCTAATTCTGGAAGCACAGTTCTAGGCTCTGCTCCCCTCATGCCTGCTGGCATCCGCAGCTGAGAGCAAGTCACGTGATTAACCCCAGAGGGAAGGGACCCCGGGGCCATGGCACAGTGGGGCTGTGGAATACCCCTCTGCTGCCTGGGCCCTGAATCCCTCAGCCATCTCACCTCTCTTCTCCCTGGCATTTCTGCCGGGGCCCCCAAGACCCCTCACACCCCATGGATGTGCTCCATACCCTCTGTGTCTCTGCACATGCTGAGCTGGGGTCCTGGAAGGCTCTTCCCACCTCCCCTACCTGAGCAGTCTCATCACATCATTCCTGAGTGAGCCCGGCCTGGCTCCAGGGACCAGGGGACATGCTTGCCTATCTTCCTTTCCCCCTCCATACCTGTGTGAGGCCCTTTCCTGGTGCCTGGTTCGTTCTCTCTCATGGTTGTTCTCTATCTGTTCCTCCTGGCCCCCTGCTCTCCCCCATCTTTCCCCCTCTCTCTGGTACTTATTTTCAGCATACATTGAAATGATATTAAGATTTGGAGTAGAGACAGGTGGCCTTACTTTGGCCCTGAACTTTGTGTAGGGTGCTCTGACTTTTGTAAGGGTCACCTGAGATGCTGTTTCTGAAATGGTTCCTCTGTTTCTCTTCCGCCCTTGCTCCTTGGGTTCCCGCCAAGGGAGAGCTGGGTGGTGGTACTCCTGGGTCCCTTACAGTGACACCATCAAAGAGTGCCCCCTTCTCCTCTCCTCAGCCTCAGGCATGGAGCAGGTTGCACAGAGTAGCTGCCAGCAAGGTTGGGTGGTTGAGTGGGTGGATGGATGGATGGATGGACGGATTTCCTCAAGGCAGCTTTCTGCTCACTCTCAGGGCCTTGGCTGAGCTCAGCAGCTGGGCTCCCAAGGCAGGAGGGTCGGAGTGGCAGTGAAAAGACATGGGCAGTCAGCTCTCAGTCAGCTCTCAGAGTTGCTGCCAGCAGCAGCAGCAGCAGCAGCAGCAGCGGAAAGCGGTCGTGAGGGGCAGGCAGGTTTGTAAACAGACCCAGCTTTGGAGCGGGGACTTAGCTTCAGCATCCTATTTGGAGAGGCTCTAGAAAGTTATGGAGCTCTGGGGAGCCAGCCCGGGGCCGCTCGTAGCCCACTTAGTGCACGTGTTGTCTTTGGGGGCCTCTAATTCCCTTTATGAAGAACTTTCTTTTTAATGGAGCCTGGATACAGTTAGCGTTAGTGTTGAACGGGTCAAGCGGTTGCAGTGATTATTGATCATAAAAAGGAAGATTCTACAAATGGAGTCATCAACCCAATGCCCAGGAAGTGGCATTTTTGGTGGTATAAATTGTTGGTTTTGTTGTTCTTGCAATCTAAATGAGAGGAAAGCTCAGGCTGAGAGAGGTAAAGTGACCTCCCCAAGGTCACACAGCTAGGACATGGTGGAAGCAGGCTGGTTCCAGGCTGGTGCAGAGGTGGTGCTGACTGCCTGTGTGCAGGTCGTGCCACTGTGACCTACACAGGCCATGAGGGGGGCAAATCCCAGGGACACAGACTGAGGACTGAGGTTGCTTACAAGCAGGAAACCGGGCTCTGGATGGCAGAGGACTTGGCATTTGCATAGGATGTGGGGTTAGGGTCAGAGACCAGGGTCAAGACGGCAAATGAGTGGGTGTCGGAGACCTGTTTTAAGGGGGTGCCATGGTCAGATGCTGAACTTAAGGTAGAAGGGAATACAGAGCCTGACCCATTTTGCCTCCTGCATCCCCAAGCACAGGCTGTTGGGCAGCCCTGGGTCCCCTCCTCCAAAACATCAGGCAGTCAAGGAGCCTTGTCTGCACTGAGAGAGACCAACTAGTCAGGTCTGCTTGTCCATCTTCCCGAGAGAGGAGAGCAGGGACTCGGGGAGAGAGCTGAAGCTTACGCGGGCGGGCAAAGCGTGGATGGCGATGGGCGTCCCTGCCGCTCTTGACCGCCCACCACCCACTCCCCCTTCATCTTGGTTTCGGCATCCCGGTGGGGGCAGTTGGGTGCTGTCTCCCATGTAGCTCTTGTCTTTCAAGGGGAAGCAGGCCCAAGTCCTAGCCCCGGGAAGTGGTTGGCCCGAAACCCGAGCTCACAGCTCAATAGCCTGGCCTCAGTGATTGGCCAGTGTCCTGGAGAAGGAAGCCTTTTTTTCCCCTTTCACAGAAGCTGTCTGGGAGGAGCTCTTTTTTCTCACTGGACTGAGATGCCCTCGCTGCTGCTGGCAGCCACCTTGTGGCCAAGAGGGGAGGCAGCCCTGACTCGAGGCAGACTTGAGCAGAAGGCAGCATGCAGAGGTAAAAAAAAAAAAAGCTTGCGGATACTCCACTGAGCAGCTAGCTGAGCTTTGCCGAAAACTGTCCTTCCCTGGACCTCTCTGTTGCAGGGGCCAACACGTTCTCTCAATTCATCCATTTTGTGTCAGGAATGAGCTGTACCTGAGTGATCTGGAGAGCCCCGGCCTCCACCCGGGTCTTCATGTTGGGAGCACTTCCTGGCCAGCCTGCAGAGTGATACCCCTGCCCTGGGCTCCAGGGACATCATGGGCGGGAGGTCATGGATTCCTGCTCAGCTGCCAAGCACCAGCCTCGTCCAGCCCCCTTCGTTGCGCCCCCTTCCCCCTCCCCCCAACATGGTCCATGTGTCAGGCCCACACAGCTACCATGGATGGCAGTCAGCAAGCTCTCAGAAACTGGGGCGGCAGGATACACCTTCCAGTGTTTTATTCTAAGTAGAATACTGCTGTGATTTCTGTTCTTGAAGCCCCTGTGCCTGTGTTGGGTGAGGTCAGCCATCAGCCAGGAGCCCCGGGGCTGTGAGAACTGCACGTTCAACTGCAAGTTGGATACAGTGCTCCCTCTGGCCCTTTCCCACCCCAACAAACTCGAAGTCTGTGAACGCTGACCCCATTATGGTAAAAGGATTCCAAGGGCCAGTGCTGGGTGCCAGGCACCTCACAGCCACTCTCTCCTTTGATCCATGCGAGGAGCCAGCTGGGATTCCCATTTTGCAGATGTGGAAACCGAGGCTCTAAGAGGCTCTGTGGGGCAGCTGGAAGACCACCCAGAAGCAGAGCCTGCCTTTGAATCTTGCTTCTTTTGATACCAAAGCCTCTGGACTCTCTATGACCCCATGCGGTGTGCCCTTGCTCTGGGGCAATTTATTCTATAAAGATGATTACCCTCCTTCAGAAAAGGTCAGATGAAACGACACAACTGCAGCCCAGTGGGGATTTTTTTGGAGCAGTTGTTCCACGTGTGTGTTTTTTTTTTCTTTTCATGAACTCACACAGTTCAGCCAAGGGTGCTTCAAGAGGCCAATTTTCAGCCTCTGCCCCTGCTGAAACCTGGAAGAACACGAACCGGTGCCAGCGAGCTTGCCGGGTAATTTTGGAAGCGGCAGAGACCCGTCAGAGTTGGCCCGCCTCTCGCTCACTGTGTACGAGAGGAGGATGTTTGTTGTTTCAGCCACTGAGCAGAACTCAGGGAGAGGGTGCGGAGCGCTCCGAGGCCAAGCATCCTGAGAGGACAGGGTGTGTGCACACCACAAACCAACTTCAAAAATACCCGTGAATCAGGGGGGAAAAACCCCAGCCTGACTCCGTAAGCTCTCCCGATTAATATATCCCTCCCTGCCCCACCCCAGGAAAACCTCTTCCCTTCAAGACCGTCTGGATTTTTATTGAACATTCACTCTGTTCACTGGAGGGAGGAGATAACCAAAAGATTTGACGTAGAGATAGGTGACCTTACTTTGACCTTGGGCTTTGTCTAGGGTGCTCTGCCTTTTATAAGGGTCACCTGAGATGCTGGTTTTGAAACGCCCCCCCTGGTTTTCTTCTGCCCTGTCCTCTGGCTTCCTCTAGGAAGAGGGTGGTGGTGGTAAAAGGCAGGATCTCCAGGCATTCCTGGGTCCCCTGCGATGACACTGTCAGCATTTCCCAGTTCACCCCACCTCAACCTCAGGCACAGAGCAGATTGCAGAGGAGTGTTCAGCAAGTTCTTGGTGGGGGGGAGGTGTGGATGGATGAGTGGATGGGTGGATGGCTGGCTGGATGGATGGGTGAGTGGGTAGGTGGATGGATAGATGGATGTGGGTGGGTGGGTGGGTGTGTGGTTGGATGCATTTCCTTGACGTAGTGTTCTGCTCATTGTCAGGAGAACATAGGAGCTGCCCTTTATTTTTCAGGGGGTGTCCCCTCCCATGGTGTACCTTCTCTTGCATGCTTCACACCACAAGACCCCTGACAATTCACCCATGCAGAGAGTCTCTGAATTTCTGTAAGGTTACTCTCCCAACCTCTGGCACCCGTGTGTCTGTCTCGTCAAGACCTCCAGCTCTCTTGCCGCTTCTTGCTTATCCGGTTTGATTAACATGATGTCCTTGATGCAGTGATAGCTGCCATGTCTGCCATCAATACATGGGATACTCTGCAGAATGCCAGCTGGTCCAGATCTCTTTGGACCATATTATGAAAAAGGGCAGGAGAGTTACTGTCGCCCTAGAGTAAGACTGTAAATTTGTACTCTTGACTGGTCCGTGGGAATGCAGACTGCGTTCGGTGCTCTTTCTTGAGAGGGACAGAGAAGAACACATGTATTTACCAGAGCCAGGGCTGCATTCCATGTGCTGGAGCTGCGTTAGCCTTCTAACCGCATCCGGGCCAGCAGCTGGGATTCTAGCGAGGACTCGGTGAGTCTGTGGCAGTCTGCCATCATCCTCCAGAACCTGTCTGGTTTCTGGGAGCTTTAGGTGGGTGAACTAAGTGGGGGTATGACAGTGACCACCACCCCTGCTCCTTGGTCATTCAGGGACTCCTCTTGGGGTATGATATGGTTTTTTAATTTAATACCTTAACTGAGGGATGGGGGGCAATTTTAGGGGTTTCCCCTTGGATTTCTCCCCACAGACAGCCCCCACATGTTGAGGAACCAATGTGGGGGTTTTCCGAGCTGCAGTGATGCCCCTTCCACTTATGTGCTTGGGAATGGGGGGCGGGGGCAGGGAATGGGCCCTGGGGGGTCCACTGTGAGCCAGGTCTGGGCCAGGCTTCCCTTGACTGCCTGACTGCCTGCTGCCGCTACACTCACAGGAGACTGTGATGATGTCGTACCGAAGACCTGGTGTCTAGACCTGAGTTTGAAATGTCTGGATGTTTTACCTGAGTAAATGGCTATAGACCCCTTTGGAGAGTAAGAGGGGGTTTTGTTATTGTCCATACCTGCTGTGGTTTCTTCCTCACAGGACCTGGACTCTCCTTTAGTTGACGGCTCCCAGGTCTGAAAACCAGGCAAGGGATCATAACCTGTTATTGACACAGCTTCCCCTAGTGTCCTGATCAATCACCCTTCACTTCTTGTGTCTGGTTTGAGAACTAGCCTTCAGGAGTGCCTTTGTGTGGCCACTAGGGGCACTGCATTCTCTCACCGCTCCCACAGCCTGCGTCCCAGCCCCTCGGTGCCCTGGTCCTTTTTGCCACTCACTCCCGAGGTCGCACCAACCCTGCTTCTGATGGTTCAGCACCACCACCGGCCCTCCATTATTTGGGGCTCCCCTTGCTATCATGGAGCCCCAGAACAGCCCTGGTCCACAGAGCACACCCAGCCTGCACTTCCGTGACGCCTCTGTCCTCCTCCCCAACTCGTTACTTACTGCCTCTGCAGTAGAGCATCCTCAAGGCTCATCTGCAGAACGGGCTTGGAGAACACACCCACTCTCCTGCGCCCCTGGTTCTGAGTCCTTGGGTCCTTTCTTCCATCATCTAGGATGGAAATGCTAGCGTTTCTACATCATTTAGGGTTGGCCATTCTAAAAGCTATCAAGTAGTGTGTTCAGCGCTTCCTCCCAGGGGCCTTGCCAGGTGTTAAATCCCGAATCCTAAGGGAGCATGCCCACATTGATGAGCTCTCCCTTTGCAACTAGACTCTGTCCCCTCTGTCCACTCTATGATTCTGTTTGCTGGTCCATGCTGGCTCCTTCAGGGTAGAGTCCCTTTTTCCCCTTAGCAGGCAGCTATAGAGAGAGGGAAGCAAGCCAAGGCAGGTGAAGAACTGAGATGTAGCTGCACAGGGGATTCAGCTGATCCCCTCCAGGAGCTCTGAAGCTCAGGTGGCCCATCACAGACACCCTGGATTGAAGTGAGGATGCTGGGCCTTTGGAATCCTGCACCAGCCAATTATTCAATGCGCTGTTCTGTTGGGAGAGGATGTGGCTGAGAATGAGGCAGCTGCCTTTAGCTGAAGGCGGTACAGAAAGAAATTGTTCCAAAATTGCTGATTAATATTCTTTAATTTTTGAAAGTAGGTAACTCTTCATTTAAGACTGCTGAAGTGGGTATTGCGACAGGGGAGAGAGATCAGACTCACCTCCAAATACAAGGACGGCGAGCAGGGTGAAGGGGCAGGGGATGGAGGGTAACTAAGACATCAGGGGTGGGGGGTATCCTGCCAAACTGGCCAACATGCTTCCCACTAGAGGCAGGCCAAGGACTTACACCTCTGAGGTGGGAGATGAGGAACTTGATCAGGTACCAGGGGTGATCAGATTTCGAGGGGGTGGGATTCTCGCTAAGACCAGACTTGTCAAAGATGAACGTGGAAGCCCAAAGCTGAAACCTAATAAAGAAGAGGCCTCTAAAACTTCTCCAAGGAGAGTGTCTTGGCCAAGGGCAGCTCCCAGGATGGGTCTCAGCTGTGAGCCATGAGCAAGCGTGGGGAGGGAGTTCTTTAGTCTTGCAGACAGGATCAGACTCACCCGCATCTGTGGACTGGTTGTCTGTGGGTGAATTGATAAGTGATAGCTAGGCTGACCTGTTTGGGGGACGGGGTCATTTCCTGGCCTTCACATTTCCCTAACAAGCATGACCTGGGCAGAGTCAAGCAGGGGGCTGTTAGGGGGCAAGGAGAAGAAATTGGGTTATTGGAATGCTTGGAGCTAGACTGGGAACTCGGCAACTTAAGCCGACTTTCTTTCCCACTCCTTGGGCTGTGTGAGTTAATGATAAACTGAGCTGGTTGGTGCCCGAGTTCCTCCCCTGACTGGGAAGCAGAGATGACTGGCCATCTGAAACAGGCCCTGCCAGTGGAGGGCGGCTCTGACCCCCTGCTCTGATGCAAAGTGCCAGAAGGGACACGTATGTCTGGGACGAGGGCTGAAGGTCAGGTAGGGGTCCGTGTGGCTCCAAAAGGGTCACTAAAGCAATTGAACCTAATGTTTCTCAGGGATTCCTGGTTTCATGGGTGTAAATGCACTTGGCTTTCATACAGTTTTACTATAGCTCACGCAGTGCAGGACATTGGGCCCCCTGGGAATCCCTGGGGGTGTCTTTTCATGTGAACCAACAAATGATCCTTTGAGCTGATTCTCTAGTCCCCTTAGTAATGTCTGCTGCCCCAGACTGACATGAGGGCAGGACATGGCTAATGTCAGTGCCACCAGGGAGCTCTGTGGGACTGAGATGTAGGTACAAGGACATGGTACCTGGAGTGCCAAAGCCACAACCCTCAAGGGGACAATCGAGCTGTGCCCCTCGGGAGCCCACTCAAGGTTGGGGCTGGGAAGAGTCCAAGACAGAATGGGAGGGTGCCTTCTGGGAAAAGAAGGTTTCTCACTGTTTTGAGAGGAGCCAAGCTTCCTTCCTCTGCCAGCAAATGGAGAGAACAGGGTGCAGCAGCCTTGGCTGTGGCTGACAGCTGTCTCACAGGTGCAAGGGGACCAGCCTGGGAATGAACCTGACACTGTGGTCAGTGAGCGATGGAAAAACAGAAAGAGCCCAAGTCCTTAAGTGATGCGGACTCTGTCCAGTGGGGTCCGTATGTTGTGGATGCAACGAACAAATTCACATGGATTGCAGTAGTCTGTGGAGAAAAAGGGATGGCATGGCCACTGTCTGAGAGAGTGAGCACCCCGATCCTTACCTGGACAGGCTTTTATTGCTTTCTAATAGCATACATCAAAGAAGATTCTCATTCATTATGCTCAGGTTTGCCTTAGATGATTACCTTTTATAGATAACAAAGGAAAGGATATTACTGATTACTTCTTAGAGGTAATATGAAAAGAACTATGAGGGCTTTTTTGGAGTCAGGGTCAGTTAGTCAAAGGACCATAAAACTTTGGGGAACAAACTCATTTCATGTATGGACCCCTATCAGGAAATTGAGAACATTCTTAGCAAAGCAGGTTTCACAGGATTTTATGAATTCTTTCTTAGGCCTGATTGTCTCAGGGAACTGCCCATTCCTGCCCAGGGCTGCATCCCCTCCAGCATTGTTTCAAGCTTAAAGCATTGTTTCAGGCTTAAGTCAGGCAGGGGAAGTAAGGCAGCCAAGAGATTAGGAGACAACTTGCAGACAGAATGAGGACTCGGGCTATGTCAAAGCTGAGGGGCGAGGGTCTATCACCCCCTTTTCCTATAGACCCCTAAGTCCTTCCCTGAGGGCCCCTTTGTGACCATACCTGTCTTAGGTTGTCCATCTCTTGAGGGATCTTACTGGTCATTGGCTAACCAGTCATCTGCCTGGGGCCAAGCAGGGTGAAGTAAAAGGGAGTGGAGGCGGTGCTCCTACCTGGAAGATAAGCTTTGTCTCCTTAGTGGCTTATGGTCCCAAGGTCTCTCACTCAGCCTTAGCCATGGGGGGTTACAGCTTCTGAAACTGGGCAGGGTGATTCCCAACACTTAAGGACATGTTGCAACACTGGATCAGTTGAACTTGAAATCCCCCTCACTCCCTGTAAGATGTGCTCTTGTATGAACAGATAAATTAACTATCTCAAGCCATTTTGAATTGGGTAGGGTTTTTTTCATTGCTGTGTGAAGCAATTTGACATATTCTTAACTTCTGTCTTTAGCTCCTTTCTTGAAAGGACTCAGATGCAAATCTAAAGCCTTGGTTCTGTGTTATTTGCAAACACCTCTTTTCTCTTCCAGCTAAAGCCTTCCACTGACCCACTGCTGGGGGTCACACGTGCGCTGACTCAGCCTCAGCTCCGGCTTCCATCTGGGGCCCCCAAATGAGGAGAACTGAGGGCAGCTGCTGGGAGCCAGAGCATGTCACTGACAGCTGGATCATCTCAGGAGGCTGGAAACAGGTACTCAGAACCAAAAGTTCTAGAATCAGATGTTTGGCTTCAAATCCCACCTCGGCCACTATCATAGTGGTCTCAGACCAGTGGAAAAATCATCTTACTTCTCCATGCCTCAATTTCAAATTGGGCTTGCTGATTGCATCTATCGCAAAGCTTTGTGGGGGATCGTGTGGGAGGATGTATATATATATGGTGTTTAGAACAGGGCGTGGTATACAGTCACTGGTTAATAAGTGTTATCCATTGTTGGCTGTTCCAGTGGGTAAGCCATTGTGATCCAGGTGAGTAGCAATCAGGGAAGGGGTCTGATGCTTTACCAACTGGGCTACCCAAGCTCCGGGAAGGTGTCTATGAGCTGCCCTGAGGCACTGAGCTCTTCCTGAGGTGAGCAGGTGGGCTGAGTCTGCTTCTATGGGCCAGAGAAGGAATGGGTGATTGGGTTCATCCTCGGTGAAATCCTTTGCTGGCCTCCCCACACTTTACATGTTGAATCCAAGCAGCAGGGTGGTGGTGATGCCATGGTGCAGGAGGAGGGGAGGGTGTTGGTTGGCATTTCCTAGAATATGCCCCAGCCTCCTGTGTGAGTGATTCTTCTGGATGTGAATGCTCCAAAGGCCTCCGAGGGAGGCTCCCCCACACCTTTAAACCTCTTTCTGTCTTGCGTGGCCCCTGTTGCATCTTTATTGGGTTTATACACTTTTTCCCCCACTTTCTTTTAAAAATTGATGTTTATTTGTTGAGCCACTACTCGTAAAACTTGTGCAATATCTTAAATGTCATTTTTGCCCTGGTCTGCTTAGAATGTGTGAGCTGGTGCCTCTTACATAATGAACTCGGAGGCCTTTGAAAATAACAATTTCCAGCAAGCATTTAGCAGGGCAGGCATTACATAACACGGGAAGTGTGTAGCTCCCATCATCAGTTTGATCTGGTTTCTTAAATCCGAGGAGATAGGGGCCACATATAGACCTTGCCACACAACTGGTTAATTCAGCTCCTTCAGGCTGGGTCTGCCGCGCGCCTCAAGGTGGCCTGATGAAACCAAGCATGCTGGTCGGCACGGTGAAACGACCAGCCAGTGTCAGCCCCCAACTGGGTCATCTCTCTTGGACAACTGGCTTTGTTTATTTTCTCTTTCCACTGTATTGGCCAATGGAATTGGATTAATTGGCCTGTTGTTTTGGCATTGGGCACAGACACAATTACAGTCAAATCGTTGGCCAATTCAGTGGGGAAAACCATCTGTCAAGCTTGTTGTTCCTCCGCTAGCTGATCTGGAAGCCCTGTGCAGGCTCAGCTCAGACCCGATGAGACAGAGGGGCCCAGTGAGCACGGTGGTGCGGTGCATCATTTCGTTTTTGACATGGCTGTACAACGTTTACGGCCTGACACCCACTCTTCCTACACAGCACCCCAGTTTTGCTAAAACATTCCAGGTGGCTGGTTCAGGGGTTGTTGGTGGAGGACTGGCTGAGCGGTGTGAAGAGTTTAGAGTCAGAGGAACGTGGTTTGTGTGTTGGCTGAATCACTAGTGACACATGTTACCTTTGGCAGTCTCTTTCGCTCTCTTAGCCTCAGTGACCTCATCCGTGGAATGGGAATAATTCCAATACCTGCTTCATGCCATAGTGGTGAGCTGGGGAGACCACGTCTCTTGGTTTGCCTGGGATTGAGGGAGCTCCTGAGATGTGGGACTTGGAAATGTAGACCGGGGACCTTCTCAGCAAAAACCGATGAGTTAGGTACCTGATAGCAAGAGTTTAACAGGACGGGGTCGGCTGGATATTTAAGACAGGTATAAAATGTTCCACAGAGGTGGAGTATGTCACTCACTCTCTAGCTTTTGACCCAGTCCCTGTGACCAGGGCTAGGGATACTCAAAGTGCCCTTTCCTCCGAGATGGCCCGAGTTCCCAGAGCAGGGGGCAGGCTGTTCTCCTCTCCCATCGGCGCGATTTTCCGCCCTAATTCTGCACCCATATGAGGGCAGATGGACAGGTATCTCGAGTTTCAGGGACAGTCCAGCTAAGAAGGGCCCAGCTTTTCATCACAGTCCAGAACCCAGTGGCCTCCAAGCCAGGAGGCCTGCCTTTTGTGCCCGGCTCTGTCACCTGCCAGCACTCTATACGGGACAGTAGCACTTTATTTCTGTGAGACTCAGTTTCATCAAAGGGAGAGAAGTGCACAACTGGCTCCCGGGGCTCCTGGGAGGCTTGAATGAGCTCACGCATGTAGAACGGCTTTCTGAACCACCAGCCATTGTCCAGTGTGAGGTGTGGTACTAAGGGCCTAATTCGGCAGCACTGGCTTAGCCTGGGGAAAGGAGGGACAGTAGGGACTTGCGCTTTGCACGTCAGGTCAGAAATTCAGCAGTTTGTCACCCTGCCACTGGGCATGCCCAGTGCACCAGGCTCCTGCTACAAGGTGTAGGAACTGGTTCTGTCCTCCAGGCTCTCATGGTCTATGAACAGGTAAGTTCAATGTCATGTGTTCAGATAAGGGGGGGGGCTGGGGCTGGGCACCAAGGGAACCCTGTGGAGATGGGGTCCTGGTCTGGGTGCAACAGGAGCCCTGAAGAGCAGTTAGGTAGCCGGAGGGGTGAGGTCAGCAAACGGGGCTGAGGCGTGAAGGTGGTGGGTCCCTGGTCGAGGGAATGGCATGGGTGGACACGCAGGCGAGGAGCTGCAGAGTGGCATGGGGAGCTGAGAGCGTTTCTGTGTCATGGGATGTCACTTTTGAAGGAGGAACGTGAAGTTACATACATGGAGCCCAGGTCAGGAAGGGCCTCCTGTGCTGTGCTAGTCTGGATTCTTTTTGTTATAAGAGGCAACCAAACTAAGGTAAGCAAGAGGGGAAGTAGCTCTGAGACTCAAGGGCAGAGCTAAAGGAAAACTAGACCTGATAGAACTTGGTCTCTCTCTCTCTCCCCCTCTCTCCCTCCCCCCAATCTGGTTACCTGCTTTTCTACTGCAGGTGGCCAACAAAGTCGTCAGCAGCCCAGGGTCATGTCTTTCTAAACCCAGGCCTCCAATTCGTTCTTCCCAATTCTAGTAGAATAATCCCTAGAGAGGCCTCTGATTGGCTGTGCATGAGTCATGTGCTAATCTCTGAACCAATCATGGCAGCCAAGGGGTTAGGACATTAGGACTGGCTCCGTGTGGTCATGTGCCTGCGCTGTGTTCACTCTGCTCCCAGACAGAAGCAGGAGTGAGGAGCTGGATAGGCAATGAATGGTGATAAATATGGTGGGTCCTCATTATTTATGAATTTTATATTTGCAAGTTCACTGACTAAAATTTATTTGTATTCCCCAAATCAATGCTCACAGTGTGTTTGTGGTCACTCATGAACATTTGGGAGAGCCGTGAAGAATGCGAGTCATCCCGTGGACATGTCCCCAGCTGAGGATGAGCCAGGTGGCCCTTGGCCTTGTTGTTTCAGCTCCCACACCATTAACAGGCATCCCTTTTCTGGTTGCTTGCGTGCCACATTTGTCCCATTTATGTGCTTTTTGATGGCTATTCCGCTGGTTAAAACGCCCCCAACCATAGGGTTGAAGTGCTGTCTACTTTGCCCAAGTTCAAGGGCGATCACATCCTGTGCCTTACCCGGAAATGGGTGCAGTAGAAAACCTTCACTGAGGCATGAGTCCTGTGGTTCTGTTGGCTGGGAGGTCAGTGTCAAGGAGTCAGCAATATATATTCAATATGTATTAAGATGAAACAGAAACGCATAAGCAGCAAGGCTTTGTATTGACGGATTGATGAGAACGTTGTGACCAGAGGCTTGTAGGACCCTGCCCCTGGCTGTCCCCAATGACGAGCGTCTTGTTACTCACTGATTTGGCATTTGTGGCGACTGCAGAGCATGACTACTATGAGTAGCAAGACCAGGCTGTGGCATGCAAAAGGAGTTCAGGGTTTGCTCTGGAAGCAAGACCAGTAAAGGCTTTTGAACAGGAGAGAGACAGTATGACTTGCGCTTGAGAAAGCCCCTCTGACTACTGGGTGGAGACAGGGTCAAGGAGGCCAAGACTGAAGGCAGGCGGAGCGGTTGGTAGGTGACTAGACTCCGAGTGAGAGTGAGAATATGAGGCCCAGCCCAGGATGTGGAGGAAGAGGATGGATTTGAGAGTGGTATTCGTGGGTGAAGCTGGCAAGAATGAGGACTCACTGATGTTGGGGAGGGGGAAGGAGAACCCCAAACTTCTCAGTCCTTCAGCAATGTCTACACCTGATTTTTGTTAAAAAATTAAAGACATGTCTGGTTGGTCTGAGCCATGTGTTTCCTTCCGTGAGAGGCAGTAGGGACCCCTCTGCCTGCGAGGGGGAGCCGAGCAGCTGCCCGGGCTGGTGTTTGGGGACAGGCACATGTCCTGCCAGCGCCCTCTCTGTAAACTGCCTGCAGGCAGCTGTGTTTTCTCTGCCTCCTTACATCATCACGAGTCATAAAAACCCGACCGGGGGTGGGGCGGGGGAGGGAGTCGCGCTGCCGACCTGGGCTGCCGTGCATGAGACAGAGGGGTCCAGGGGGCCAGTTTCGGTGTTTGCACAGTTCGGGTTCCTGCCAGTTGAGAGAGGGGGCAGGCTGGACCTGGTGTGTCTTGCATTTGACAACCATCTACGGTTGCTCTCCAGGTCACTGATTTCCTGGCTTCAGACAGCCTTGGATGTTCAGTTCAACCCTGGTCTTTTCTCACAGCTGGTGTGCCCTGGCAAGGTGCCACAGCGGAGGTGGGACTCTCCAAGGTGCCCCTCCCCACGCTCCTCCCGCCAACTTTGAGATCTCCAGCACCCTGAGTACAGGCGGGCTGCTTTCTCAGCCTTTGGGGTCCTGCTCAGGGCCTCCCTTGGCTTTGAGGTCTGCTGCTGGCCCTCTAGGTGACCTGAGTAACCTGGAGTCTTATGTCTACACGTCTCCCTAAAGAATAAAGAGTTCTCTGATGAGGGTGCAAGATCCCAGCCCTGCTCCCCTGACCCGCAGGGCATTCATGGGGCCCTGCTCCGCTAGGGGGCAACACTGGGACCCTTATTTTAGGGGAAATTTTCATCTGCCAATTTTGACCCGGCCAGTCCCTGCTTAGCACAGAGCTGTGTGCAAGGGGACTCTGTAGTGTGTGCTCTGTCCTAACATTAGGAGAGAGTGTTCACCAAGGGCCAGGCACCGTGCTAAGTGCTGTTGTTTAACCTGTTCCCATCCCCACGACCACCCTATTAGGTAGCTTCTGTTCTCACCCCCATTCCACAGCTGAGAAAACAAGGTACAGAGAGGTCAAGGTCACTGTCCTATGTCCCAGTGCTGGTCAGCAGCCAGGTCAGGATGGAAACCAGGCTGGCTGATCTGAGAGCATTTTCTCTCCTCTGGGCCTCAAGAGGCCCTGGCAGCGTTGCTGAGAACAACTTCTGGGATGGAGCACTTGTCATGTGTGCAGCTGGCTGGCTGTGGCCCAGCTGGGGACAAGGAAATCCAGGGACACGGACACCCGGCCATTGCCCATGGCCATGCCCATCCTGCAGTTTCAGGTGTGGGCACTTCACCCTTCAGGATGTAGGGACTCCCCTGGGGTGCTGGTGCACCACCTGCCAGACACACTGTTTATATTATGTCATTCTGGGCATTTCCTGTTACACTGGCAACGCATGACTCCATTCCTGTTGTAAGCATTTCAAGCATACTCCAACCAGAACATGAAAGTCCCTCCTCATCTCTCTTGTCCCATTCCCTCCTCCAGGGCAGTCACTATTAATAGTTCCCCGTCCCTTCTCCTGAATCACTGTTGCTGCACTTTCTGGTGCAGGAGCCTTTGCTGCTTCCACCCCCTTTTTAATAAATGAGGTCATCAGACCTATATTGTTTTGCGACGTGATTTCCGCCCCAGTACCCACTTCATGTATTTTAGAGGTCTTTCCACGAGAGTCCCTACCACGCCCCCTGGTTCATTTGCATGGTTATGGCTTTCAGTGTTGTGGATTCGCCATAATTTATTCAACCCACTGTGCTGGGCACCACTTTCTAGTCAACACAGGCCACTGGAAAGAGTCAATTATCCATGGTTACTGAGTGGTGACAAAATAAATAATAAAGCTGGGGAAGGCTGCCAAAGGTGGAAAGTTAATTAAGGTATAGAAAGCAAGAAGGGACTGGGGTGGCTGCTCGCCATGCCCCCGCCCCCCCGCCCCCCCACCGCCGACATTGTGATCCAGAGCATCACCTGCCCAGGTGTATCTACTCCCTGCCAGGCTCGGGGGGGGGGGGGGCCTGCTCTCCTCCCTGATTTTAGCATTTCCCTCAGAGTGAAAACACACTCCTTATGCAGACAGACACTCCAGCCCTCCCCACCCATGGAGCCCCAGGATTTCTCCCCGCTGCCCTCCAAAGGAGGTGCAGGCTCAGGTTGCCTGAGTTCCAGGGCTGTCTTGGCACCGTCAAGTGCTGCAGGGACAAGAGCTGGTTAACTTGGCTAGAAGGTGCCAGAAAGTCAGCCTGCAGCCACTCCCGTCCCTCACGGGAACCTCACCCGGGCTGACTTAGTCCAGCCCAAGCTCCCACTTCTGCTGAGACTTTGACAGCCCTGGAACCACCGAGGGCCTGGCTTGCCTCCACGCACATCTGAAATACGTTGGGCAGGTGTTTCCAAAGAACTTATGCTGCAGGAAAATCTATCCTGATGTAATCTGACTAATTCGGCTTGCGCCTTACTTTCAAGAGAACTGGCCATTTGTAATGGAAACAGTTCTAGGGCCACCTCAGGCCCAGCTTTGTAATGTGAGCTGGTAAAACCTGCAGGTGCTGGGGGGCGGGGGGGGGGTTGGGAGGGCTGTTTTCATTTTACATCTCAAGTTTGTTTGTTTTAATGTACGTCTCTGGGAGGAGAAAAAAAAAAACAGTGACCCGGAAGGGGGTTAACAAGTCATTTTTCATTTCAAAATTAGAAATGGTTTCGTATTAGGAAAATTAGCAGTCGAGGGGCACCAGGGAGTCCTGCAGGCAACAGGAAGTGCTCATGGCCTAGGGGGATATGTTTCCTGAGACTAATTCCCCAAAGACCATGTTCAGGAGCCCATGTACCTGGGGCCCTTGGCAAAGGCATCAATTAGAAAGTGGGAAGCAGTGTTTTCCTTGCTAATTCTTGGCTACTGAAGAGGGGTTACTGAAAGCTCCCTTTTCCCCCTTCAGAGTTAGGCAGTTTTGAAAAATTGTCAAATTATGAATTCAACCTTGTTTTCGATCGAGTGAAGGGAGAGTGCTTCCCAGGGTGCAAAGCCTGTGCGGTGGGGGGAAGAGGGCCACGTTCCAGAAGCACCCGCTGCCAGCCTTCTGTCCCCAGGTGAGGGTGCCTTCGAACTAGAGAGGTCGGAGGGGGTAGAAGGGTGGGAGGCAGCGGCGGCGGCGGGCCCAGTCCCAGCGGGCAGAACCCAGTTAGAAAGAAGGGGAGCCGTGGGAGATGAGCCCTGCCTGTCCCCCAAGGTCATTTTCTGCAGGTTGAGGGCAGCGATATGGTTGTCACTCTCCTGTGCCCTGGAGACTGGAGTTGGCAAAACTCAAGCCCCAGTTCCCTGCCCTTGGTAAGAAAGCCGCATGGCTGCTGCTGGTGGGCCCGTCCCTGTGGAGCACGTTCTCACGCTGCCCTCTCCCTCCAGGCCCCGGTGTTCCAGGGAGCTGCCCTGAGACCGCCTTAGCTGCCTTAGGCTGCAGCGCAGAGAGCTGGAGTCCTTGATCAGTTTCCACAAGAAAACCGCCCCAAGCTTGCCGTGAATTTAGCGCTGTTCCCGATGACGCTTCAGAGAGCACACCACCTACCACTATTTGTGGGGCTGCCTGAGCTTCTCTTGTCTTGCTCTTTCTTCTTCCCTCTCCAGAGAAACAACCAAAATTATCTCCTTTCCTCCTCCAGGAGAGCCCATGGGGGCTCACACCCCCCCACCACCAAATACATTTCACTTCCAAGGAGAATGAAATGTTAATAAAGTGTCGAACTCAAGCCTCGATGTACCAGTAGGTGCCTTAGAGGGCATTTAAAACAGTGAGACACACACACACACACACACACACACACACACACCCATACAAAGGGTCGGGCAGAAGTAAGGCCTGCTTCAGCGTGGTTGGTAGGGTAGTAATATGGGTGTAATAATTTATAGTTTTAATTTGAACATCTCACCTAAGATGTCATATGGTGCGCTTGAGTGTGATATTGTTACGTTACAGAATGACATGCTTATGATTTGGCAGTAAAAGATTTTGTAATCAAACAGGGGCGTTGTTTGTGCCAGATGCTGTAGATAGACCTGCAGGATCGCATGTGATCATAACCAATTCAGACAAGGCCCAGGAGGCCCGCTGGGGGGCGGCACTTGCCAGGTCACCCAGCAGCAGCAGCAGCAGAGTGGGGCGAAGCTCTGAGACTCCTGACTCCTGCTGCAGGACCCTTTCCTCCAGGCCACCCCGCCCCATACTCCGTGGCCACTTCTCTAAAGGCCGCTTTCCGGAAGGGATTCAAGTCCAAGAGGGTGCAATCCATGAGGAGTCTGGGAGGGACAGCCTCTCTGACGGTCACCCCTTCCTCTCCCTCCCCACTGCCTTGGTGTGGGGAGGGGGGAGCAGAGAGGGCGTTGGGTCTGGATTCATTGCAGCTTGAGACGTGATAACTGTTTGCTGGCTTGTTGGGCAAAATCAAGTTAAGATGAAGCCAAAGAATGTCTTTGAAGAGGATAATGCTCAACATTTGGGGAGGATTGTTTGGAATGTTGGTGGGAATTGGTACAATGTTACCCGCAAGTCACATGGCAATATGTTTCATGAACTTTAATAATATGCACATGCTATGTTTTGCTAAACTTTTAAACTGAAAGATAATGATATAGCCTCATGCATGAACATTAAGTGAAACGCTTGATGAACTTTTACGAAGTGAACACAAGTAGGTACCCACTATCCAGGTCAAGATATAGGCTATTACCAGCACCCCAGACTACCTTCTGTACTCCCTGCTGATCACTACCCTCAAAAGTAACCAATAGCCTCCTAACTTGTATCACTCTCGATCAATTTTGCCTGATTCTGGATTTAGTGTGGATGGGGTCGTAGAGCATTTGTGCTCTCATGTCTGACTTATTTCGGTCACAGTAGATCGGAGAGACTTAGCTCTGGTTCTGCACAGATTGCTTTGGTCTTCTTCATTGCTGGATTGCACACCATTTAGGAATGGAATACTGTTTATTTATTTATCCATCCATTCTACTGTCAATGAACTTTTCAATGGCTTCTATTCTTCAGGGTTAAAAATAATGCTGCTATGATATTTTCGGAGTTGACTTTATCTGTATTTATAGATGTGCATTTCTAAGAGTATGCATTTGGAGTGGAATTCTTGGATCATAAAACATGGGTAGGTTCAGCTTGAGTAGCTACTTCCCGTACTTTGCCAAAGTGGCCGTACCAATTTATTTTTTATTTTTACATATTTATTTTTAAAGATTTTGTGTATTTATTTTTAGAGAGAGGGGAAGGGAGGGAGAAAGAGAAGGAGAGACACATCAATGTGAGAGAGAAATGTTGATCAGTTGCCTATTGTATGCATCCCCGACCAGGGTGCAACCCAGGGATGAGCCTCAAACTGGTGACCTTTTGCTTTGCGGAATGATGCCCAACCAACCGAGCCATACCAGTCAGAGCAGTTGTGCCAATTTACGCTCCATGGAAGTCTATGAGCATGGCCAGTCGCTCTATATCCTTGGTGTTAGCTTTTTTTTTTTTTTAAAGTGGACTTTCTGGTATCATCTCTAAGCGATGATGTCGTGTTGTGGTTTTACTTAGGCTTTTGTGGATAACTAATTGTCATTTGACTGTGCCCTTTTTCAAAGTGCCTGTTGAAGATTTTGCCCATTTTTTCAGGGGAGGGGTGTATGTATGTATCTTTTTCTTACTGATCTGTAGGAGTTCTTTTTATATTATACAGTATGCACGGTCTTTGTAAAAGACATATACTGCAAATATCCCCTCCACTCTGTTTGCCTTTTTACTCTCCTAATGGTGCCTTTTGATAAACAGTAATCCTTGTTTTGAAATAGTCTTAATTTACTGACCTTTTCCTGTATGTTTAGCATTCTCTGTGTTTTGTTTAAGCAGTCTCTGTCCATCACCATAAAAGTGTACTCCAGCCCTGGCTGGCGTAGCTCAGTGGATTGAGTGTGGGCCTGTGAGTCAAAGGGGCGCTGGTTCGATTCCCAGCCAGGGCGCATGCCTGGGTTGCAGGTCAGGTCCCCAGTGGGGGGCGCACGAGAGGCAACCACTTACTGATGTTTCTTTCTCCCTCCCCATCTCTCTAAAATAAATAACTAAAATTTTTTTTTTAAAGAAGTGTACTCTTTTGTTTTATTCTAGAAGCTTTATTGTCTTACTTTTCACCTATGGGTCTCTGATTCACCTGAAATAGGGTTTCGAGCACAGTATATGAGGTAAGGGTCAGCACCCACCTTTTCCCTATGGTTGTGCGGTCAATGTGGCATCACTTATTGATGAGACAGTTCTGCCCACACTGCACAGTGGTGGTCCCTTTGCTACAAATCAGGCAACTTCTACAGGTTTGGGTGGTGTGATCGAGTTTGTCGTTCCTGTCATTTAAATCTTTGTATGTCCTTATTAATTTTTGTATCTGTTGCTATTATCAGTTACTGACAGATGTGTTTCAAAACATTCCACTATGATTATGGAATTGGTTATTGCTCTTCGTAGTTCTTATAGCATTTGAGGCTTCGTGTTAAGCTTATTTGAATTTAGGGCTGTTATATATTCCTGTTGAAGTGACCACTCTGTAATTATGAAATGTTAGTCTTCATGTCTAACCTACTAATCTTATGGTCTGTTGGATCTGAGTTGGTAGACATATACCTGCTTTTCAAGATACCTATTTTTGGGTGTTTTTATGGATATGTTTTCCCATGTCTTTACTTTTAACCTTTCTGCATTCTTATGTCTCTTGTAAGCAACATGCATTTTTAAAAATCCAGATTAAGCCTCTGTTTTAATTGAAGTATTTAGTTCACTTCCAGTTTTTGGCTATTATAAGTTGCAATGGATATTTGTTTACAAGACTTTGTGCAAGTATGTGCTTTTTTTCTGGGATAAACATCTAGGTGTGAAATTGTTTTTATCATGAGGTTGGCATGTAATTCTACTGTTGTTTTTTTAAAGCAGCCATTGTATTATTTTATTTTATAAAAGCAGCTATTTTTGAAAAAGATTTTATTTATTTATTTTTAGAGACGGGGGAGGGAGAAAGAGAGGGAGGGAAACATCAATGTGTGGTTGCCTCTCCCACACCCCTGACTGGGGATGTGGCCCGAAACCCAGGCGTGTGCCTTGACTGGGAATCGAACCGGTGACCCTTTGGTTTGCAGGCTGGCACTAATTATGCCGTTTTAAGTTAATGTCATTGAAGTATAACATATATAGAATGAAATAGATTTAAAATGTACAATTTGAAAATTTCAACACGTGTGGGTGAGGCAGAGAATTTATTTTGTGACAATAGCGAGTGGCTGGCTCTGACTGCACTGGGTGACCTACCCGCCCTGCGTGATCCCTCACTGTGCCTCTCACCATCGCCCTGGCGGCCAGGCTCTGGCATGGCGCCCGGCTGACGGGAACTGTGCGCTGCCCAGGACGAGCCTCCTCCCCAGGTCCTCACCGTGCTGGGAGCTCCCCATTGGCAGAGACGGTGTTGGCTCTGATCTCCAAAATAGTCGCAGTCTCCACTCTGGCCCCAGCTCACCCTCAGGGTCAGATGAGCAGTGGAGTAGATGAGTGCATGTGCGCATGACGCAGCTTCGCTGGGACTTCAGAGCGGACAGAATGCGATGGGGCTCTAAGCGTAGCCTCAAGTCAATGGCAGACTGGGAGGAAGTGCCGCCACGGGGCTGAGTCTGGTGCTGGGAGAAAACTCTGAAAGGTAGATTCATTAGGTCTCTCGTGGCTTTAATGGCCAGGGTGGGAGGATAGAAGTAACAGCGAGTGACATTTATATAAAGTAGTACAGTTTATATGGCTCTTGCGTGCGCATTACCTCACTTGATGCGGAAGGAGCACAGGGTGGGGCTTCAGCACGTGGCCCCAAAGTTTGCCTGTAGAGTGTGTCCTGGCTCTGCCGCGGGACTGTGTGACCCTGGAATGTTCGTGCCTACATGTCCCAATGTCCTCCCATGTGCACAAAGACAGGGACAGTCCCTGATGCGTGGATGTGTTGCGATGATTAAAAAAGGTAGGCCATGCTCGTAAAACACTCAGAACCGCGCCTGGAGCATAGTAAACACTAAATAAAAGTTGGCTGTTATTACTTAATCCTCCCAATAGGGCCCTGGAGATGTGTAGACATGCCCCGGTTTATGACCCGCAGATGGAGGCTCAGAGAAGCATGGAGTGACCTGTCTGAGGTCACAGTGGAGACACAAGGGTGGGGAGGGAGGCAGGACTGGACCAGGTGTGTTTGACCCCAAAGGTCTGTCCTTGCAGCCCCCCTTCACGTCGCCTCCGCTGACATGCACTCTACCTGGACCCACAGGCCGGGGAGCAAATTCCGCTGCAGCTGGCGGTGCACCGGAGTGTTAAAGAGGAAGACTTTCCTTGTCTGGGTGAGCTAAGAGCTGCATGAGGTGGGATACCTGGGCAGGCACTCCGTGCCCTGCTGGAGTATCAGGGCATTCTACAGGGTTGTTACCAGTGATACTTTAACAAAGCACTTCGCCCCGGCTGGTGTGGCTCAGTGGGTTGAGCATCAGCCGCAAACCAGGTTGCTGGTTAGATTCCCAATCAGGGCACATGTCCACATTTAGGGGCCAGGTTCCCAGTTGGGAACGCATGAGAGGTAACTGAACAAAGTTTCTCTCTCTCCCTTCCCCTCTGTCTAAAATAATAAAAATCTTTTTAGAAAAGCACTGAACTTTTTTTTTTCCTAGGGCCTGTTCTCCCTGTTGTGTTAACAGCACCCTGGCTTCCCTCGGGACAACCACTGCCACTCGGCTTGTGTTTCGGGTCAGCCCTGGCCCAGGACTGGGTGTGTGAACCTTCCCGTGGGCCCTCTGCATC
Organism: Anoura caudifer; assembly: GCA_004027475.1. Lineage (NCBI taxonomy): Eukaryota > Metazoa > Chordata > Mammalia > Chiroptera > Phyllostomidae > Anoura > Anoura caudifer. Next base: position 86,022 of record PVKU01001324.1, on the reverse strand, counting down.
CCTTCGGCTTTGCTCAGTGTCTCGGAAATGGACACGTGACCTGATCTGAGAGCCAGCAGGCTCCCCCACAGGCCTTGGATCAGGGAAGAGACTTTGCCCTTCCTCTGGGGAGGCTGAGAGCGTATGATCTAGACTGGAGGTCCAGAAGCCATCTTGCCACCACAGTGGGGACAGCCTACCTGAGAATGGGGCCAGCCCAGCCCCAAGCAGAGCTGAGAGGTGGAGAGAGTGGGGCACAGCCCGATGCCCCCTGGATTTAACCGGGCCTGAGTCAGTCTAGATCCACCTGGGCTTTTCTATTCTGCTCACTCTTGTAAGCGTCCACTAGCTTTCCAAGCGCTGTGCTTTCCCATCATTACATCCACTTACTATCCCCACAGAAGCTCAGGGGACAGGGTCGCAGCTTATGACAGAAGGGGACGTGGAGGCTCAGAGGGGCGAAGTGATTTGTCCAAAGCACGCAGGCGACCCAGGTCCTTTCTGCTGAGGCCTCCCTCTGTTAAGAAGGCTGTCTCAGTGTTTGGATAAAGCTCTGGTCTTCTCTCTCCCCCTGCCCTCAGGCGGGGATGCATTTCCTCATGGAAATGTCACGTGGCGGGGGAAGGGCTCTGGAAAGGCGACTTCTTTGGCTCCATCCCTCCGCACCCTCAATTATCCTTCTGACAGCCGATTCAAGCCAAATTGGATTTAGTGCATTTCACAATTTTTGTTGAACAAATTTGTGGATTAAAGGAACAAATTAAACCCATATTTTTATTTGACATCATCAAAAATATGACATGCAGACTGGAAATGGACCTTTCCGGTCTTGAAATAATTTCAATGGAGCCCAAATCCCTGCTTCTCAAGGGTATTTAAAACAACAACAACATCAACAAAACAAACAAACAAAAAACCTGATTCTCACAAAGACCTTTGGGAAACCTGGTTCCAGATCTTACCTGAGCGTGGGTTTGGGCTGGGCCGCAGCACCCCTAACTGAGATGTGATTCTAGTGGGAAGGGCCCCTCTCTGTACCTGCCCACCCTTCACCTCTCTTCGGTTTTTCCCACCATTTCCCCTGCCCATAGCTTAGTTTAAGGTCCAGCATTTTTCTATCATAAACTAACAGATTTCCATATTGGTGCTGACTTAAGCACCCTGTCACTGCTCTGAACTCTTAGGCCAATAACTATGTAGCTCATTTGGCAATTAGGTACCTTTGGCACTTCACACAGTGGCTTTTAAAACAATGTAGGTATTTCGTTTTCCCCTCTTTGTTTCTTGGCTTCAAGGTAGAAAGACAAGCTGCATCCCGGCAGGGAATATGACTTCTTCTGTGTAACTGACATGCAGTTGCATGCAATGAATATTTATTGTCTTATGAATTTAATGGGAATGATTACTTAACAATGAAACGAGAACTTTTTAAGAGAGAGAAGACACTATGTTGGCTGAGCTTTATGGAGGGGAGGCTGGAAGCCTGCTGGGTTAGTGTGAGGGCTTCGATGCCAAACAGCCTGGGTTTGAGTCCTGGCTCCCCACTTACTGGTTTTATGATCTTAACAACGATGCAGTCTCTCCATGCCTCAGTTTCCCCCTCCATAAACTGGAAATGACAGTAGTGCTTGACCAAGCCCGGAAAACAGAGACACAGGAAGTATAGTCTCTAAATATCAGCTGTCACAATTTTATGATTTCTTCCCAATAATCCTGATATTCTTAAGAAATACATATGGCTAATACATAGGTGGACTTTGCCAAACCCAATTTTTGTCTCGATTGTCACATTCTTATCTTAAATGCATGTGCTATCTGAATGATTGTTTCCACCCCCCCCCCCGTTATATAAGGTGAAGGAACAGAAAAGGAACTGACCCCACACAGTAAAACGAACAGAATGAAATGCAGAATGCATCAGTGTTGACGAAAGAGCCTGAGGGAGCATTAGGGAGGCTGCCAAACAGATCTGTTAAGTAAAAGAGAGGTAGGGGAGAAGACTGTCCATTAAGATGAATTAAAAGTTCTTAATTGTTTGTGATGCTGACCTCATGCACCAGGTGCCTCAGACAACGAAGAGAAATGTGGGTGACAAGCAGTCATGACATTTCTCCAACTGGCCACTTGCCCTGTAACAAGACCGGGCCTGTCTCTTCTCTCTCCCACACGGGTTACCGGGCTCAGGCCCCAAGTCACAGCCCAGTGGCCTCTCCTCTGGAAGGAGAGGAGGTCCTGAGCCCTGGGGGTCAGCTCTGCAGACCTTCTGCCCACCCTCTCGTCCAGCAGCGTCCTGCTGACCGCTCTTAGACTGCATCCTGAGTCTCTTTCTGCACTTCTACCCTCCTGCGAGCCCCATTTCCACCAGCAAGCTGCAGCACCTCTCGACGCGGTCCCCTTGGCTGCACTCTGAGATGCATCCTTCTCCCAAGTCGCCTTGTCAGGAGGTCACCCCACTGGCCTATGAACACGTCCACCAGGGGCTGGCATGGGTGCGGCCCAGCGCATCTCTCCTGATGGAAAGCAAGGGGCTGGACCTGCCTTCTGAAGCGAAAGACAGTTCTCTCCCAGACAGAAATCCCCTCTGTAGACATGAACGTGGACCCCAGAATAGGTCAACGGGCAGCATTTTGTTCACCTCGTTCAAACGAGAACTGACTTCTGAGTTATAAACGTGGTCAGACGCTTCTTCGTAAGGGTGGCCTTTGGATTTCTCACACCCAGGAAGGGAAGACAGAGTGCGCAGTAGCACAATGAGGCTGGCCCGCTCCCCACAGGGTCACCGGCACCTGTGGGTGGGGGGCCCCCACCAGCATGGTGTCCCTGTGAGGCCTCGTGGGGGGCACGGGGTGTGTCCAAGAGCTTTCAGGGCTTTTGCCCCTCAGCCCGGGGGCTCTGCTGACGTCCTCAGGGGTGGCTCTATTCCTTGAGGGTCTAGGTGTGCATTTCTTTTTGTAGCGTAGCCTCTACTTTTTATATGCATGTACATTCTCTAAAAATATCTCTAGTTGTGTTTTATCTATAATCTAGAACACATGTGTATTTGTAATCACATGGACATCAAAGATGAGCACGTGTATACTGTCAGGTACCTGCTCTGTGGCAGACACACTACATGTTGCACACCTGTGACCCTCACTGGGATCCTGTGGGCAGAGTTGGTTCCTTATGACTGAGGCAGTTTGCCTGAGATGTTAAGGGATTTTGCACGGCATCTCGGGGAAGTGGGAGAGAAGGCTCCTGACCCAGCGGCTGGCCCTGAGTCCACATCGATGCCCGTGGGGCCAGCGCCCTGTATGCGGGAGGACATCCTAGCTGAGCCCTGGTGTCCTCCTGGTGTGTTCTAGCACTCAGGAACCAGCAGTGGTATCTTGACCGCATTCTCAGTCCCAACTTTTATTTTTTTGCCTGCCTTGAACTTCAAGTGTCAGGGCTTCGCCCTACTTGGAGGAGCCCCTGGCAAGCCTTTCCCCCATGTCCTTGGCCTCTCCCCAGGTCCCAGCCCTGGCCTCTTACAAGTGATTTCTGTGGGTGCAGCAGGGCCCCTGGGGCTGCCCCTCCCCCAGGAGGATATCTAGCCACTCCTCCAGGTCTTGTACCAGCTGCTCCAGCTTGCACACCTTGTTCTCAAGCTTTTCCAAGAATACTTGCACGTTCTCCTTCAACCAGGTCCTGATGACCCTTATCGGCTCTTTTGTGGGACCACTGGTCTGATATTCAAACCCCTGAAAGGCAGACACCAAAGTTACATCTTGAGCATTTTCACATAGGACCCCTTGGCCACCGGTTTCCAAAAGTTCCCTGAGCCTTTGCACATGCTACTCCTTCTGCTTGGAATATGCTCGCCCAGCTCCTACATATCCTTCAAGACCCAGCTTGCCAACGATGCCTCCAGGAAGCCTTCCCAGGTTTCCTCAGCCATACTTGACACCCCCTCATCATCCCTATGTTACCTGGGAAGACACAGGATTTGGGGGACAGCTATACTCTCTGATCCTTTCTGACACCTCCCAACTTCTTCCTGAAATGGGCACAAAGACACTTCTTAATAAGAGTGAACGGACAGCAGTTGATGTAAACATGGGTGGTCACCCCAACGGGACGAAGGGCAGTGGGAGAGGGCAAACCCAGAGACCATTTTGGCATGCAGCCCTCCCCAGGGTGCCCCTCCTGACTGCATGTGCGCCCAGCTTCTCCTCTCTCCGGTCCCAGAAAGTTCACCTGATATCCCCGTGCCCATGTACAGCACCAAGATCAGCAGCACCAACAGAATCTGGGGGCAAGAGGAGGGGGAGGGTGGGGAGAATTGCTGGGGGGCATGTGGGCACCTGCTTCCCTTGGGCAGGGGGCAGCGATAAGATTGTGCTTAGAGATGAACTTTTTCCCAGTTATCTAAGTCACTTGCTTACCCACGAGCCCCCAAACACTGCAGAAATAGAAACCATGGCAGCCAACTGACATTTCATTGGAGTTTTCCTCTCTTCTCCCTCTTGAAAATGAAGGCCCCCCTCTGTTCTCACTCCTTTCCTCACTTTTACATCCTTTGTTTTGAAGGGTCTTTAAAAGGAATCAGCTTCATTGTGGTGTGTTTTGCATGCAATCAAAGGCACATATTTTAAATGTAGGATTCAATTAGGTTTTTTTTAATGATTTTATTTATTTATTTTTAGAGAGGAGAAGGGATGGAGAAAGGGAGGGAGAGAGACATCAATATGTGGTTGCTTTTCACATGCCCTTTACTGGGGACCTAGCCCACAACCCAGGCATGTGCCCTGACTGGGAACTGAACCAACAACTCCTTGGTTCACAGACCAGCACTCAATCCACTGAGCTGTACCAACCATGGCAGTTTGGTGAGTTTTGACAAATCTCTATATCTGTGGACTTCTATTGCAATCAAGATATAGAACATTTCCATTATTCTAGAAAGTTCCCTCATGCCTTTTCACAGTCAGCTCCCTCCTTACTCTCAGCTGGCACGGGGAATTTAGACACACCTGCTTTCAGCAGACAATGTGATGGGGACAGTGATGGTGGCAGGGGCAAGGCGGACACTGTGCTGACAGACACTGAATTCTCCCCAGACTCCCTAGATGCGGATGGAGCCAGATTCAACTGGACTCAAAAGCCTATGTTTCTTACGAAGCTGAATTTGTGCAGAAAGACTTAGCCCTGCTGCCACAACAAAGACGATAAAAGATTGGCACAATTTGCCTCTCCCTCAGATAGTCTTTATGCAGGCTAGCAGCTACATGCTTATTAGTAACCTCAAAACTAAAAACACATTACGCTGCCTACAATCGGGCTGAGTCTTGTAGGCACACTGATGAGTGAAAGAAGCCAGACCCTAAGGTGCACATGGATTTCATCCCCATGAAATTCTAGAATGTCCACAACTCATCTGTGGTGATAGAAATCAGAATCGTGGGACTTCCGGCCAAGATAGAGGCGTAAGTGGACACACTGTGCCTCCTCTCACAACCAAAATTAAGGACAACAAAGATTTAGAAACAAGAAAACAACCAGAACTCAGAAAAAATTGAACTGTACAGAAGTCCAAGAACCATTCAGACCGGTAAGAGGGGCGGAGTCTAGGCAGGGAAAAGTGGAGGTGCAGACCGGGCACGCAGGCAGCAGCAGCTGGCAGCCCCCAGGTGCATAGGTGGCGGCTAGCAGACCCCAGGCACGGGGTGGCAACTGTGCAGACCCAGTGAGGCCGCGCAAGGTGGCTGGTGACCAGGTGGTCCCACATTGGCACACAGATAATCCAGGTGAAGGGGAAGCAGCGGAAGGGACTGGAATCAGAGAGAGAGCAGAGCAAGCACCATTTTTTCCTCTCGGACCCCACCCCCACATACAGCATCAATACCCAGCAACTGGGCTGCCCTGACCTGGGGAACACCTAAGGCTCCGCCCATCCCTACGTAACAGGCACAACTAGACAAAAAAAAAAACAAAAAACAAAAACAGAAACTCCAAAACAAAAATGGCTCAAACCAAGAACAAATCAAAGCCCCAGAGCCAACTTATCTAGCGATGAAGAGATAGCCAACCTAACAGATGCACAATTCAAAGCCCTGGTATCAGGATGCTCACAGAATTGGTTGATTTTGCTCACAAATTAGATGAAAAAATGAAGGCTACAATAAGTGAAATGAAGAAAAATGCACAGGGAACCAACAGAGATGGGAGGATAACTGGGACTCAAATCAATGGAGTGGACCAGAAGGAAGAAAGAAACAACCAAATGGAAAAGAATGGAGAAACAAGAATTCGAAAAAATGAGGAGAGGCTTAGGAACCTCCAGGACATCTTTAAATGTCCCAACATCCAAATTATAGGGGTACCAGAAGGGGAAGAAGAAAAGCAACAAGTGGAAAACTTATCTGAACAAATAATAAAGGAGAACATCCCCAATCTGGCAAAGGAAATAGACTTCCAGGAAGTCCAGGAAGCTCAGAGAGTCCCAAAGAAGTTGGACCCAAGGAGGAACACACCAAGGCACATCGTAATTACATTAGCCAAGACTAAAATGAAGGAGAGAATTCTGGAAGCAGCAAGGGATAAAGGCAGAGTCACCTACAAAGGAGTTCCCATCAGACTGTCAGCTGATTTCTCAAAAGAGACCTTACAGGCAAGAAGGGGCTGGAAAGAAGTATTCCAAGTTATGAAAGTCAAAGACCTACATCCAAGATTGCTCTATCCAGCAAAGCTGTCATTTAGAATGGAAGGGAAGATAAAGTGCTTTTCAGATAAGGTCAAGTTCAAGGAGTTCATCATCACCAAGCCCTTATTATATGAAATGTTAAAGGGACTTATCTAAGAAAAAGAAGATAAAAAATATGAACAGTGAAAAGACAGCAAACTCACAGGTATTAACAACCAGACCTAAAACAAAAGCCATCTAAGGAAACCACTACAACAGGAGCAGAAACACAGAAATGGAGATCACATGGAGGGTTAGCAACAGGGGAGTGGGAGGAGGAGAGAGGGGGACAAGGTTCAGAGAACAAGTAGCATAGATGGTAGGTAGAAAATAGACAGGGGGAGGGCAAGAATAGTGTGGGAAATGTAGAAGCTAAAGAACTTATGACACATGGACATGAACTAAAGGGGGGAATGTGGGTGGGAGGGGGTGTGCAGGGTGGAGGGGAATGAAGGGGGGGAAATGGGACAACTGTAACAGCATAATCAATAAAATATATTTAAAAAAAAAAATGACCGCAAAAAAAAAAAATCAGAATCGTGGTTATGGGTGGGGTGCCTGAAGGAGCCATCTGGGGCACCAGAATGTTCTGTAGCTCGATCTGGGTGGTGGTGGCCCAGGTGTGTGCGGCCAGCGTGAGAGGCATGGCTTGGTACACTAAAGATTAGGGTGCTTTTTATTTCCGCCACAGTGTGTTCCTTGGGGACCTTTTCCTGTAAGACACACAGAACCATCCCATTCTTCATAATGGCTGAATGAAGGAGGTCTGAATTCTCTTCTCTCTCTAACCAACACCTCTGGCCACGTGCTTCACAGGCTGATTTTTTTCCCACCATAGTTTCTATTTTGTATTCTTTGGAGGCAAAGTGGGGGCAGGGGAAGGCAGTGAGGTTTAGGGACTAAAATTAAGTTTTCATCTTTCTCTTTGCTCTGTCTTGGGCCTGAGCCAAATCATTGCCCCTCTTGGAGCCTCAGTTTCTTCATCTGCAAAATGGATTTTGAAATAGAGCTCTTTCGGAAAGGAGGGGTGGGGCTCGGATCCATGAAATCAGGTGAATGCCCTTGCCGAGGGGCTCCTGGGGTCCTTCGCTATCTGGATGAGTGGTGTGCCTCCCCACAAGGGGACGGGGGTGTCAGCATTCCCCACTCCACAGAACTTGTCAACTGCTCTTTCTAAAAGGAGCTTCCTAGGGTTTGGCGTTTGCAGACACTTTTTAGGAAAAGCTGTAGGCAGTGTGAGGGGAGCCCTTCCAGCCCCTGGTTTTGCTGTGAGGTCCAGCACAAGGAGATAGTGGCACATGTGTAGTACATGAACAAGTTCACGAATCTTTTGAAAATGTTTGTAGATCAATCATCCATCTCTCTGCTTAAAACCTTTCAGAAGCTTTCTGATTAATCTCAGAATGAAACCCCATCCCTCCCCCAGAGCCCCGCTGACCTCCTGACCTCTGCCCGTGGGGGCGGTGGCGTGCAGGATAATCCCGCTAAGGGTTCTGCATGAGCTGGACCTGGTTTTGGACCCCAGCACGCGCTTTCTGTCCTTTTTGCCTTTCTGAGCCTCAGGTTACCCATCTGTGAATGAGGCCCACAGCAGCTGCCTCTCAGGAATGACGTATTGAACCATCATGGGAGAGCAGGGACGGAAGCGCCAGGCTGCAGACAGTGAGTATTGGCGGTTTTCACTGTGACAAAAATCCCAGGGGAGGCTTGAATTTCCATCCTAAGAACAAATGCTCCAAGAACTCTCTAATCAGGGCATATGATCCTGTTTGTTTCAGTTCATTCATTCCTACATTCATTCAGCACGTATGTGCCATTTTAGGCATGAGGGACACAGCAGGACACTAAACAAAACCATAGCCCTCCCGGGCACCCCCTCTGCCGGCAGTGCCGTTCCACCAGGCGAAGCTCCGGGGCGACTTGAGTGGACAGCCTGATCCTGACTTTGAGGGGTGGGAGGAAAGCTGGCCGTACCTGGTCTGGCCTCACCTGCTTCTTGTCCTCACGGCGACTGCCCCTTTGTTCAAACAGCTCGGCTGCCACTCGGCCCCTGCTACCCACCTGTTGGGGCCCCATGGCCTCAGATCAGGTGGCCAGGATAGAGCAAGATGTCCCCACCTGACAGGCAGATGGGCACTCCCCCTATCTCCTGGTCACCAGGCATCCCTCAAGCAATGAATGATGATGTCACAGAAGGTGGGACATAGCGAGGTTGCTGCCTCGTCACCACCCTGAGTTTTAGCCCTGCCTGGCACATTTTTTTCATGCAGATGTCAAATACACACCTGGAAGAAATGTATCAGAAGATTATATTTCAGGGTGACAATTTTTCTTCTTTCCCTATATTTTCAAGCTTTTAGTAAAACGCAAGCTTTTAGATACAAAACAGTGAAAGCTATTTGTTGATACAACTGTAGATTCACCATAGTAGTAAGAAAAACTCTTTTCGTAGGAGACCCTGTGGTGTCAGCATATTGGTGTGGGTACAACATCATAGCCAGGACGTTGCCATTGATACAATGTATCGGTCTTGTTCAGACCTGTTGTTCGTGTGTGTGTGTGTGTGTGTGTGTGTGTGTGTGTATTTAATTCCAAGTAATTTCATCACATAGTTAAGTCTGTGTATTCACCACTATGTTCAGGATACAGAAGTCCAAAGCCAGATGTCCTTGTGTGGCCCCTTAATGCCCACCACCTCCCTCTGTCCCCGCCCCACCATATCTAACTCCTGGAAACCACTAATCTGTTCTCCATTTCTAAACTTTTACCTTTTTAAAAATGTTCTATCAATGGAATCAAATAGCGTGTGACCTTTGGAGATCGGCTCTTTGGCACCAAGAATCCCCTGGTGCTCCGAGTGTACTGGCGCCGTGCCTGTAGTTTGCTCCTCTTCGACGCTGTGTAGTACCCCATGCGTGTTTGCACCATGTGTGTTTGCACCATGCATGTATGCTCCATGCATGTATGCACCAGGGTTTGTCTGGGGACTCACCCACTGAAGGAGAGCTGGCTGGCCGTTCTGGGTTTGGGCTCTTACAAGTACAGCTGGTACAGACATTCTTGTACAGAACCCTGTGTGATCCGAGGACTGTTTCTCTGGGATGCCTCGGAGGGCGGCGGCCGGGTGGTGTGGTCATCACACGGTAGTTTGGTGAGAAGCTGTCAAACCGTTTTTCAGAATGGCTGTGACATTTTGCATGCCCACCAGCAGCATATGAATGATTTGGTTTCTCCTCATCCTCGGCAGCACTTGGTGTTTTCATGATTTTTTAATTTTAGATATTAAATTTTTTTTTAATTTTAAAGAAGGGGAAGGGTAGGAGAAAGACAGGGACAGAAACATCAATTTAAGAGAAAAACATTGGTCAGTTGCCTCTCATATGTGCCCCGACTGGGGACTGAACCCACAACCCAGGTATGTGCCCTGACTAGGAATTGAACCAGCAACTTTTTGCTTTGCAGGATGAGCCCCAACCAAGTGAGCCACACTGGTTAGGGCAGATTTTTCTCCTATTTTAAGAAAGTGTTGTAGTATGCTTTACAGGCCAGCTCCTGTTCCTTTTGGAGTTAATTTTTGTAGAAGCTGTGAGGTTTGGACCAAGCTGTGAGGTCTTTTTTGGCCTGTAGATGTCCATTGCTCCCGCACCATTTGCTGAGGACCCTGGCCTTCCTCCTTTGATTTGCCTTTGCACCTTTGTCAAATCGAGTGTGTTGGTGTGGATTAGTTAGTGAGGACCCTCCTCCGTGTCACTGATCTCCATGTTGATCCCTGCACCAGGAATAGGTAGTTGGGAATTGAATTTGCGTTGTTCTCCATTGTCTCTCTAATGTCCATGAGGCAGCCTGTTCCATTCTAAATGTTCAGTGAAAACATTTGTTGAATGGATGAATAATAAGCAACTTCAAACCGTGGGTTCTGAGAGGCCATGAACTTGGTCTGGTAAACACACTTCTGTATTCACAGGCCTTGGCTCAGTAACTATTTGCTGAATGAGTAAAGCAGGTGGTGTGATTTTCACTTCACCAGGGAAGAAGCTGAGGCCCAGGGAGGTCGAGCCACTGTGTCCTGCCCCAGAGCCTGTGCTGGCTGCTGCCCATGCCTCATCTCACCTAACCCTGCCCACGGCCCTGCAAGGCTAGCCTCTCCACCTGAACGTTACTCTCTTTGTTCAAGGTCGGACACCCTCCCAGGGGTCTGGGTACACATTCACTGAACGCTGAAGTTTTTTCGTTTACCTTAAGGAGTTAATGCAATTTCAGCCAAAAGCAGAGAAAGTTGCCATTCTTGATATCTTTGGTGGCTTTATCCTGGGTAAAGAGATGTGAGATGCCCAGTAAACTTTCTGATAAGTAGCTACAGCCCCTCCTCCCTGTCCAGCTTCATTACCACCGCAGTTTGGCACCCAGGGATTTCACACAACCTTCACTCCTTCTCCTCCCCCCTCCCCCTGCATAGCCTTAATATTATCGTCATCCACTGCTAAGATATTTCAAGAAGTGACCGAGTACCTGGCATTATGTGAAGCTCTTTATATGTATTGGCTCATTGTATTATTACAACTCTAGGTAGTAAAGGATATTATTATCCCCATGTTACAGACGAGGAGACTCAAGTTCATTCACAGTGGTTCAGTCACTTCCCCGAAGTCACGCAGCTGGTGAGAGGCAGGGCTGACACCTGAACTCTGCAGGGTCAGGTCCTAGCACCTAGGCTCCAGCTTGCTATGTGACGTTCTCCTTTTCCACGGGAAAACCCAAGGCCAGGAAAAGAAAGGGGGCCCCCCAAGTCCATGGGACACGACCAAAGCTCATCTCTTGCTCCCACCCCAGGCTCTTCAAAAGGACGCCTCCCTCGTCCCCATGGTCTTGCGCACGCTACTGGCCCCTTGGGCTTTATGTGGCAGAAATGTTTCAAATGTCAGCTGCAGGTATATACTCCAGGACTGCCCCTCACACTAATTGCAGGCATAGAAAGAGTTTCCGTTATGGCAGTCATGGAAAGAGAAGACAACCAGAAACATTTTTGGAGAAACCCAATGGATTCCTCCAGGAACCTGCTCCGAAAGGTAACGATGAGTAGGGGAGCTCCTGGGATCAGCTCTGAGGACCGTTTTCTGGGGGTTCAGCCTTAGGACAGGGAAGAGAGGAAAGGGGGGAAGGGCGGCCCTGCCTGGTCCTCACAACGCATGCCCCGAAACTGGTGTGGGCAGCGGGCCGGGGGAGAGTCTGCAATGTACAGGTTGCCCCCAACCTCCCACCAGCGCTCAGCCTTTCGTCTGATGGAAGAGAGACTTGCGTTTGCCGCAAGGGTTGAAACTCAGCGGCATGGCGGCATTGCACACTCCGTACAATGAGAGGGCTCGTCTGCAAGGGCCAGCCAGCAGTTGCCATGAAACCATGGCGTCCAGCGTTGCGGAATCTCCTGATTTTTGTCAAGAAAAGCTAGGAATTCAGTCTTGGGTGTGCAGTCTCCTGACTCGTAAATATTGGGGGAAAATTCAAGTTTAGGGAAAAAAAGTGCACCATGCGGGCAAAATGCAGGCCATTGATTCGTGAGCTCTGACTTGTCGTGTGTCTGTCAGGCCCAAACACGGCTTGTCCCCACGCCTCTTGACAGTCCTGCCGCGTGGGGGTTCTTGCCTGTGAGGGCCGGCTGCAGAAGCCCCTGCAGCTAACTAGAATCGGAAAAGGCAGATTCTGGAGGGACGTCCAGAGGGGGCTCCTGGATCGGCTGAAGGTCCAGGGAGAGAAACAGGCGCTGGAACTGCAGGCCCGGGCAGGTCACAGGGACGGTCTGAACCCAGAGCCGTGCACGGGGCAGATGTAAGCTCATGGGTAGATTCCAGCGCCATGGAGAAACCCTAAGTCTTGGTGTCTGCGTTAGTTACCTGGGCTTCCGGGACAAGCTGTCACAGACTGGGTGCCTTCAAACAACGGAAGTTAATTTTCTCATAGTTCCGGAGGCCAGGAGTCCAAAGTCAGTGTCTCGGGGCTGAAATGAGGAAATCAGCCTGCCACCCTCCTGCCCTGGAGGCTCTGCAGGGAGCTGTGCCTTGTCTGAACCAGCGTTCCCTGGCTTGGGGCCGCATCAGGGGCCGCATCATGCCAGTCGCTGCCCCCGAGGTCACATTGTCTTCTCCTCTGTGGGGGTGAAATCTGCCTCCTAATAGGGGTATGTGGATTGCCTTGGGGCACACCCAGATAATCCGGGATGACAGCCTCGCCTCCTCTCGGAATTCTGAATCTGATGTCTCCTGCGCAGTTCTTTTCTACCACAGAAAGTGACATTCACAGCTTCCAGAGACTAGGACGTGGCTCTCTCTGGGGGCCTTTCCCCATCCCACCACAGAGCCTTTGGGACACTGAAGGATTCAAAGCTCAGGGCAGGAGCAACTGCTAGGCTGAGCTTGTTGCCAGGAGGTAGGGACGAGGATCGGGGCTTCTTCTGCACCAGCAGCAAGAGGCAGGCCGGTGCCACCCCCCACCCCAGGCTCCCATAGGGAGTGACTCCTGGCAGGGAGAGATGGACTTGAGATGTGGGTCAAACCACCACTGCTTGCTGACCCCAGAGATGGAGGCCCAGCTCCAGTGGACTGGGGGGTGTCGTGCTCTCAGCCCTGTGAGGACAGGACAGGACAGGGACGATTGCCCTGTCCTCCTCTGTGGCATTCCCACAACTTAGCACCGTGCCTGGCACTTAGTAGGTGCTCAGTGTTTGTTCACAGCTTGCTGCCTCTCCCCCTGCCCCTGTGACTGCCACGAGTTGCCCCTGGGAGGCATTTACACACGGCCTTGGCATGTGCCTGCCACTGGGGGCGAGAGCCACACCAAAAATGCCCTCCTCCATGCCCCATTAACCAGAGGGCTCGGAGAACTGTGAACAGTGGAGCAAAAAGGGGGAAAAAACGGGATTAATTTATGAGGCGTCCTGCTGCCTGGATGGCTCATTGCATACCCGTTTTGGCACCGTCGCTCGTAATGTGCTTCTAGACTTACTGTACTTCGACATCCAGGGGCCCTTTTGTAATATGCCAAATATTCCGCCGTTATTGTTCTAGGCACCTCCTGTTGGTCATTGGGCTAATTTATTTCAGTCGGAATTTCAGGACCAGACACAACTCTTATTACTCACTGCTTCGAAGAGGGAATAAAAGAGCAATTGATATTTGGAAAAATGAAAAATATGTCCAGAATACTTTGGGCCCTGAGGCCAAGAAGGAAAAAGAAAGTGGTGGTGGTGGTGTGGGAAGGGGGGAGCTGGAGGGAAAAATAAGGCGGGCTCACCTCGTAATGCACTCTGTCGTGGCCCGTCTCGGAGACGTGGAGTCTAGAATGTCTGCAGACGAATGAATCAATGGCAGGGCTTGGAGAATTCCTCAGACACCTGGGTCCTTCTGCACATGACTTCAGCCGCCACCTGCAGGAGCAGGGGAGGAAGGAGTGCTGTGTGAAGCGCTCGCCTCCATGAGCTGAGGGTGTTAAATCGGGCCTTGGGTTGGAGGGCAAGGGAGAAACCCCCACAGGTCTGTCAAATTCCTAAGGCCTCTCGCTCCTGGATCCAAGACGCTTTGTGGAAAATTAACCTTGGAACAGAAGTCTGAGACGTTGTGGTCCGGTCACTTTCTTTCAGGAGCAAGAGGTTGCTCGAGAGTGCGAAGGACCCTGCTAATGGGCATAGTGATGATAGTGGATTGAGTGCCAGCCTGTGAACCAAAGGGTCGCTGGTTCGATTCCCAGTCAGGACATGTTCCTGGGTTCTGGGCCAGGTTCCCCGGTGTGGGGTGTGCAAGAGGCAACCACACATTGATGTTTCTTTCCCTCTCTTTCTTCCTCCCTTCCCCTCTCTAAAAATAAATAAATAAAATCTTTAAAAGAGAAGAGAGACATAGGGTCTTGCAGGGGTTGGAAGGGCCAATGTGTCCCTTGCGGTGCAAGATTCTGGTGTGTGTCTGGGTGGAATCTGTGACTTCGCTGCTCTTGAAGTCTCGCTTGTTGAACGCTGTGCTGTTGGCAGAGAGAGGGGCTTCTGTGGACACAGGGAAGAGGGGGAGGGGGAGGCCCTGCACTGGCCAGAAACAGCTGACCACACGGGGTGCCTACACTGGCCTTTGGGCTTCTTTAAAGGGACCGTGGTGGATTAGTAGTTGGGGTCCCGGGCTGTAGAGCCGGATGGCCCCGAGAGCACGCTCACTGTCCTCATTCCTTTACCGTGAGCCCTTAGGATGCACATTCAACCTTGCTAGGCCTCAGTTTCCTCATCTGTAAGGTGGGATTAAAAACACTTGCCCCATAGGGTTGGTGTAGGAAAAAGAAATAATGCATATAAAACTCTTGACCTGTAGTGATAATAAGTGCTCCCTTTTATTGCGTATTTAGTACCAGGCGTCGAATTGCGCGGCTAACATTCCTTCTCTCCTGAATCCTCACAGCAGCTCCGTTTGGCAGAGACCGAACCGATCACTCAGGAATTCAGGCCCACTGGCTTGCGGAACCTGAGTCCTTAGCACCCACCGTGTCACATGGAGATTAGTGTCCAATGGAGCAGCCCAAAGGGGGCGGGGTCAAGCAGGGAGACAGAGTGTCTTGAAAAGTCCAGTGCAGCCTCCTTTCCCCGCGGTGACAGGAAAGACCACCGCGTCGAGTCGAAGTGGTCACGGGAACACAGTCACTGAAAGACCCTATTAAATAGGATTGTTGCCTTCAGCGGGTAGGGTACCCTCTCTGGGAGGGACATGGGGCAGCTGAGCACGAGGGAAGGGAGGGGATGCTGAATGTTTGGTGTCCGGCTGGGAGGGCAGCATGGTTTTGGTCTGTTCTGGATGATTCTTTTCCTTTCTGATTGCGTACACAGTAGTTCCCCTCTTCTCCACGGAGGGGAGCACCTTCTGAGACCGCCCAGTGGATTTCTGAAACCACAGATAGCACCAAATCCTACATGTGCTACGCTTTTTCCTGTACTCACATACCTTTTCACTTGAAGGAAGCCCCGTACGGCTTCTCTTTGGCTAGTCGGGACTGCCAGCATCACTATTCCTGCGCTTTGGGTCATTATTCAGTAAATGAGGGTCCCAGCCCTGCCACACCGTGACGGCCGATCTGATTACCAAGAGGACTGCTAAGTGACTAACACCATGGAGGCACTGGATACAGGGGTGATTCACGCCCAGGGCGGGACAGAGCGGGATGGGGCAAGATTTCATCACGCTGCTCAGAATAGCACCCAATTTAAAACGTTTGAATTCTTTGTTTCTGGAATCTTCCATTTAATAATTTTGGACTGCAATTGATCACTGGTAACTGAAACCATAGAAAGTGATCCTGTGCATGGCGGGGCGATGGCTGTACTGAATTTGAGTGAGGGGGACAGCCGAGGGCTGGCGTGATGGGAAGACCCCATACAGGTGCTGTGAATACGTGGGCCCCTCAGCACCCAGTGAGTGCCCGATGTCTGTCACATGGACGCGGCTGGGGCTGGCCACCAGTCCTCTGAATCCCCCTCAGGTCGAAATGGCTCCGAGATGAGAGCCAAGCCTCCGTGCCTGGGACGTCTGTGGCCCAAGAGAGTTGCTCCAGTTGGACTGCCCTGTGTCCCTTCCCCAGGGGGCTCCGGAGGAGGGCTGGGTCTGCCTGCAGGAGACCTGCCCCCAATCTGGCTGCTCTGCCACAGGCCGGGAGCCTCAGACCGAGTCAGTAGAAACAGAATGAGTGTGTAGACATGGCCCAAAATGAGCCAGTTTTCCCTTTCGTTTCAAACTGTCCTGGGTCTCCGGCCACCGGAGGCCGGAGGGCACACTGACACAATAATAGCTGCGTGTCAGATTGTGCTTTTAGAAGGAAAACCAAGGCACTTCCTGGGCTTTGTGGATGAGTTTCAAGGAGGCTTTGATGGAATTGGATGAAGGGACCGGGCAGGGTACGGAGGGTGTGTCATGGGCTTACGGGAGATGAACCCACAAGAAGCTTTGGGTGTGAGCTCCTGGAATCCAGCACACCCTGGGGCACCCGGGGCCGTCCGTGAGGCAGGGCCTGTGGGCGTGGGCGTGGGTAGAGCTAATGAGAGGTGAGCTGTGGAGCCAGGGAGACACCCGGTGCCCCCTCTCCTCCACAGACTCTCTGTGTAACCCTATGGGGCTGCTTCACTTCTCTGCACTACCCCAGGGTCCCCACCTATAAAATGGGGATACAGAGCTTA
Organism: Anoura caudifer; assembly: GCA_004027475.1. Lineage (NCBI taxonomy): Eukaryota > Metazoa > Chordata > Mammalia > Chiroptera > Phyllostomidae > Anoura > Anoura caudifer. The sequence goes on along the minus strand of PVKU01001324.1, from coordinate 69,148 downwards.
TCGTCCATTTCCCAGGGCTGTTGTGTCAGCATGGGGACAGGTTAGGGTGGAGGGTGGCAGAGCTGTATGTGCCACCGGTCCCTTCTCTCAATAAAACCAGCAATCACAACAGCCAAGATGGCCGGGACAGCAAAGGCTAAGAAGACCAAGCTCCTGACTGTGCACATCCAGTGAACTTGCTCTCCCTCCATCTTCACTGCCGCTCTCCGCGTAGGTGTCACTTTTCTTATTTTGCACACAAGCGATCAGACACCAAGTCCATAACCGCCAAGCTCCGCCACCTCCTAAGAAGCATTCACATGGTTAAACACTCAACCAAACAAATCTAAATTCTACCCCCAAGTCAAGGCCTGGCGTGAACTGTACCCATCCGGCCTGCAGACAGATGTTTAAGTTTGTTAAAACTGTCAATGTTTAAACACCAGGAGGCTTTACTTACAAATCCAGATTTCTGGCTTTGCTTGAGGAATGAAAAATCTGGCCGCAATGACCCATGTCTCTGCATAAGGACATTTGCCCGGTGCTGGCAGCTGCCTTCAGCTGGGGCCCGGGCTCCCCTGCTGTCTGCTGGACACTGCCACACTCCAGGCTTGGTGCATCTTGCTCTCCACCTAATTATCTAATCCCATCACTTTGCTTGTCAGCAAAGGCTCCCTGTGCAGGGTTCGGTCCGCCTCGTGCTGGCACAGGCGCCTCTGCCGATGAAACACCCCCTGTCGGGGGCCTTGTGCTAGCCCGAGGTCTGCGACCTGTGATTGTCTGTTGATTGGATTCATGAAAGCAGGTGACCAGCTCAGCTTTCTGTGACGGCCCCACACAGAGGTCTTGGGAGGAGTTCCATGAGCTCAGAGCGGTGGTGTGTCTCCATCGCTGTACTCGAGGGGTGGACCTGAGACTGACACTATGAGCCCCTGGTGCACCAGATCTGGTGGAAGGAATCGTGCAAATATCATCTCCCAGCATCCTCACCACTCCCTGGAGACCGAGGTTAATGTCCCCATTTTACAGATGAGGAAAGTGAGACCCAGGAGAAGCGAATCGGCCAAAGGTTGGACTAGCTTGCTCGTGGCAAAGCCGCGATTTGAACCCGGGTCTGTAGACTGCCATGTCTGACTCTTTCCACACACACGCTGGGCCAACTCTCCACGCCAGGCTCCTCTGTGCCAAAGAGAAGACCTTTGCGATGTTTTGTGTCCTTGAAGGCAAACCAAAAGAATTCCCTACAACTCGCTGCTGGCATTTCAAGTATTGGTTTCTGGGGGTTTGGTTTTTTTTTGGTGAGAATGAATCCAGGGGCCTATCACCCTTAGTGAAATAGATACTTTTCCAATCAAAGAGTCAAACCAGAACTTGGCTTCTTAGAAAACCACTTGTCTGGAAGGCTTGCCAGCATCCAGATGCTCCCACAGTTCAGATTTTTAGAACCGTCTCAAATGTATGGAGAGCCCTTTAGGGTGTAGGGTGGGAAAATCACACGCCTTGCTGTGGAAATATATAGACGGTCAAATCTTCGGGACTCCTTGGCTGGCCAGAGTGAAGTCAGCCTTTTGGTGGCGTTCTCAGGAGTCTCGCTGCCTCCCTGAACCAGAAACTCGGTTTTATTTTATGGGACTTTTCTTTCATGAAACAAAAACAGCAATTAAAGAGAAAAACCTTCTATAAACAAGTGTCTATAGTTCTAGTTTGCTTAACTTTTTCCAACCTTATGAAAAATTAGAACTGAAATCATCTTCTGAAAGAAGGTTTGGGAAGTATTTTCTTTCAGGTTCATTCAAAATAGTCACACCCCCTCCTCCACCCCTTCCCGAATCCTGCTGTTTCCAATGGTCTCCACCATATCCTGGAGACTAATAATGCGGTGTGTTTTCATTATCTCTCGCCACAATTATAGGGATGTGCAAATGACTTTGAATGTATCCTCACCCCGAATCTGGAGCGAATCTGAGACCCTGAAGGGTTTGACCATTTGGACTGAAGAGGTGGTTCATTTCATCCAAGAACCAGCTGTGGGCTGGTTGGGGGCTGGTTAATTCATTGCAAACGGTCAACCGAGGATTGTGAGCGGACATAACCTGCGGTTCCAACAGGTTTCCCTTAACCCTTCCCAAGTTCGATCTGAGGTTTGCACAAACAGAAATTATGTGTGGGGTGGAGTGCAGCCAGGGCGTCTCCGAGAAAACTCCATCGTACACATTTTCTTTGAGACGGCCAGACATAAATCTTCGAGGATATCCGTCTTCCTAACAGAGTGGCTGGATTTTATGGTTACTACACCCTGGTTAGATTTTAATGGATAAAATACATTTTTTTTTTTGAGTGCAGGGGAAGGGCTAGTATTCCCCGAATAGCTAATACAATTTTTTAAAAAGAACGGAACAACCATCTTTTGAAAGTCAGAAATGATACACTACCAAGGGTGAGAAGGGAATGCGTGCGTGCGTGCGTGCGTGTGTGCGTGTGTGTGTGTGTGTGTAAATAAATAAATAAAAGAATTGGACTTCTGGGGACTCATTTTTACTTCTTTTCAGGATAAGCAAGTTAATTTTTCTGCCTCTGAAATAACAGATTAAGCTGGGAGAAGTTGGCTGTGTCCAAGGTAAAGTTAGGTGAATATATATTCGCCAACTCAAACTACCCTTCTCTGTGCCCTTTTGGAAATCATTAATAATACTCTAATGCCAATTTATTCACTATTTACCCACAATAATCAATTTGCTTTTATCATCCCTCCCTTTCTTCCTTTCTCTTTCCCTCTAATTCTCCTTTCCTTCTTCCCTCCTTCCTACAAATATTTTTTCCAAGTGTCCATGGGTACCAGACAATGCCCTAGGCTCTGCTGAAGACGTGCAAAGACCACCAGGGGAACAGAGTTTGTTAAACTGGCTGAGCAGGGGGGCCTCACCCTCACAGGCCTCACCGTGTCTCCAAAGGGGTGTTAGAGAAGAGTACTCATGGGCGGCTGGGGCAGGCTTGAGAGTGCTTCGCTGGGCCCTGGGGACCCAGAGACAAATGGAGTTGGCAGAAGGAGAAAGCCCTGTAGGCAGACCATCTATCATGTAAGTCCCGTGAGAGAGACCAGGGACCACAGAGGAGCACCTCAGCCTGGGATCTACGGGCAGGGCCTCCCAGGAAGGACTCCAGAAGAGATAAATCTTACAGGAAGTCATCAGGAGCGAGAGGAGTGCGAGAGTGGTCCAGGCAGGAGGACAGCATGTGCAACATCAGGAAGGCCTGATGGTAGAGTGCAAGGTGCATTTGAGGAACTGGCTACAGGGAAGCAGCGTGGTGGAGGGCTGTCGGGGCCAGATCATGCTGGACCCTGAGTGCCACGTTAGGCAGCTTGATTTATATGCAGGAGGAAAGTGGGAATGGCTTTGGTAGCCTATGAAAGTCAAGCGGTAAATATGGCTTGAATTCAGGGTTCAGAGGGGAGGGGAGCCCAGGTGCTCTGGGCTAATCAGGGAGCTCTTGCAGAGAAAGCAATGTGGGTAGACTTGGAGAGAAGGAAAGAAGGCAGTTTGTGTCATTGTCGTGGGTCAATCCAGAGGATGGGAAGCAGCAGCATTCTGAATGGGAGATGCTCTGGGGACAAGCAAGATGCTCACCTGTGTGGGGTAAACACACTGAAAGAGCAACCCATCCCTTCTGCTCTTTATTGAGCACCTGCTGTTTGCTAGGCATTATGCATAAACATTTTTGAGTTTATATGGATATTTCTAATTCAAATTCAGTACTTCAGAGATTTTAATTAGTGTCTTCTATGTTATATTTGTATCTACTTTCTTCTGCACTGAGAATTCTGGTTCTTACAGGAGATGGTAAAATTAGAATATACCATAGTTGCTCATTTGCTTTGTCCTACTTGATACATATAGCAATCTCAAAATACAATATTAATTTTACCGCCAATGATTAAGATTACTGAAAATAGTTATTTTTCTCATATGCTAGCTCCATTTCCCCTCCTTTAAAGAAAGGTTGTACTGTATCTATATTGTCAGGATAAAGAACCATTTCTTACTGTAATCTCTCCCTCTTAATTCTCATTTAGTCTTAGTTTGACACATGATGTGTCCCATCAGGTATTTTTATTGTCTGAAGCATGTTCTCATACAGATTCTACAATATACTCAATTATTGACTTGACAACAGTTTGTACCCCTTACATGTGAAGGTTAGTTTTGCTGGATATAAAATCCTTGGCTCTCTCTTTCTTTCCTACATCTTCTGGCATCAAGCAGTAGAATCAAAAGGTCTGCAATCACATTTTCTTTCTCTTCTAAGTCATGTACTGTTTTTTTTTTCCCTCCCGAAGTGTTGTTTTTTTCCTTTAAAGTTAGGTAATTTAACTGAACTCTGACTCAGTATTGGTCATGTTGGGTCAGTAAATCCTTAGCTCCTTGGTGTCCTCACGCAGTAGGCGGTTTCAGATCTTCTTAGTTTAGGAAATTTCCTCAAGCCATAGATTTTAGCATTTGTTTTGTTCTCTTGCTTTGATTTTCTTCTTGGAATTCTGTTACATGTGTGTTGGTCCTTCTTTGCCTATGTTCAGTATCTGTAACTTCCTCTCAAATTATTTTTATCTCTAGAAATCTTCCTGTTTAAACATTTTTGTATTTCTCTTAAGGCATTTCTTGTGTTGTCTGCACTTGTGTTTCTTCCAGTTTAGTCTTCACTGATAAAATGATTTTTCTTTTATTTCTAATTCTGCCTTGATTTCTGTCCTTTTATTTTTGAGGTTTCAAAGTTTTGCTCTAGGTTGCTAATTACTTTTACTTATTTTGAAATAATATTGTAAAATTTGTACCTCTTTTTAGAGACTTCCTGGTGTGCTCTTATCTGTAGGAATATTATTCTGTTCTTTAATCTCTTTTTTTCTTACAATAACTTTGTATAGGATTTATTCTTTATGCTTTTTATGTTAATTTGATTTTCCTAAACTTCCAGGAAGAAAGTTGGTTTATGAAGCTTTTGTAACTTCATCCTTCCCTCTTCTGTTATTTTTGTATCAAGTTAAAAAATGTAGCATCTTGTGTTTTGAGATTTCCTGGCTGTATTTTTCTACCCCCACTTTATCTTTACTCTTTCATTCCTTTGTTTCAGTTTCCCTTGTTCTGTTTAATTTTTATTCCACTTCCAGAATTTCTCCTCAGTGTGGGCCCCTAATCTAGAAAGGAGCCTTGAGAAACTCTCATTTTGAGAGTTTGCAGGAACTAATCTACAGCCATGCCTTCTGGCGTTTAGCATGCACGCCCTATGGGCCTCAGCGAAGCCCATTCACAGTTTCAGCTGCCACTTTCAGATTGGTCTGTTGCACTTTCTTATGAATGCCTCTTGGCTATTTTGGGGGCTTTTCCGCACTTGGGGCATCCGATGGCTCCTTGCTTCCTCTTTCTTTCTCAGAGATGTCAATAACAGGCGGGGCGTGTGCCTATTGGTGGTTTAGGGTTTGTGGGCATTCGATTTTACTTGGTTTGGTTTTAAAGGTTGTACATGGGTTTTGGAATCTGCTATTTAGTTGCTCTGTCTGTTATTATATGTGATTTTGAGAAATCTAAAACTACACTGCAGTCACCACCGTGCTCCCTCCAGAAGCCACACACATTTATGTTACATGTTAAGTGTATTAGCTCACAGCAGCCTCACAGGATACAGATCACTTTCCCTCTTTGGCAGAGGGAGTGAGTCTGTAAAGATGGGGAGTGACTTATTCCTAAGCGGCAGACTGGCATCGGAATCCAAGGAGCCCTGCTGCTTTCTATAACGTGAGAATTTCTTTGACCATCGTCACTCCTGTTCTCTACCATCCGGTAGATATGTGAATGCCTCTTTCATTCTGGGCCCTGCAGAGTAAGTGAGGACACAGAATTAAAATAATAGTTATAGTGAACAGATACGTGGAGCGGATGTGTTTCAGACCTTGTACGGAGCACTTCACATACACTGTCCATTATGCCCTCATCACCACCAGACCTCTAGATAATTACAGGTGAGCAAACTGAGGTTCAGGGAGGTTGATCACTGTAAATCTAATCACATCACACAAGCTTACTCGATGCCCTCCCACGGCCCTTGCCACTCTGGGGAATAAGATGTAACATCTTCACCTGATTTATACACTACCCGATGTGGTCTCGTTTACCTCTCGGACCCGCTCTCTTCCCCATCCACATGCTCTAGCCACTCTGGCTTTTCTTTAGGTGTTTTGACTGTGCCAGGATTATTGTCATGCCAGAGCCTTTGTCCCAGCTGTTCCATCTGTCACTGATGCTCCCTGAGGGTGGCTTTTTCTTGTGGCTTGAGAGAGGCCATATGGTGCATGGTCCTTACTTTTCAGAATCTCTCCCTTGCTAGCTGAGTAAGGAGAAAGACATAAGATACACAGATCTAAAAGGGTGACTGTGACAAGCTTTCAGCTGGAAGTCGGAAGGAGAGGAGAATTCAGGGTGCAGGGGATTGGGGAACCACTCTTGGAGTCCTAAGCCCAGCTCCCTCTTTTCTGAGCACTGGTCGCTTGTTTGACAAACCATTTCTTTAGTTTTTACAACTCTAGAAGGAAAGCATTTCATTTCATAATGGATTTCACCCAAGGTGCAAACCATTACATAGACTCATCCCGGGCCACTGGGCCAGCAGGGTGCAACCCTGGTCTCTCTGGCGGCAGAGCTGAGGTGGTTTCCTTGGGCTGTGGAAGAGCCTCAAAGGGAGGGAGTGTGACCCTTGTCCCCTCACCCTGCTCTGCAACCCAGCTCCACCAGTCCCCAAGGCGGGCAGGTTGGGTTGAGTCAGATTGGCTTCCTTCCTTCCCATGTTGGGGATTCCATGGCCCTTACTGGATCATCCATGTTTCTACACTGGAGGGGAAGCAAACTGAGGGGGACAAGGGCACCATATGTTATGTTCCAGGGGGAGGGCCAGGAGCCCACACTATTGAACCCTGGCTTGGTTAGTGAGGGAGGAGGGGCAGGGGTTGTTTCTCCTCCTGGTTCTGCCCCGCAGGCCCAGCCACTGGTGTGGGTTCTGTGAGTATCCGCTCTTGGGGAAAGTCCACTCCTGCTGGACCCAGCCCCTGCACTGTCTGAGGCCCACCCATCTCCAACTTTCATATGAGTTACATTAGAGAGTCTGATGGGAAAGTATGTCTTGGTTTAAAAATAGAATAATACAACAATAAATCAAGGAGAAAAAGCAAACTGAAAAAAACTCAGAGAACAGATGAAAAGAAAAAGGAAAAAGTGAACGGTGTAAAAATACCCTCCATGCCAGGCACTTCAAATGCGATTTCCTGCGGCCTGTGCTTTGAAAGCGCTGCTGTTGCGCCACGCGCTGCGTCTGAAGGCCAGCAGGGCCGCCAGAAAGGGGTGTTGAGACTTGGAGGCGAGGGCGACATCTGACCTGCCGGAGCTCCAGACGTACACACCGAGGACACGTCAGAGGATTTTCCGTTGGGTGGAACTGAGCCCCGTGGGCCCGCTCCACCCACCCCGTGCCCACCCGGCTCTGACACACTTCCTGTTATGGGCGGCGGGGCACACAGTGGGGCCACTGGTAGAGGCCAGGGCTCCGGCTTCCCTTGTGGGTTGGGGCAGACGACTTCAAAAGCCGCGTCTGGCATGCAGAAAAATAATTTAAAAGTGAACTTGGGTGGCTCCCAATACAACCTACTCCAAGTAAGTAGAAAGAAAACATACATTATCTCATGTTAAAAAACAGGCTTCTTTTAAGGCACGGCCAACTATTTAAGAAATCCTAACGTATTGCTGAGAAAAGCATCCCTGACAATCGAAGCAACCACTGGCAAGGCAAAGAGGACATAAACCCGATGTCAGGGTGCCAATTCCACAGTGGCCAGGATCGCATGACAAATTTGTAACACTAATCAATCAGACTCTCAAATGGATGCCCCAGGAATATGCTGTCTGCATCAGGGATGCACTCGTCTGGTATTAAATGATGCCAAGGAAAAGCAAAAGAAATATCTTTTCCAAAGGCTGATTTGGGAGGGGTGAGAGGGGGTTGGTTATATGAGTGGAAAAAATAACATTTCAGTAACACAAGAGAAGAAAAGAGCAAACCAACACGGCTGATGCCGCCTGTGAACCGTCCAGTTCGGATGTTTGCTGCTGAGGCATTCGCTGTGCATTATGGGACGTGGATGGCTGGTTGGGCCAGAGTGTGGTGTGGATGGGAAGGGGCTTCGAGTCCTCTGAGCACCTGACATAGATGGGCTTGAACCTGAGAAGTCCAAAATGGACTGGGATCATATTTATAAACCACGAAAATGTTTCTGCTTTGCCAGGCAAGAAATTGGCAGCAGCATCCTCTAAACACGAGAGAATGTGCGTGTGTGTGTATGCGCGCATGCACACGTGTGTCCTGGCCATCAGCTTGAGACCAGCTGCACTTGGTTTGCAGTCTTCAGCACGCCCACAGACACACATGACAGTGAGGAGCTAGCATGCTGTTAAGAAACTGTGATTTGTTGATACTATGCCATGGGTCCTGGCTACTTTGGCCGTCCCTCTGTGCCTTGGGAATGGTGTCCCCGAGGGGTGCTGAGTGGGCTGCCGTTGAGTCTGAGCATTAGAGGACAGGAAGGGGGAAGAGATGTGCTTAGGACCTGGGCCCCTTCCTCACTGCACCGGCCCCACCCCTGGGAGGAATACAGAACTCACGTGGCCAGTTGTCTCTGTGTCAGAAACTCTCAATTTCGAGTCCTGGCTCTTCCTCAAAAGAGAGGAGAAGGGAACAGGCACTGCCTGTTGAACCTGAACTGTCCTTTTAACTTCTTGGAAACCTTGCAATGGAGCAATCATTACTTCTGTTCCTTCTCAATGACAGAATGATTCATGAAGACTAAACAAAATTGAGATATCAGCTGTTAAGTGCTAGACGCTTTGTCATGAGAGCTCTTGTGATTGAAGCAAACACTTCCCATCTTGAATTGTGCTCTGAATCAACCCTGCCCTGATGCCTAAAATTTCTGACATTTATCATTGCCTTGGCTTAGGCGTTGCAAGTTCATGTTCAGATGCAAATCCAACCAGAAAGGACAGCATGTGTGAAAGTGTGTCACATGTAGCTGCTCCTCTAGCATGGCTCTAAGGCAGGATCCTTACATTTGGAGGGTCATGTAACTCTCATGCGCCTTCACAGCATGCACACTCACACGTTCACGCAAAATTTATTCACAGTTCCATGGTGTTCATGAATCCACTGAAATGGGAATCCAGGGACCTCATAGTAAAATCCTTTTTCTCTAAAAGTCAGAAACATAGACTAGATACATTGAGAATAATGTCAGGAAAGGTCAAGGGCAGTAAGTACCGGAGGGCAGGTGAATATGCATAACTAGAAAGTTCTATACAAAGTCCTAGTTATTATTGCTATTGCTGCCAAAAGACAGAGAGCATACATATTCATATACGGTGACTTTTGTTATGGAAACCTGTTGGTCTAAAATATTCTGGCTCGAACCTGGATAAAGTACGAAGGAAACTGGCACAAGTTCTGCCATGGCCACTGTGATGTCAGTGGGCTGGAGCTGGCTGTAAAAGCCTCCGAATGAATTAGGAGCCCTCCTATCATTAGTGATAGAAACCCCACCTCAAGGTGGCTTAAGCAAAAAGGCAAATTTATTGGCTTATATAATTATTGCTATTATCTGTATTTTTCACTTTTTTTAGTCTTATGGTCTTGCCTTTTGGCATACCTAGTAATTTTTGATCAAATATCTGACAATGTGCATAAACCCCCAAAGTCTCCAGGGGATGGTGTCTCCCTGCGGAGAAAGTCCATTCACCTTTTTCAGTATTAGGAAGACAGTGTAGGGGCGGATAACTGCAGTCTAGTTAAACTGAGCTGAGCTGAGACTGGGTAGCAGACTGGAGAGGTCTCCATGCAACTGGTTTTCTCCTGTTCACAGGGCACAGTCCTCTAGGACTTCCCATTCAGAGACTGGTGTGTCCTGAGACTCCCTCCCCCAGCCAAGCCTGAATCCCAGTCCTTGTCCCCTCAGCACTGTGAGATTGCTGAAAACTGTACTGTGCTTTTAAAAAAGCCTTCTGTTTAGCTTCAGAATTTGCCAACTGGCTTGAGGGGGAAATAAGTGACACACTGTGTCCCCTCCTTTTCATAGGAATCTTGGTCTCTTTAGTCACTAAGTTTGTCTCTCCAGACCTGTGAGATCAGGAGACCTCTGTGGGTTTCCCTGTCCCCCAGGAGTGAGCTTTGCTGGGGAAAGTCTGCCTTCCCATCCTCTTTCCCTGCTCCCCAAATCAGCAAATGCCCCCTAGGAAAGAAAAAATGGCTTCGGAATCCAACTCATCTCTTCCTAGTTTCTGCTCCCTGAATCTTGTTGCCCCTAGTTCTGGGTGTTTCGGTGGATTTCCAATGCCTTTAAATAGTTTGTTGTTGTTGTTTTTAATATGTATTCGTTGAGCTTTTCCAGCTATCCTCAGAAGGGGTGTAGATCTGTGCTCTACCTCGTCATACGAGGTGGCCAACGTCCCTGGTTCACGTGACTGGGAAGCTAAGGATGGCTCTGAAGCTCCAGGAATGGCCGCACCCACTCCGCCCGTGGTATCAGTGGCATATCTCCTCTCTTTCGGCTCATGTCCCTCGTTGCAGACTTCCTCCGCAAACAGGCCGGCCCCTCATGCCACAGAGGTGGTCTCCAGCAGCTTCCGACTTACAGACGAGCAGGTCATGCTGGCAGAAGGAGAAAGCCTCTTTCTTAGCACACTTGACAGAATTCCCAGGGAAGGCTCTCATTGGCCCGGCTTGGGTCATGTGTCTACTCTTACCCAAGCACTGTGCCGGGAGAATAAAGGACAGTGCATTTCAGGCCTGCCACCTGCCTCCCCTGGAATTCAGATGGGGTCAGCCACTCACAAGTAAGTGGCTAGACATGGCAGAGGGGTGGCTTTCTAAAGACAAGTAAATGAAAAAGGAGGTATTTTTGGAAGAGATGGATGACTAGATGGCTGGCCACCTCAGTCACCTAGGAAAGGTTTTCCTGATTGAGAATTCAGTGCCTCCAGTCCTCTTTGCACTCACAGTTCTGCAGTGCCTTTAAAATACGTTTTTTTTGCCATGACCCACTTTTGTTGTCTAGGTCCCACAGAAGCAGTGGCTGCCTCTAGTTCCTGTGTCCCACCAAGGAACGGGACGCAGAAGCCTTACCTGATGATGGATAGTTCTGGGAGTCCTTGCTGGGGAGATAACATTTAGTTGTGGCCTATTGGGTTTTATGATTTATAATAAGAAATACAGGCAAACAGGACTTCTGGCCAAGATGGAGGCATAGGCAGATACACTGTGCCTCCTCTCGCAACCAAAATTAAGGACAACAAAGATTTAGAAACAAGAAAACAACCAGAACTCAGAAAATTAAACTGTTCGGAAGTCCAACAACTATTCATCCAGACCGGTAAGAGGGGTGGAGTTGTGGCAGGAAAGAGTGGAGGTTTGGACCGGGCACGCAGGCAACAGTGGCTGGCAGACCCAGGGCACGGGGTGGCAGCTGTGCAGACCCAGTGAGGCCACGCAGGGCGGTCTCACATTCACACTCGGATAATCCAGGCAGAGGGGAAGCAGAAGAGGGGACTGGAATCCAGGAGTTAGCAGAGCAAGCGCCATTGTTTCCTCTCAGACCCTGCCCCCACATACAGCATCACTACCCAGAGACTAGGCTGCCCTGCCCTAGGGAACACCTAAGGCTCCGCCCCTCACTCCATAACAGTAGCGACTAGACCAAAAAAAAAAAACCACAAAAACCCAGAAACAAAAATGGCTCAAACCGGAGAACAAATTAAAGCCCCAGAGCCAATTTATCTAAGCGATGAAGAGATAGCCAACCTATCAGATGCACAATTCAAAGCCCTGGTATCAGGATGCTCACAGAATTGGTTGATTTTGCTCACAAATTAGATGAACAAATGAAGGCTACAATAAGTGAAATGAAGAAAAACGCATGGGGAAACAACAGAGATGGGAGGAAAACTGGGACTCAAACCAATGGAGTGGACCAGAAGGAAGAAAGAAACAACCAAACAGAAAACAAGGAAGAAAAAAGAATTCAAAAAAATGAGGAGGGGCTTAGGAATCTCCAGGACATCTTTAAACATCCCAACATCCACATTATAGGGGTACCAGAAGGGGAAGAAGAAGAGCAACCAGTGGAAAACTTATTTGAACAAATAATAAAGGAGAACTTCCCCAATCTGGCAAAGGAAATAGACTTCCAGGAAGTCCAGGAAGCTCAGAGAGTCCCAAAGAAGTTGGACCTGAGGAGGAATACACCAAGGCACATTATAATTACATTACCCAAGATTAAAATGAAGGAGAGAATTCTAGAAGCAGCAAGGGATAAGGGGACAGTTAGCTACAAAGGAGTTCCCATCAGACTGTCAGCTGATTTCTCAAAAGAGACCTTCTTACAGGCAAGAAGGGGCTGGAAAGAGGTATTCCAAGTTATGAAAGTCAAAGACCTACATCCAAGATTGCTCTATCCAGCAAAGCTGTCATTTAGAATGGAAGGGAAGATATCTGCTTCTCAGATAAGGTCAAGTTCAAGGAGTTCATCATCACCAAGCCCTTATTATATGAAATGTTAAAGGGACTTATCTAAGAAAAAGAAGATAAGAAATACGAACAGTAAAAAGACAGCAAACTCACAGGTATTAACAACCAGACCTAAAACAAAAGCCAACTAAGCAAACCACTACAACAGGAGCAGAAACACAGAAATGGAGATCACATGGAGGGTTAGCAATAGGGGAGAGGGAGGAGGAGAGAGGGGGACAAGGTTCAGAGAACAAGTAGCATAGATGGTAGGTAGAAAATAGATAGGGGGAGGGCAAGAATAGTGTGGGAAATGTAGAAGCTAAAGAACTTATGACACATGGACATGAACTAAAGGGGGGAATGTGGGTGGGAGGGGGTGTGCAGGGTGGAGGGGAATGATGGGGAGAAATGGGACAACTATAATAACATAATCAATAAAATATAATTAAAAAATTAAAAAGAGATATATATTTGACCTTTGACACCCTTCTTAGCCCAGAGCTCCTAAAACCCTTGGAATTTCTTAAGAGATGGGAGCAATAGAGGTGAGTTTTTGATGTTAATGGAGTGGCCTTTGGAATACCCTTTGGTCACCTAAGGATGGAGGCCAGTCACCAATGGGGCCAGCCATGTGATGACAAGGATGAAACTTTTAGTCCCACCACTCAGCCTCCAGGGAGGCGAGAGGGGCTGGATATTGAGTTCAATTTCTCATGGCCAGTGATTTAAAATCCATCATGCCTGTGTAATGAAGCATCCACAGAACCCCAAAATGACACAGTTTGGAGAACTTTCGGGTTATTGAGCATGTGGAGGTAACAAGAGTGGAGTGTGTGCAGAGAGGGTGCGGAAGTTCTGTGCCCCTCCCCATGCCCTGCCCTTGGCTGTTCCTGGGTTGTATCCTTTTATAATAACCAGTAATCCAGTAGGGAAAACATTTCTCTAAGGTCTCTGAGCTGCTCTAGCAACTTAATTGAACCCAAGACAGGGGTCATGGGAACCTCCAGTCTATAGCCAGTAAGTTTGTGGCACAAGTGATAACCTGAACTTGCAATTGGCTTCTGAAGTTGGAGGGTGGGGAACACTCTTATAAGACTGAGTCCTTAACCTGTGGGTACAGACACCACCTCTGCATAGGTTTTGTCAGAGTTGAATTATACAGCATCCACCTGGAGAATTGCCTGGTGGTGTGGAGCTCCCTCCCCACACACATATCAGAATTGGTGACCAGAACCCTATGGTCTTGAGGTCCAAAAGATAGGCTTGAGTCAGCCATAGGGTGAGTGGGGGGAGAACAACTTAAGAAAGAGGCATGTGCAAAGATCTTGAGGCAGGAACAAGATTGGTCCTGGGATCTGGGAGGAGGTCGGTGTGGGGGAACACAACAAGGAGAGGGGAAGTGGGGGCAGATGAGGTTAGAGAAGGAGGCTGGGGGCATCTAGTGCTGAAGTCATGGCACGGAGTTTGGATTTTATACACTAGTTTGCACAATATTTAATTAAATCATGTAATTATAATACCGAGTATGTATTAACAATTTAGACAACAGAGAATGGTCTCTTGGTCAGTAGACAACTCAAACAGAAGGAGATGAAGTTTATGGGCATGTAAAAGAGAGGCTGTACAGGACACGATGCATTGGGCTGCAAGTAACAGAATCTTTAACTAAAGCTGGCTTTTTAAGTTTTGCTTAACAAAACTTTCAATACAGAGTAAAAATACATTTCCCATTGTCACTCAGTGCACATTCACTTACACACACAAAGAGTATGAACTGGAACATTTTCACAAACATGGCTTACCTTTACTTTGTGGGATTCTACCTGCTGTTTTCTATTCCTGTCAACTTTATTTTAAAAAAATGCTGGTCATAGGCATGTCAGGATGGCCGAGTGGTCTAAGGTGCTGCATTCAGAAAATGCTGGTCATGATCCACTAAAATAATCTAATGCCCTATTATGGGGTGTAGCCCACAGCATGAAAGTCACTGACTTAAATAATAAACCCATTTATTATGTGCATGCCCTGACTGGGAATCCAGCCCGCAACCTTTTGGTGTACAGGATGATGATCCAACCAACTGAACCACCCGGCCAGGGCAAATGGCCTGTTTATTTCACTATCTAGGCACTGAGGGTTTTGAAAGGAATGGGACTCTCCTGCCCTTGGAAAAGTTACCATCCCTTAGAAAGGATGAAGTATGAATATTCATGACTAGAAATTAAGGGGAAATAGTCTTTAAAATGTTATGATCCTTGTAACTGAAGGGACCAAGGAGCCTTCCTGGACAGCATCTAATAGACAGGACCTGGGTGCATAGAGTTAGCAGGGGAAGTATCATCCAGGGGGAAGGCCCAGCATGAGCAAAGGCCTGGAGGCAGGACAGCAGGGGCAGGGGTCAGCCACTGGGCTGGAGGGAGCCACAGGAGCCAAGGCTGGGAGGGTGGTGGCTCAGGCCATCTTTATCCCAGCTCCCTCCCCTGACCGCAGCCATCTGAGGCCTCCACTTTGGCTGATCTTCCTGGCAGTGAGTAGGACACAGGGCCTTGGGAGATCGAAGGAATGACCAGGGCCATGTTGCTTTTTAGCATACTTTCCCCGCAAAGCAGAGTGACTCCCTGAGAGAGGCCCCTGCCTGTCTCTCCCACTTGGCACCCGTGAAGGCGCCTGTCCAGCCTCTTTGGAGAAAGGCCAGCCTCTGAGTGGTCAGAGGGTCGCTGGTCTTGTGTCCCCCCGGACCTTCTGGGAGGGCTGCCGAGGCAGGACAAGGCCTGCCAGGGAGTCCTCTGGAGCTGAGGCCCTGGGGCTGGGGCAGGCCATCCGTGGCCCTGCCCCAAGGGGGTGCTTAGACCTGAAAGTCATGGATTACAGTGAAGACAGGACAATCAGAGACAGAGGTCAAAGGTGAGGGAGATAGTGGAGGATGGGGTAAGTCTTTGTTGCTTTCTGGAAAGCTTAGGCGGGCCACCCGGATGTGGGGTGGGGAGCTGCACCTTATTTCAAGGTCTCTCAGCCTGGGCTCTATGCATGTTTTGGGTGGGGTAATTATCCGTGATGAGGGCTGTCCTGTCAGATGCCAGCTGCATCCCCCTGCTCCAAGGTTGTGGCAACTAAAAAAGTCTCCAGGCATTGCTAAATATTACCTGGTGTGTGTGCGTGTGGCGAGGGGTGGGGGTGCGTGGTAAAGTTGCCTCAGCATGAGAAACACGGCCTTAAAGTGAACAAAGAGGCACCTTGCACCTGTCTTGTGCAAGGGTGTCTGCTAGGAGCACAGGAGACACGACCCACCACTCTGGGGCCAGGAGGCAATAGTTTATACAGGGCAAAGCTAGAGGCCAGGGTCCCACTAAGGGAACTTTTGGGGTTTTTCTGGAGGGGGGTGATGGAAATGAGAGGTGTCCTGGAGCTGCTGTTTAAATTTTTTTCGTTTATTAATTTTAGAGAGAGAGAGAGAGAGAAACAGAGATTTGCTGTTCCACTGATTCACGCATTCATTGGTTGCTTCTTGCATGTGCCCTGACCAGAGATTGAACCTGCAACCTTAACATATTGGGACAGTCCTCTAACCAACTGAGCTGCCCCACCAGGGCTGGAGCTGCTGTTTAGATATAGGACCTGGGAAAGGGGGAGGGGTGGAGGGTGACTTCCAGGTGTCTGGCTTGGCCACACTGCAGACTTCTGTTCCAGGAGCCAAGGAAGGGAGTGTGGATGAGGCTTCTCTTTGGGTGAGCAGGAGCTGGGGGAAAGGTGAATCCCCCAGACTCAGTCCTCCTGCTCCTGTCCCTCCCGCCCTCTCCAGCCAGCCCTGTCTGATATTTGTCCCCTCAGCACCTTGGAGGACAGGCTCCCAGGGCTGCTGCTCTCCAAGGTGGGGAGAGTGAGTGGAGACAGGACAGGTCACAGCCCTGGCTGGAGAAGCCTCCCATCTTTCCAACAGAGAACTCGGCCTCTGGCTATGTTCAGGCTACTGTCTGACATTAGTTCAATTTGGCTTTATTTGGACCAGAGCCTGGAGCAGGATTTCTAGCCAGTATTTGAAAGGTGAAGGCAGTCCCAGGTTGTTCAAGGCTGGGAGAGAGAGAGCTAGAGAAGGTGCTGCTGCCTGCCCCTCAGCTTCGTGCAAGCGGCAGAGGCTTGGGGTCAAAGGACTGGACTGTTGGCAGCTGGTCCCTTGAGAAGAACTTTTCTTGGCAGGCCTGTGGTGTCTTCTGAAAGGGCAGTTTTTATGCACAAGGACAACCTTCCACAAAGGCCAGGGTCCTTTGTAAATGTGCTTCTTTGGGGAGTTGGGCCTTGGACAAAAGGATCCTGAACGGTGACCCTGTCCTTTCTTCCACTGTTAATTCTTCCTCTTCTCCACAGCAACAGAATTTTTCTGGAACACTTGGCACCCCTCCAGGTCTTCTGAGGTCTATCAAGAACAGAGTCTGCCCTTGCAGACAGCAGACATTGAAATGCAAAGGCAAGCTGTCCAAACAGCAATTCGGGAGGCATAATTCAGCACTAAATATATACTCTGAGGAACGCAGTGGCCATCTCGTTGCTTTGAGCCAAGACAAGCACATGCTTTGTGTGCCTTTGCATAATTGTTCCTTTTGCTTTCAGTGTCCCCTGCAGTGGATGTTTGACCTTGTCTTTGGTCATCCAGCATCTGAATGCTCTTCCTATGAGTCTTGGTAGTTGTAGAACCCATGCTGCAGAATAGGAACTGAGAGTGCCAAAGCCTATTTTCCTAGCCTCCCTTGCAGCTAGGGCATGGCATGTGATGCAGGTTCTGCCAATAAGATGCACTTGGCCTGACCTTGAGATCAGGAGCTGTTGAAGCAGAGTAGAAGGGGCTGGAGAACCCCCTCTGGGCTGGTGTTGGGAGCTGAGGTGCTGGGGCATGGGGGTGGGGAGGGGGAAGACAGGGGTGGGGGGATGGTTGTGAGGTCTTCATTCAACCAGTTCTATGATATGATTTAGGGCTGTGCTCGTTGCCTAGAATGGGGTTCTTCATTCCTTTCAGCAGTTCTGTGAGCTCCCAGCATCTTTTTAGTGAATTCTTTTCCTGTTTAAAAGAGCCAAAGTCAGCACATGTACTTGCAACTGTGAACTCTGTCTAGTACACCCTCCCTCTCTGTTCTGTTTGGCAAATTCCAACTCATGTTTAAATATGCAAATAACACCTCTATCAGGAGGCCTTCTTGGATTTATCAGTTAGTGGCTTAAGCATCTGGGCTCCCTTGTGTGTATAAGGCATTATGAGGGCTGTGGCAAGACAGGAGGCGGTTTGGAGGCACCCACTGACAACGTCTGGATACTTTGTCAGCGTACTAGGTGGTAGGGAAGGCAGAAGGAATAGGAGGGTAAGGTAGTAAAGCTAAGTGGTTGCAAGCTTGAGCTCTGGAGTTCAAATCCTGGCTCAGTCACATGCTTGCTGTGTGGTTTTAGGCAAGTTACTTAAACTTTCTGAGCCTCAGTTTCCTCTTCTGGAAAATGAGGTTAAAAATAGGACCTATCTCATGGGATTGTAGTGAGGTTTAAATATAACACATGTGAAGTGCTTTCGAGGAGTGCCTGGCACTTGGTGCAGCAGGGCACACAGCAGCAGGCCAGAACATGGGGGCTCCGTTCCCCATCCTGGCCCCCAGCATCCTGGCTGAAGTAAACAGGCTCCTACTTCAAACCAGCTTAGGTGAAGGAAATGAGGGTCTTTCATAGAACCCAAGGGTGGAGAATACAAAAGTTTAACTACCAAATATGTTTATCTCTTACATAACAGGAAGTCTCAGAAGTGGACCGCAGCGGTGGGTTCCTGGATCAGCCTGGTTTACCTGGAAGCCAGCATCTTTCCCGCCTTTAGCTCTGCCCTCCTCCGCCTGTTGCTGTCCTGCCTTTAGATTGGTCACTCATGTTTACAAAGTGGCTGTGGCAGCTCCAGGCATTACACCTTCCCGGGGAAATAGACAAAGCAGGGAGCCCCAGGCCTCTCCTCCTGCACCTATTTCTTTTTATCGAGAAGCTCCTTAAAGAGTTCTCCTTACATTTTATTCATCAGCACTATATATATACAAGGGAATCTAAGAAAGTATCTTCCATTTTTCAACCTCTGTTATTGGAGAGAGACTTCCCTAGGAAGGGGGAAAGAGGAGGGGAAGACTGTTGCGTAAGCAACCCACAGTGTCTACCACAGCGAGATGTGATATGTGCTCACATCTAGACAATACCATTAATTGTCTGGTTAATATAAAGCAACGCTTAGTGCTGTTAGTGCTGGTGGACATTCAGAAGGCCTCCACGTACGGACACGTCCAAAAGGCTGTGTGGAAGCCCATTTCTTTCTGAGCCCAAGCAGACGTTATATATAAGCTGCCACAGTGTGCGTGTCTGTGTAAACTTGACTTTCACAAAGACCCAGTGATATGCCGGCATTGATTCTGGCTCTCCTTGGTTCCTTTTAGCTCTTCAAAAATGTGTCCAAAGATGTTTTTACTTTGACTTTCTTTTCACAGTAAGGAGACACTTCTTTAAACAACTCGTGGGCCAGCACTAATGATTCCCGCGATGCCCAGGACCAAAATGGGTGTTTGTGACTGCACTGCGCCATCTGTGGGGAGCAGGCCGCGCTGGCCCACTTTTTCTTTGCTGCATAGCTTTATTCTTATCTGCGAATGTTTGCACGGAGAGGAATTTCCGAGTAGATCTGAAATTGCTTTTGAAATATGGGTGGCTTTTATAATTTTGTTCTTTTTTTTTCCTGTTAAAATAGAAGCTTTTCTTTTGCCTGGGACTCACAGAGGGTAGAAAGAAGCCAAAAGAAAAAGAGGTGAGGGCCCTATATGCTATAGCCCCTCTACCAAGAAGGCAAAGTCACAAAGTCAAGGGCATGTGTGTTTGCAGGCACTGCCTATATTCTGCTGGACTGGAAGGGCTTGTCAAAGTGCTGGGTGGAGCATGGTCTGGTGGAGAGTCCAGGCGTCAGGGTAACCGACCCAGGTTTGGGGCCCATCTCTGCTGCTTCTTTGGCTGTGAGACCTTGGGCAAGCTCTTCCTCCTTGTGAGCCTTCGATCCCCGAGTTGGGCAGCATCATATTCTCTCTCTTAGGATCTTTGTGTATATCGCAGGAATCGGATGGCCCAGGTGACTTCCAAGGGTCCTCTCCAACTCTGAGCCCCTGAATCTGAAGATTGGAGTCCAACATTATCATTAGTTCCTTTTCCTCCTCTGTCTTCTTTTCCATCACCATCCTCACACACATCTTCACTATCACCATCACCATCTCTTGAGTGCCATGTGGTACTAGGCACCGTCTCTGCATAAACTAATTGAATCCTTATGGCAAACCTGCAAGGTGGGCATTTTACTGACATTTCACAGTTTAGGAGACTGAGGCTCAGAGAGGGAAGGGGGTTTGCCCAAGGTTGCCCGGCTGCTGGGTGACGGAGTGTAAAGACCAGAACTTCAAGTCTAGGGCCCTCCCTCTCAGTGTTATTTAGAAGCTACTTTGTCCCTTTGATTGTTTCACATGCTCCCCAAGAAGGAGTCTGTGCTCCCAATAAATGTGCTCTGGGGTGAAGAGGATGTGACCCCCAAGCACCAGGCCCAGGAAAAGTTATTGTGTAGGTTCAGTTGCTAGAAGTTTCCTCTAATGATCAGCTTACCCTCTTACAGGAGGAGAGCAGGGGTCTTCTCCCCAAGGAGCTTCTTCCTTGAGTATATTGAACTCTTGGAGTCACCTGGAGCTTTTGCCTCCAGAGCTCCATGCCCTCTTCTTTGGGTGACTCCCAGTTTTTCTTTGGGGGAACTACCTCAACCTCATTCTTAGTTCATGAGTTTGGGCAGACTGACTCTTTCTCCTCTCCCTTCATCCCCCCACCCATGTGGCAAGGATGGTCACATGATCAGGTCTCAATCACAGCATTCCCTCTATCAGACCAAAGTTCAAGGTCAAGTGCCCAAGTCACCTAGCGATCCTCATCCTGGGACTTCTGTGGAACTCTTAGGAAAGACAGACTTCTCTTCTGCTGGTAGGGAAGCCAGTCAGGCTGCTGGGCTCACTGAGAGTGAGGGCCTGACAAAGAAGGGGAAGCAGGGGGAAGCAGGGCTGAGAGGGGACAGAGGCACATTTGAGCACCTGGATCCATCAGTTCCTGAAGCCAGTATGAGGTGGGTTGCTGTCCCTTATATTGGGAAGCACTGTGACTGATACACCTGCTGCCCTGAGAGGGGCAGATAGGTAACGACTCTCGCACAATTCCCAGCATACTTTTCCTGAAGGCATTCTGTGATATTTCAGGTACATAGGGGATGGATGCCTCCTGTGCTCTCACGGCAAGCTCAAACAGATTTTTGACACATAACTTTGGCTTGGAGATTGCCTCAGTTTGGAAACTTTTTGATGCGAGACTTTTTGAAGCAATGATTGCTTCATTGCCTCTTGGAAAAGGGGGCACTCCTTGAAGATTCCCCTCAGTGGGGTGGGAGTTGCAGCCCAGGCAGAACCCAGGCAGCCCTGGGGACCGGAGGCTCTTATTTTCTCCTCTTGTGGTGGCTCTGATGTGGTTTCGTTCACTTTGCATGAGTTCTGCTGCTTCCGATGTCCACAAGCCGGTGGCCCATCAAGGCCCTGCCTTCAGCACACGACCTCCTTTCAGCTCCATTCTCAACAGGAAGCCTTTAGGGAGGAGTAGCATGGGCCAGCCCATCCTTTCATGGTACCCCTCGGGGTGCTGGTTGCTCTGGACTCTTAGGTCTGATGCCATCCTGGGCCCAGGCAGCCCTGCCTGGGGTCACGTGAGGGCTGCTGTTCATCCGGCTTCCAGTCAGCAGTGGTGTCACATGACCTCCTTGTACTCCCCCTTCGGGAGGGGCTGTGTGTGGGCAGCCCTGGGGTCGATAGCTCCCTGAGAAAGGCTTTATTTGAACATAACCTGAATGAGCATTGAGTCTTAGGAAGGGATGTTTCATGTCAGGGTTCAGACTAATAAGCCAGCTCTCATGGAGCTTAGGGCCTAGGTGGGGAGATGAACAATGGCCAAAAAACCCTCCAGTATCAGTCTGTGCTAACAAATGGCATGTTGTCCAAGAGCAGTGGGGAGGCCCACTGTGGACTGTGCAGTCAGGGAAGGCTCCTCAGGGGAGGAGTCATTTGAGCTAAAGCTTGAACAGTTGAAGGATCCAGATGGCTTAAGAGCTGGAGGAAGGGCATTCTTGTGGGCAGAGAGACAGCATATCTGAAGGCCCCAGATTGGAAATAAGACAGTGTATTCAAGGAACTGAAACTGAACTTGTGACTAGAACTTCAGGGTGAAGGAGGCAGCATTTTAGGGTGTATCTGACATAGGTTCTTTTTAAACATTTAAAAAAATTATTGATTTTAAGAAAAAGAGGAAGGGAAAGAAAGAGAGAAACATCGATTTGTTCTTCCACTTATGCATTTATTGGCTGATGTTTGCAAGTGCCCTGACTGGGGATTGAACCTGCAACCTTGGCGTATGAGACAACACCCAACCCAACTTAGCTACCCAGCCAGGGCTGGGGGCCAGATTCTTATAGGTCCTGGTATGATGTTTACGGTTCATTTGAGGAATGATGAGAAACTATCAGGCTTTTATGTAAGACAACCACACGGTCCAATTTATGCTTTCAAAGCCTATGACCTTGGAAAGTCATGCTCTGCCTCCGAGCTTTTCTTCTTCCCTCTGGGAGATGCAGATGAGAATTGAGCCAATTTTTGAAGGCCCCTGCAAGGATGAAATGAGAAAACGTGC
The DNA here is from genome assembly GCA_004027475.1 of Anoura caudifer. Classification (NCBI taxonomy): domain Eukaryota; kingdom Metazoa; phylum Chordata; class Mammalia; order Chiroptera; family Phyllostomidae; genus Anoura; species Anoura caudifer. The sequence goes on along the minus strand of PVKU01001324.1, from coordinate 46,828 downwards.
TAAATGAGATAAACCTATTTAAAACCGGCCGGGCCTTGGCAGACCTCTCTCTTCGGAGGGTTTCCTTTCTTCTCTTTCTTTTGAAAAGAAACTGCACATCGCCACCCACCTGCCACCTCCTTTCTCTCTTGACCAACCTTGGTCTCCCGGTTTCACTTTTCTGCTTGCTTGGCCACGACCCAAGTTGGGCCACTGTCTGCTCCCTCCTCATTCTTTTGCTGGGAACATTGCGCATTTACCATTTGGGGTGGTTGCATTTCAGACATCTTTTCCATTGTTAATCATTCCAAATCCGGTTTCCATTATTTCATCCCTCTCTCCGGGCCAAGCTCCTTTCCCCTTTTAGCATTTATTTAAATTGTCTTCCATAGGCCTTCTCTGAATTTTATCTGAACAGACCCACATCCCACAGATTTTAGCTGAGTGCAGGAGATGGCGATTGTATACCTAACCCCCGGGGGGAGAGGGGTCATCTCACAGGTGAGGGTGTGTGGGGAGAGACCCTCAGGGTCAGAGGGAATAGGTCAAAACTCTACATTCCTCTTTACTGGCCTGGTGGCCTTGGGTAAGTGACCTTACCCATCTGAGCCACAGCTTCCTCATTTCCAAAATGCAGACATAAATAGGGCTGACCTCCTGGGGTTGTGGTACCCAGCACGCAGTAGGGGTTCAACAATATTAGCTCACGTCTCTGCCTCCCAGGCCTTCCACCCCACCTGGGCCTCATTCCTTGACCTTGACAACAAGGGTCTGTGGCTCCTTCCTGGCGTGCCCCTTCTCAGAATCCACGGGCCTCCCCACAAGCTCCTTCCCACATTCCACGGACTGTGGTCTTGGGGTTAGAGAGACGTGGGTTTCAATTCCAATTCCACTGCTCACCGACCTTGTCCCTGCGACTCTTGGAGACTCCCTTTCCTCATGCACTAGCAGAATAGACAAAGACCTCGGAAGTCATCATGGGTCCTAGCTGACAGAACATTCTGGAAACATAATGTCAGTTGGTGGCCAATCATCGGTCCTTGCTATGGCACGCTGTGGTAACACCAGACTCCACCCTCCTTGAGAACAAGGGCTGAGGTGTTTTGTTTTTTTCCATCTTTGTATGCCCTGGGCTTTGCAGAGGGCCTGGCACACAGTGGGCCCTCAGCTAATTTGGGTTCCTTTGTTCTCCTCTAACAAAAATAGAGCTTCTTTGTGGCCTTGGCCGGAACACTGGCATCCCCATAAAATCCTACCTGTTTACATAAATGTCACTTTCTACAGTCCCAAGAGGCAGGGCAGGGTCCGAAAGTGCCTCTGGACTTTATTGAGCAATCCAACGCCTGGCCGCTGACCCGGGGGCGGGTGGAGGGAGCCTGGACCGCGGGAGGGCTTCTCTGAAGGGAAGGGCCTTGCTTTTTAACAGCCGCTTGTCTTATTTGCGTGTTCTCTTCTCATTACTTTTTTCAGAGAGCCTTTTGAGAAATTTCATTGGGAGTCAAAAAAACACATTTTGCCAAATTCCAAGGCCTTGTCATCCCAAGGCCTGGTCCCTGTGACCAAACTAAGACCAAACTTTGACCTTCTGGCGCTGGACGCTGTTTCCGGCTGGCAAAAGACTACTTTGGGTTTCCCAGTAAAAAGGGTTAGAAAATTGTATGAAAGGGCTCAGAAAACTCACGGACATCAAATAGCTCTTACAAAACCAATGTTGTAATTAGTTAAGTATAAATGAATCAGAACCATATGGCTTAAAAGTTAAAGGAAAAGGAGTTGGAGGGAAAAAAATGTTCTTTGGGATTTAATCAAACAAAAAATGCTGGAAAAATTGTTGATGTTCACCAAGCTCAGACCCCAATGGGTCCCCTCAGCCCCTCTCTAGCTTTTCCTCCTTCCCCTGGATCTCCCGTGGGCAGGGGCAACTTCTGGGGCCTGCTCTCCTGACGCTGGGCGCCCTGGGGATGGAGTAGGTGTGCTGCCGTGGAGTGGAGAAGGGCTCTGGGCTTCCACGGAGCACTCGGCAGGTTGGGAACAGCTTCCTGCAGAGGTAACACTGAGCCAGCCTTAAAGGCCAATGAGGAATTGTTCTGGGGGGAAGGCATTTTGGAGGGGGCAGCAGCGTGGGCACACGCACCGCAGATGGACCAGGCATTGGACTATTGATGGAATTTCAAGTCACTTAGAAGGGCTGGTTCTCAATGCACGTGTGGCTGCCTTTGATGACCACCTGATCGAAAGATACTCGGTCCCCTCCCCCGTCGCTCTCTATGGCATCACCCTCTTGCGTTTTCCAGGTGGCTCTTTTCATAGGAAAAGGAAAAGGAAAGGCTCCTATCTCTCCTTCCTCTCATTGTCATTTACATTGCTGTTAGGATACATGCTTTTTGGGAGAAGGGGATCTCATTTGTCCTGTGCGCCCCTTGCAGTGTCCCTAGCAGCTGACAGGGCACCCAGTTTGCAGTGGCTGCTCCGTAAGTGCTGAGGGACTGAATGAATGGGAAGTGAAGGGGGGAATCGCTTGATGCAGAAGCGGGTGGGCAGGGAGGGCAGACAGGCTGGAGCAATGGGCAGAAGCCAGGGTCCCGAGAGACGTTGTGAGTTGTGCCAAGAGGCTCCTGAAGGTAACAGAAAGCCACTACCGGGATTCAAACAGGGACGTGACAAAGCCAGCACTGTTATTACCTTGGAAGCAAACAGTGAGGGGAAGAAACCTGGAAACCTAGAGAAAATAAGAGGCGGAGCAAACCCTATGTTCGCTTTGCCCTCTGTCATCCTCGAAGGCAGTTTCTAGAGTGCTCCATATAGAATAGGCGCTTAATACTTTCTGCGGAGTTAATCAGTGGTGAATGCCACTCCACAGTGGGCTCCAAGTTGCTACATATAAGCCATTATTTTCTCATTTAGAAAATGGATCTTGTGGCTAACTGTGGAAAATCATCTTCCAGAAAAAGAGAGAAAGAGAGATGTGTATGTCTGCTCTGTCTCGAATGTTTTCGCTGAACCAGATTCTCTTTCCGGAGGGTGGCGGCCCTTGGAAACACTTGGTTACGTGAGGCTGGGCGGGGGTTCCTCTGACATTTCGGCCATCCTGAGTGGGTGGGTGGAGAAAACTCTGGGCTGCGGAGTAGGTAAGTTGCTCAACGTTGCTGGAAAAGCTCCGAGGACAGAGCTGGGTGTTATTCGGGCAGTATTTTCAGTGCAGAGGCACCCTTAGGTTAGAAACAGTGTGTTATTTCTGGAAGCCCAGGGAGAGCCCAGACTCAGCTCCTTGAGCAGGTGTCCGAGCCGCCTCTGCAAAGCTGTTTGCTCACTTCCCAGCCCACGCCTGCCCCTTACCCAACTACGTGGGTGGCAAACCCACACCCTCCCTCTCCTCAGCTTTGGCCTTGTGCCTGCCCTTGGCCTGCAGGTGCTCGAGGTGGGTCGGGTTGCTGCACCCCAGCTCAGAGCAGCAGCTCAGAGAGGCCACAGGGGCCAGTCCATGCAGGCATGGACACTGCCCCTCGCATCTTCCCTGCCCTCAGGGGAGGGAGCTCGCCAGAAACCCATGTTGACCTTTGCCTCCATGCCGCATAGCTCCACTCCTGTCTTACCAAGATGCACCTGCCTTCTCTTCCGCATTTAAACAGTAATGTCTGCAGCGAGTGCTCATGGGTTGGGGCCTCTTCAGCAGCCAGCCTGCCTTCTAACGGCACCTCACAGACACCCACTCTTCTGCCATTGTGGGTAGTCCTGGTGGGGGGATGCAGTTACCTGCCTCCTCCACGGAAGCACAAACAGCCAGTTCTCCCTCTCTCTGCTCCGGCTGCAGCCAGGGGGTGGGCATTCCATCCAGGTGAGGGCGACCCGAGGTTCCCTGCAGGACCTGAAACCTTGGGGGGATGACTCAGGGCAGCAGGCAGTGGTGGCATGCGGCCTTCCCATGACCTTCCTCCGGCCCTGCTGCTTCACTCTCCAGTGGTCTCTAGGTTTCTGGCCATTTCCTAGACTTCATCACCCACCTCAGCCTATTCTATGAGCCCCCGATAGCCTTCCAGTGAATTCCACACAGCTTGCGATCAAGAACGCTGACTAATACACAACTGTTTGTGAAACGCTCAGTGTGAGCCAGGCACTTTACATGTGACATCTTGTCACATTCCCAAACTCCCATGTGTGAAAAAATGTGAGTGTACCTGCTTTGCACACGCAGACATAGCAGCTGTGCAGAGCCGTGGTGACACCCTCAAACTGCACAGCTGGTGAGTGGCCACACTGGACTCGAACCTAGGTCTATCTGATTCTGAATTCGTTGCTTTATTAGATCTCCTCTTCCTCTGCCCTGGCTTTCAGGCCTCAGAGGGGCGGTGCTGGCCAGCGCCGGCTTCCAACACACAACCTACATTGCAGGCCTGAGACTCATGGCAAAATACTTTCAAAATCTAATTTGCTCACATCCATGAACACCTGCCAGGAAGGAATTTGAGGTGATTGGTCTAAACATGGAAAAGCTGAGTTCACTTGCCCCAGAGGGGCACCTGCAGGGAAAGGGGAAAATGTTTTTAACCCTTCTGTGGAGTCAGCAAAGGAGGCAGCCATACCTTCCTGCATCCCTCAACCATCCGGGAGGTCTGGGGTGAGGACTCTTGAAGGTCAGGTTCATTGTAGGATGTGAGGGAGGAAGAACCCACGGGGACCGTGGATTTCTTTCTATTTGTGCCTTTTCTGTTATCAGTTTGGGGGTCATTTGAAAGAGGTTTGTGTTTAAAGAATCCTTTTAATTTTATGCAGCTTCCTGGGAGAAACTTTGGGATTCCTTGGATCTGAGAATTTTGGGATTGTCAGGCCTCAGAGAAACCTGACCCTGTTGACACCCTACCCCCCACTTTCACCCCCCAGCAGTTCCCAAGACTGTACCTTCATAACAGTGTAGAAAGACATCCGGGTGAATCTGTAGTTGAGCCTGCAGGGCAGAGAAACCACATCCTGTGTTCTCTGTCCATGGAAGGGCAGAACTACAGACTTGGCTAGGGTTTAAGTGGCCTCCTTTGTAGCACATACCCAGACGTGGCTGTGGAGGAACAGATGTCTACACTGTTTGTGTGGTTCAGTTTTAAGGAGGATCCAATGGTGTTTGTCCCGAAGCCCCAGTGACTGAGCCGTGGAGGTGGCTGTAAACCCTAGAACCACGTCCCAGTGTTTCTGGTCATGTGGCCAAGCTCTGCATAATGTTTGGGCCTTATGTGTGTGTGTGTGTGTGTGTGTGTATGAGTATGTGTGTGAAATTACATTGTTTTAAAAATGGGGTTGCGAATAAAGAGATCTGTTTACTGCATTGTAGTAAAGAATGTCTATAAGGAACAGAATCGCATGTAAAATAGCTCAGGGTTCTGTAAGTCTGTATGTAAACAACAATGCCATCTCTGAATAGGGATGATTTTACTCGTTTCTTACCATCTCTGTGTCTTTTAGTACATTTTCATCTCTATTGTTCCAGTAAAGACTGCCAGTAATATGTTGAATATAAATGCCAAGATAGAGACATCCTGGTCTTGTCCCTGATCTTCTGAACAGAGGATTTAGTGTTTCACGGTTAAGTTTAATGTCACCTATACATTTTCATAGATGGCTTTCATCAGAGTGAGGAAATTCTTTGCTATTCTTAGTTTGCGAAGCATTTTTACAATACATGGGTGTTAACTTTTGCAAATGCTCATTCTTCATTAGTTATATAATTTTGACTGTTTGAATGGAATGATTAACAACCTTCATTGATTTTGGAATGTTAAACCAACCTTGCCTTCCTGGGATACACTTCAGTTGTTGTGTAACAGTCTCTCTCTGTATTGCTGGATTCAACTTGCTAGTATTTTAATAAGAATTATTATGTCTACATACATGAGACATACGGTCTGTGATATTCCTTCCTTGTAATATCTTCATCAGATTTTAGTGTCAGGGTTATGGTGACTTTATAAAGCATGAATTTTATATAAGATCAATATTACTTTTTGCTTCAGTAACTGTTAACATTTGTTGGTGAAACTATTTGTGCTTCAACTCTTCCTTTTGGGAAGGTTTTTGGGAAGGTTTTAGGCTAACACTTAATGTAATTATTGATAGGGTTGGATTTTGGCCTACTAATTTTTTTATTGTTTTATATTCTTTGCAACTATTATTGTTCCTCTTTCCCTCTTCTCTGTTACTTGGGTTGGTCAAATACTTTTTAGTTTCTCTAATGGAATTTTAGCCATGACTCTTTGTATTTTGTAGGGATGGCTCTAGAGATTACAATATGCACCGTTACTCTATCAGAGACTACTTAGAATTAATATTGCACAACTTCACATAAAATATATTATTTCAAGATTACAATTCAAAGCCACTGTACCTCTCTGAGCCAAACCTCATCAACCATCCTCTGTCCTAGGGTTGGTGAAGGATTCCGTGAGCCACGATATGTCACCACTTGGCACACAGTAGGTACTTAAATGGTTCCTGTTCTAGCTCTACTAGGGGGAAAAATGTATGTTTGGAGTTAGCAGCAGGACAGGATAGTTCCTTGTGTTTGTTTTGGAAAACAAGCCCTAAACTCAAAGCCGTGACAGAGTCTGACGTCATCAGGCGTTCAGAGAATTGCACTTTTAATTGAGAATCAGAATTTGTGATTAATTGCAGTCCTTTTCAGAGCCTTTCCCTGGGAATTTCATTTTTCTCCTCATCCGCCCAGGGGCCAGGCTCACACTGTAGCAAGCATGGTGCGTCTCTCACTGAAGAGGCCTCTCTGGTGCATGCTGGAGCAGGCTCCTCTGGGCTATAAACCTCCGCGGCCTGCAGTCACCTGGTAGGGTTTATGTGCAGCAGCTGGGGCCCAGGCTACCTAATTAGGACCAGAGAGTGGTCACAGAGGGACGGGCGCGTATTCTAGGTGCCCTCTCCAGTGTCTGTTTCCAATAACCGCAGCAAGTAGCAGAGGCGGCAGGGTGAGCGTGGTGACATCATCCCCCCAGCTGTTTTACACATCTGTAACATGGCTCATTAGGACTCTCTTAACACCTCATCCTTCCCCACTCCACACAGCTCTAGTCGTGTGAGCGAGGGTGCTCGTGGACGTGAGTGGCCCCAGAGACCTGGGCTGGCTTCGGGGTCAAAGGTGAGCACAGGCGCTCCACTGGCCACCTCCGCAGTTTTCACAGGGGCCTCTCCATTTGTTCGTTAGCAACGCGCTCCTGGAAAGTGCTAATGGCTCTGGCGTGAGGCTGGCACTTGTGCGTGATGACGGAGTCCGGGCCAGCTCGGGGGTGGGGAGAACATCTGCCGCAGCTGCGGCCGTGTCTTTGCTTGCTTTGAGCATTCTGAGCTTTTCCTAGCCATGAATAACAACAATTGCATAAATCATCCCGCCGTGCGTAGAGAACGCTTCTTTTTCCAACCAGAACAAAAAGTGGCACGTCTTGCACTGCAGATATTGTGCGTAACGAATCCCACCATATTTCTAGGCAGCAGTTAACTGTGTCTATTTAGATATTTGAAGTTGTATTAAGTCAGATGAATGGGAGAAGTGTCCTAGATTTCAAAGGGAAGCTTAAATTACTGAACTAGAAAATAGAAGTGTCATTACTGTGAGGGACGATGGTGCATGTTCTAAAATAGAAGATATGTGATGTTCATAAAGTGAAGAAAAAGTTTTTATTAATAGCCTCATGGAGTGCGGCAGAGTCCCTGGGTTGAGAGTGCACGGTTTGAGCTCTACAGTTTACTGAGGGGTGGAAGAGGGGGTCACTGTGCCTCTTTAAATTTCCTCATTTTTAAATGGGGATGATAAAAGTGCCTCAGGTTTTTTTGAGAGGATTAAAACTACAAAGTATGGAAAGCATTCAGCGCTGTAGCTGTCACAGAGTAAGTGCTTGAATATGTCAACCATTATTATTGTTGCCATTACTATTATTCCTTCTCCTACGATTGTGCTATTAAGGAAATGCAAAGTATAAATGGATATACACATGTTTTACCAACTATTAGGTGCTGCATGCATGTAGCACTTAACACAACTAATATATTGTGAAAAGATCCTGATTACAAGATGATTATTGTGTCACCTCTGAGAAAGACAAAAAATTGCTTATTAACCTGGGCAGGTTGCTTTCCAGTGAGAATGGAGTAGGTTATGCTGCGGTAACAAATAGCCAGAGTTCTGCTGGCGTGTACAACCACGTCACCTGTGGGTGAACTCCGACCAGTGGAGGCCCCATGCAGCGTGTGGGCAGGCTTTGCTCACTGTGGTCATTTGGGGACTGTGTTACTTCGCTCTCATAAGAAGTCCCACAGACCAGGTGGCTTAAACAACAGAATGTGTTATCTCACAGTTGTGGAGCCTGGAAGTCCAAGATCAAGGGTCAGCTGGGCAGGTTCCTCTCAGGCCTCTCTTCTTGGCTTGCAGACGGTAGTCTTTTCCCTGGGCCTGCACGTAGCCTCTCTCTGTGCTTGTCTGTGACCTCATCTCTTCCTTATAAGGACCTGAGTCATGTTGGAGGAGGGCACACCTTAATGACCTTACTTTAACTTGATGACCTCTTTGAGGACCCTGTTTCCAAATAGGGGTCAGGAATTCACGTATGACTTTTGAGGGGGCACATTCCAGCCCATAGTAGGAACTCCAACCAGTGGAGGCCCCATCTCGTCGTGTGCTCCTGTGGTCACTCCGCAGGGACAGAGAAGCCCCTGGTAAACTGCATGGCTCTTCCCAGCTGCCCTGCAGAAACTGCACTGTTGGCCAGAGCAGTTACCTGGGCACGTCGAACTTCCGAGGGCCATGTGCTGGGGAAGCTTCCTTACCATACAACACCGTTGCAAAGATGCTAGCATGTAAAAAAAAAAAAAAAAAAAAAAAGTGTGTCTTAGAATGAATAAAATAAAAGGTATAGGGGAGATTGTATTTACTGCCCGGTAAGGGTGATGGTGAAGCCACCCTGTCTAGACCTCCATTTTCCTATCTAGAAAATGGATTAGATAGTTCTGTAATCATCAATAATTTAATGGTCATCAATTTGAATGCTCATCAAAAGTACCAGCATGAAGTTCTGGAAGGAATCAGTAATCTTGCAGTAATCTGTCTTCCAAGCAGGTCCATGAGCTTAGAAAGCATGTGCTGTAACCACAGCCGGTTTCTCCTCATCGTCCATTTCCTCTTCTTCTGTAGCTCTCAAGGCAGGCTAAGGGACAGAGCCTTAAGCCAGGAAGTTGTCACATCCCTGTTACTGCTATCAGGGACACTCATGTGACAAAACCTGAGACAGTGAAAAGAAAGCAGTTTCTTTTTTTCCTGAGGCTGCTGGCGCCGTGCTCTGCAGAGGGAGCTCTTTCTCTCCCTCGGGCACAAAGCAGGCACAATAGCAGGGTCAAAGCTGGGCATGAAGCCAGCAGGATGCTGAGAGCTGTCCAGAAACCAGCCATCCTTGACCTTGTTTGAGCCCTTGGGTCTAGCGCTGCCTGAAGCCAGGACTTTTCAGTAACATGAATCAAAAATTCTCACTTTTGGACAAGACACTCTGGAGCTGGGTTTTCTATCACTGCCCCCTGAAAAGATCCTACCTGATATGGAATGAAAAAAATGATTCTGAGCATTTAATCTGGTAAGAACCACAATACTGTGCCTAAATAGCAAAAGCGATGATGCACTGTGACCTTCTAACAGTATATGAAGGGCCATTTCTATCAGATTTCTGCAATACTTGTCAGAACGCCTGTCTAGAATTTTGTTTTATGATTTAACCTTTAACGTCATACATAGAAGTTCAGATGAAATTCACTAACGTATTTATCACAAAAATATCAATGAAGATGTCTTATGTATTGCTCAGTGATGTCTTCCTGAGTGAATTTCTTTCAGAATTTAGTGTTAGAGGAAACAGAGGAGAGGGTATGCCCTCTTCTTTTTCTGAAAATATGTGGATAACTATTCTTGTATTTCTTTTTGCTTTGGCTACCAGGAAGCTCAGAACTAGAGACAAAGTTAACTCAATCTAACTCAGTCTCCAGTTATTCCATGCCACCTTATGATTGAATCATTTTCCTAGCGGTTATAGTGTTCTAACTTCCCTCTGCATAGTGTTGGATTTTTCAGCATGGCTCACAGGCTATTTATTCATGCTCTAGCCTCCAGATTTCCATGGAGGAACTTCAGGGTGTTCATTAAATTATATACAAAATTGTGGCATGTGTGTGCATCTTTCTCTAGAAAGGGGATCAACAGTTTTCCTCAGAGTCTCAGAGGGACCTGGGACAACTGGCCCCCCCAAAATGTTTTCACCCTTATAATACAGCCCCACTTAGTATGCATAATCAGTCAGCCCTTTTCCACATGAAGAAGCAGATGTGAACACTTAAGCACCTTGCACAGTGCTATCCTCTGGGCAGGCGAAGGGAGAAGGAGTCATGGGCGAGTTTGGAGAACAAGATGCCAGAAAGAGGCAGATGGTTTCTCATGGTTGGGGGCCAGAGCAGAGTGTCTGCATTTGCACTCTGGGCCCGGGATGCAGTGGGGCTTCCCCACGGCCTGCTGGTCTCTCGGCCAGTATGGCTTTTGTGACTGAGGGAGATCCCTTTAATGAGTTGTCTGCCTTCAGTTCTGCGTGACTGTAATGTGCTCCAGCTGATTTCTCAGTCACTGAGAGGCTCTGGCTTTTGAAGTCATCTCGTCAACCTGGTTTGTTGCTCTGCTTAGTTTCTGGGTTACCCCTGAGAGGTGCACAGCCCCCATATTTCCAGGGTGCATTCAAACACGTGCTTGGAGTCCATTCAGTGGCCGCAGCGGGGCTTAAGAGGCCCAGCTGATTCATTACCCCTGTCTCTGCTCCGTTCTGGGAGAGAGTCAGCACAACTCCTGAAATGTCCTGAGGTTTGCCGAGCACCTGGTGTGCTAAGCTCCCTATCGAGCCTCACAGCCTGCCTTTTGGAAGCATCTTCTCACACTCGTGGGACACCATTGTGAAGGATTTTGCGTACAGGACATTTTTCTTCCTAAGTTCTGGTGCCCAGCCCCTGAGCCTCTTTCCTGTGATGGAGGAACCCCTTTCCATGGGAATCTCGGTGAAAGGCAGGGTCTGCCCCCCTCATCCCTACCTGTGTCACATGAGTGGACACGCGGAGCTGGTCCGGGCTGCCTCCGGGTGAAGGGCAAGGGGCAAAGCTTGACAGACCCAGGCAGAAGGGAAAACCTGAGGTTTGTGTTTTGCACCCAAATTCCTTAGTGGAAGAAGCATGTTATAAACAAGTTTGTAACTGCGCTACATGTTCCCTCGGTGTGGGAGCCTGGAAAACTAGGCAGGTGGTGATGAGAATTACAGCAGTCAGGCATTTTCATTCTCCTGAGCCTTGCAGCTCTCTGTTTTTAATGTGATCGCTGAGGCTCCTGCAGAGACGGTGGCTTCTCTGTGCGGCCCAGGGGAGGGAACCTTGGTCTGCATCAGACAGGCTTTGGTTGCTAAGTAGCCCAGGGGCCCGGGTAAGTCACATGACCCCTCAGGGTGGCAGTTTTCTTTCCTGTGAGGGAGGAAATGCCTATCACAAGGACCTATCCTACTGGATGCATGGCACCCAGCACAGTGCCTGGCGGACTGTGGTCCCCCACGGCAGCCACGCCTCCCTCTTCAGGGCTGCCTCAGGGCCAGGCCTCACGGGCTCTCTGATTTGGTAACACCTTCCCAGCTGAAGGCCCCTTGGTGGATCACAAGCCCACCCCTGAACCAGTATGGCCGTGAGCTTAGGTCAGAGCCACGGCCTCCATGGCTGGGGCTGGTGGGGAGACTGCCCGGATCCCACAGGTGGAAAGTGGGGAGAGGGTGCTTCTTGCCCACGTACATACAGGGAACTGGGAGAACAGGAGTGGATGCTGGGGAGGCAGATGATGAAGGCTCCCAGGGGTTGCTGTGAGCCCTCTACCAATGTTTCAATGAATAGGGATGGGTGGTAAGAAAGCTCTGAGTTCAGATCCACACTTCCTGTGTGGACTGAAGCCAGCCTAGTTATCTGAGCTTCAGGTGTCTCAGTTGTAAAGCGGGGACATACCTCCCTACTTCATAGTCTCTGTGTGCAAATGAGCAATCCTGTGAGGGCCCCATTTGGCACCCAGGCCACAGGCAAGCACTCAGTGGTAGCAATTTTTACTATAATTATTATCATTCCCTAGCATGGGCCTCTGGGAGTCCGAGAGTGCCCGAGGACCAGCTGCAGATCATTAGGCTTCATGTGGCTGACATCTGGGCTTCGAGAAGCAAGTGTCGAGGCTATGTCCCTGTCACCCAGGCCACAGGGATGCAGCTGGAAGGGGCTCAGGCCACAGGCTGCCCCTGTCAAGCACCTGTGCGGGGAGGGCAGGGCAGGCCTCTGCCCAGCCTGGTGCCTTGTGCTGTGTTTCATGAAAGCCTATGAACACTGGGAACAATCTTATCTTCACATTGGTGGAGGCGCCGAGTCTGGGTCCCCAGGGGTGGGGGAAACGAGGACACCTAGAAAGCCGCGGAGTGTGGGCGGCATTTAGCCTAGTTGAATGTTACCATTGCTGTCTGTTGAGCCCTTGAGACTGGTCAGGTCTTGTACTAAATGCTTTAATTTTAATTTGAGACTGTTAGGGGTCTCCTGGTATGCATCTTTCTCTCTCTTAGGTTCAGATGTCTGATCAGGCTGAGCACACCATCCAGAATCAGGCAACAGGTCTCTCCCCTTCCATCTGGCAGCTGGGGAGGACCATATTCTAGTCAGTGGGGTGTGAGCAGAAGAGACATGTGCAATGCCAATGTCTTGCCCTTGAAAGGAAGGGCTATGTCCTTTTAACCTCTTTGTACTGGCTGGCATCATGGCGAGCCATGTGGGTCTGCCTGGATGGAGCAATACCTTGGAAGTATCAGAGCAACAAGGGAAGGAATCTCGGTTCCTGGAACCATGGAGCAGTGACCTCAGCCCTCAGTCGCTTGTGCCTGGATTGTTACATGAGGGCCCCCTGGAACCTCGGTATTGTTTAATATCAGCTCTGTTGTAAAAGAAACCCTATCAGTTCATATGCATCTTCATGAGAACGCACATCTGTACTTTGTCCAGATGAGAAAAACAAGGTGCAGAAAGGTTTAATAACTTGCCCAAAGTGTATTAGTGTGGCACCAGCTGCTGTAACAAATAGGCCCAATACCAAACATGCATAGTCTTAAACACTGTAACGATTATTTATTGCTGGCTTGACAGGAGCGGGTGGGTGAAAGAAGTCAGTGAGGAAGCTTCTTCTCTTCAGCCATCAGAAACCAAGGGGAATGGAGATGCTTCTACCTTCAACAGGTCAATTCCAAAGTTGGCTGCTCCAGCCAGTCAGCAGGGCATGGGCCGGACAGGATGTCACAGACTGTTCTGAGGATTTGGGTTCTTTTTTAAACTCTGGGAGGCCACTGAAGAGTTCGTAGCAGGTATTGCATTGAAAGGTGGCCCGGGCTGCTGTGGCAGAGAGGGTAGGAGAGCACAAAGTGGGTGCAGGCAGAGCGGCTGGGGTCTCCAGTATCCCTGGGTCTTTCCTCTTACCAAAGGAGGCTTGGCCATGCCAAGCCTATGCCCAATGGACTTTTCTTCCAAAACACCCTCTTCATGTGCCTTGTGCCTGCAGATCACCCATTCCACTGTCAAAGTCCTACTCAGATGCTGGTCTTCATCAGGGAAGCCTGTCTGAGCCCTCCCACCGGATTGATCTTTTCTGCCACAGGGACTTTCTGCACACTGCTCTGTAACACTGTTCCCACTGCGCTGTGCTCGTTGGCTAGAAGAGCAGTCCCCAACCTTTTTGGAACCAGGGACCAGTTTCATGGAAGACAATTTTTTTCCACGGACCAGGAAGGCAGGGGGGAATGGCTTTGGGATGATTCAGGCACATTACAATCAAGCTCACCTCCTGCTGTGCGGCCCAGTTCCTAACAGGCCTGGACCAGTACCGGTCCACAGCCTGGAGGTTGGGGACCCCTGAGCTAAAGGGCTTGGTCCTCTCACCGCACCGTGAGCATCCTGAGGGAGAAGAAGATGTCTCCCTCCATGTCTCTGGGGATCAGGCACAGGGCAAGTGTGCTGAGTGAATAAATGGGACAGTACCTCTCCCACTGAGAGCAGACAGGAACTGGTGGGCCGGGGTGGGGGTAGCGGGGAGGAGTTTGGAAGACTAGTTTAATGTCTGGGACAACCACTTGGCTACAGTGAGGGGGCTCACTGGGGGCCCCTGCAGTGTCACAGGGTACCATGGAGGACAGGGTTGGGTTTGGAGCCCATGCTGTTGAAGCAAGTCTGGGATGCCCAGTGCAGGAGCTGGGACCGGGGTTCAGCAGCTGGACTCTCCCAGGGCTGGGGTCTGCCAGGTGGGAGCAGTGTAAGAGCAAAGGCATCCGGGGAACTGGTGAAGGGTCGGTTTGGGTGATCAGTCAGTGATGGGGTTTGAGATGGGGCACTGATCAGGTTTCTTTCCACTTTAAGTGACAAAACCCCAGCGTTAACTGACTCACCTGAGTCGACTGGCTCACATATCCAGCGAATCTAGGGATGTGATGCTTCAGGCATGGTAGGATCGAAGGCTTTAAACAACGTCATCAAGATGCTGTCTTCATCTCCGGCTCTGCGTCCCTGTGTTGGCTTCCTGTTCAGGCACTTTCTCCCCCAGCAGGGTCCATCCCTCCCCCTGCTGCTCCAGGTCTGCAACCAGCTAGTGCAGCAAGTCCAGCTGACAGGCAGCTCCATTTCCCAGATGTTTGAAAACATCACATTGGACCAGCTCAGGTCCTGTGCCCATTCCTGAACTGTTACCATGTCCAGGGAATGGAATTCCCTGGTTGGCCTGGTCTAGGACACATGCTCACCCCTATGGTTAGTGCCACTTAAAACACAGGCAGGGGCAGGTGTCCTCTACACGTGAGTAGGAGTGGAAGGAGGGCCTGAGGGAGAAGGAGAGGAACACATGTGCTGGGAGGAGAGAGTGGGTGGGTGGGAGACTGTGGCTGGAGAGTCGGTGTGGAGGAGAAGTGAGGATGGTTGCTGGGGTGGACAGCAGACTGAATGTGAGGGCCGAGCTGGCGGGTGTGGATTGATCAGGGGTGTTGGCCGCAGGCAACAAGCACTCCCTCTGTCCTGAGTGAAAGAGTCCTCATTCGAAGGACTCTGGGCACTCCCAGAACTGGCAGGAGGCAGGAGAGCTCGGGTGGGACTGTGAGCTGGAACCGAGAATGTCCCAGGATCAAAGGCAGGACCACGTCGCTGAAACAACCGGTGCCCAGCTCCGCTGCTGCCAGTCCGACCTCCACCTGTCCCCGTGTGCTAACGGCATGTGCTCCAGAATCGAAATCACAAATGAAAGCATCCTTCTGTGTCGTAAGTAGGTCGCCCCTCGGCTGCATGAGGAGAGGGAGAATCTGGCCCTTGGGGGAGGGAGATAGCCTACACCTCCCACCCAGGAGACCCCCAAGGGAGAGCAGTAGACAGATAGGAAGGGCAGCTGGGTGTGGGAAAGCCAAACAAGTGACAGTGTCCATCACAGATGGGAGGGAGGGCCAGGTGAGATGGTGCCACTGCTTTATCTCTAGGGCTGGGTCTTACCGCTTATGGTGGGGGGGCGGGCGGGACTGAGGCTCCCACGGGTGAGGTCACTCGCCCAGGTTGGTATTCCGGACCCAGGTCCACTGGTGCCCAAAGCCCTGGCTCTTTCTCTCCCCTTCCCTGGTGGCAATGGGGTCCATCTGAGCCTGTGAGGCACAGGCCAGTGTCTGAGTGCCACACTCAAATTTGAAGCCCCTTTGATGCCCCGGCTGTGGTCCCTGCCTCACTGGAATTGGTCCCTCACTTCTTGTCCTGACTGCCTCCCATCCCCTGGCCCAGGTCACCATCTCTGCAGCAGTCCTGGAGAAAGGAGGGCAGAGGACACCCCCACCCTTCTGCCCAGCCATGGCATTTAGCTGTTTGTTTTGTCACGTTATTTTGCTGTCCCGTAAAAGCAATAAACATGCCAAGGCCTGTGGAGTCCACTCTGGGAGATGGGTGAGTCCCCGGGGTATGGGCAGCCCATTAATGGCCCCGGCGCCAGGCCCAGGCCTGACCTCAGCTCCGAGGCTCCTTACACAAGACCCCTTCCCACCCGATGCCCAGGGGCAGGGGCTCGGGGCTGTCCCTCGCAGAGCAGGACAAACACATCCCGACGGGCTGGAACCACTTCCTGTTCACTGTCCCCAATTCTGGGGGAGCCAGGCCCTCGCTTTGTGTACTTTCCAAGAAGGGAAAACTTCCTGTTTGTGAAGGAAAAAGGCCCTCCAAACAGCTCGACGGCCCTTGGACATCAAAGTGTTCTTACAAAACAGCGTCCTAATGGCTTAAGTATCAATGAATCAGGGACATATGGATCTCATTTGCCATAAAGTGCACACGAGTTTAAAAATCCTGAGGAAAAATGCCAGGCAAAATATGTTTCAGGTTTTATTGAATCAAAAAACTCTAAGAAGATAGATTTTCGATGGTCACCCAACCCAGAAGACAGATCTGGAGGCCCAGGCTGCTGTAGAGCAAGCTAGGTCCCCTTGAGCCATGGTAGCTCAAGCCATGGCCCTTGATAATGGGGACAGATTAAGTTAACTCTTGATGTAATTGACATATAGAAGGCTTTTGTAGGATCCCTTCATCATAGGGACATTCGAAGTGTGTCTGAGAAGAGCCCAGCTCATTCCCCAGGGGGGATAGTAGGTCTGGAATTTAGATGTGAGCTGGGGGTCTGTGGTGCTTGGCTGTCCTCATTCTCTGTGGGGACACCCAAGCAGGGAAACTTGAGGAAGTGCCTCAGAAAATCCCCTTTGTCCTTCATTTAAGCGATGGAAAGAGAGAGAAAGGGAGGAGAGACAAGGAGAAGAGAAGGAAAAGAAAGAAGGAAGGTGGGGAAAGGCTGACAGGAGGGAGGGAAGAGAAAAGAATGTTTTCATGTCTTCCTACAACCAAAGTTTCCACATCAGGAAAAATGGTGTCACACTCCAATTTATTAGCCATTGAGCTGTTTTATGTTCTGCATTCAATTTTTCTAGTCCCCTATTTCTCTGTGGTTTGCAACCTTGCTTTGTGAAAAGTGTCCTAAAAGAAACGCTTTGCTGTGAACGCACTGTGACTGGATCGGATTTCGGTTTGTTCCTCTCCAAGACATTATCCCAACAAGAATCTGTGTACTGTGGAGTGATCTGTTGGAGCCGTTTAGAGGGACAGATGAGAGGGTTGGAATGGGGCCCAGGGAGCGTAATGAAACCTTAGCCCAGACCAGGGCTGAAGAGGAGGCTGTGGTTTGGGGGGTCCTGAGGAATCCATGAGGCTTTGCCCCGGACAGTCCGCGGCAGCTCTGTGCTGAGAGAGGAGCATTCCTGTCTTTTGGCTCCTTTTACCCTCCTTCACCCTTCGGTACAGGATCCGTCTCTGGCCGTTGATGGCTCATGCGTGAGAACACCAGATTTCCATCTGGCTTTATTTTTAGGGTTTTGATTGTGTGTGTTCTTGTCACTTTCAAGTAGAATATGGTATGTTATAAATAAAGCCCCACTTTCTCCCGTCCCGATCACACACCATCTGAGCATGTGTGGGGGGCAGGGGTGGGGGACTCAGGGGTGAGGCGCATTCAACACTGGTCCGCCTGCATCTGCGAGTTCCCTTTGAAAATCCCGAGGCCTGGCCCACACCGACATGAAATTATTATGTACTTTTGTTGTACAACAAATTATCATCCTATACTGTTGCAACAGGCATTTCTACAGAGAGTGCAGGTTGTAGTAATTTTGTCATGTGGAGGAATATGTCACACAGACCACTCTGGATTTAGACCAATATATACAGTTTCTGGCCTAAGCAGTAACACATGTTTGGAGGAGAGACCGTTCCATTTTACTGGAATGGACAGTAAGTAGAAACACATTCCAGATTTCTTTTTTCTTTTTTCTTTTTTTCCCCCTGCCCTGAAATTTGGCAGCCGGAGTCCTCCTTGCACTTGATCCCAGGTTTTCAGCTGCCCGCGAACCGGGGTGACCGGAGCACAGCGGTGCTGCCTGTGTCTCTAGTGCCCGCTGCCCAATGAAACCCCAAACCCCCGCCCAGCAGGGTGCCCAGACGCCTCCGAGAGCTGGTTGCCACGAATGCAAATGGCTCTCCAAATGTGCCCAGGAACATGCTCGCTGAAGTTCAGGGCTTTTCTGAAGCTCCTTTTATGCTTTCGAAGCCTGGCCTTATGGAAACCTTTTGGGTGTTGGTTTTTTTTTTCTTCATGCCCTGTGAGTGGAATAAAAAGATAGCAGCCTGGGGCAGGTGGTGAGTCTCCTCCAGACCCTGGAAGTTCCGACTCGGAGATGCTTGGGTATCTGTTTGCCTGGGTCCCCAAGGGGACACTGCATTACCTGCCACTTGGTCTGGAAGGGGAGAGTGGTGGCGGGGAGTGACATTGCTGGCTGACCGCATTGGCTGCAGCTGATCCCAGCTTCCAGAAAAAAAGGGGGGGGGGTTGTGTCTCATGGACACCTCCTTTGTGCCTAGTTTGTGCTTTGTTCAAATTGTATTTCACTCAAAGGCTCACCCTCATACCATATGCTGACGAGGAACTGGCATTGGGACCCCAGAGTGTCCCTGTGGGACTTGGTGACCAAGCCATCTGACATGGACCTTGGCTCATCCTCTCCCATGGCACTTGTACCATAGGTCCTCAGCAAGCCTTGATTTTCCATGTGATTGGTTTGCGTAGACCCAGGGGATTACAAGTTCTTGAGGTACAGGGACACTGAGTTTCTTTTCTTTACCTTATTCTTCCCTTTAGGCCTCATATTAGTGGAGAGAATACTTTAAAACAGTCATTGTGGACTGAGGGTGATTCTGTCCCCCAGGGGACATGTGGCAGTGTCTGGGGACATTCTGGTTGTCAGGACTGGGTGGAGGGGTGTTACTGGCATGAAGTAGGTCAAGGCCAGGGGTACTATTAACATAGGACAGCTCCCACACCAAGGGATCATATGGCCCCAAACATACCAGGGCAGACAGAGAGACCCACTGTAGAGGAAAGGCAGTCAGGCCTCGAGCTGGTGGACACAACATGAATGATTGTTTTAAAGTCTTAAAAAAAGAATCAAAGAGTTCATCATCACCAAATCCTTATTGTGTGAAATGTTAAAGAGACTTATCTAAGAAAAAGAGGAAGATCAAAACTAGGAACAGTAAAATGACAACAAACTTACAACTATCAACAACCAAACCTAAAACAAAAACCAAAAGCAACTAAGCAAACAACTAGAACAGGAACAGAGTCACAGAAATGGAGATCACATGGAGGGTTATCAGCAGGGAGAGGTGAGGGGAGAATGGGGAAAAAGGTACAGGGAATACGAAGTGTAAATAGTAGGTACAAAATAGACAGGGGGAGGTTAAGAATAGTATAGGAAATGGAGAAGCCAGAGAACTTATATGTACGACCCATGGACATGAACTAAGGGGGGAATGCTAGAGAATAAAGGGGAGAAAAAAATGGGACAACTGTAATAGCATAATCAATAAAATATTCTTAAAAATAATCAAATACCAACATCCAATATACTTGCATATAAAGTTAAAAAGCATAGTTTGGAGAATGAGAAAGGGCATACTGGGCAGAGAGAATGAAGCTAGAACAAGACTTGTATTACGTTAATTCTGTATCCCCTGCGCACACCATAGGTCTTAGCATACAGTCAGTGCTTAATAAATGCTTGCTAAGTATCTCATTGAGTGAAAAGAGCCTTTTGTTACAGTGTCACACTAAACTGTACCAGCCACCAAACTGCTGCATCCTCTATGAAACATTCAGTTTTACAACATCACAACAGCCCAGACTAGCCATTGATGGGGACTCGCCGCCTCACAGAGGAGCCCATTCTATTGTTGGATGACTGTGAGCATTAGAAAGGCAAGTGGCTTCTCATGGTCATCTGGAGCCTCTGTCCTTGGGAAGGGCCCACAGCTGCCGCTGAATGACCATTGGTCACAGAAAGGCCTGGGCGGGGCAACACGTGTTTAATAGGGCCAGGGCCTCGCCCAGCTCTCCCGTTCCCTCTGAAAGAGAGGCTGTGGCTGGGCCTCTGTGTGCATGGTGTTCTCCCAGCAGGAAGAGGCCTTCCATCTGCAGAGCCTCCCCTTCCTACCCCACGGAACCAGCTTTCCTGTCTCTGAAAACAGCCTTTCTAGAGGTTGGAGCCTCAGTGGAGTGGTGACAGGGTGGGCTTGGATGCTATCCGGCTCTGAGATCTCATCTCCACTCTGTTACCACATGGCTGTGAGGCCACTGGGCCTCAGTGTTCTCGTCTCTAAAATGGGCATGTGATGCCCACCTCACAGGTCCCATCCAGGGAAATCATTGCAATACGAGCATAGTCGTTATTCATTAAGTGCTTGGCATGAACACAGCATATTCTCTTAGCCCCATTTTACCAGCGAGGAAGCTGAGGCCCAGAGAGAAGTGTCTTGCTCAGGGTCTCATGGTCAGGAAGTGCAGAGAGGACTCCGTGCCCAGAACTAGCCGGTTTCAGAGGTCAGCTGTTCTTCCCGATCCCCTGTGGATGCCCAGGCTGTGCTTCGTCAGGGTTCCTTTCCTGTTCTAGTTCCACACTTAAAATGGCCTCAGCTTTATCTCAGTCCCTCCAACAGCCTGGAAGCCCCGAGAGGCCAACCTCCCCTTGCCCATGATCAGCACTCTCCCCACCCTCTTCTCTCATTCCGAGCACAAGGTGGGTACAAGGTAAGGTGCTCAGATGACATTTGTGGACTTGGAAAAATGAGGAAGGGCAATATCTTGCTCCTCCTTCCATCCCTTCACACAGACGCAGAAACACACACATGAGATACGACAAATCGTGGCCTACACATGCTCACACCCAGACACACACACTGATGCATGGATGCACACTGCCATGCATTCACACAAACTCACACACACACAGATGCAGGCACATTCACATACTCACACACACACCTTGCCCTTGGGCACCACGTCCTTGGTGAGCAAGGGTCCCAGGGGGTGTCCGACCGCTGGTTTTTATCACGCTGCAAGCCTGCCTGGGGAGCGAGACCTCATTTTGAGATGCAATATTAAATGGGTATGCTTTCCACTGAAATTGTTTTTAAGCATGTACATTTCAAAGCCATTTAATTTCCAGCCATCATTTGAAATCAAGCCGTATTGTACATGTCACATACATTCTCATTGAGGGAAGGCCTGTTTCTACAGCCGTGGCTGCCACACGTGTGTGCCAGGGGGCAGGGTGCGGGGGCCACTGCGGCAAATGGCTTTGTCACGAGGGTGACTGTGGTCATCAGGAAAGCATCTCAGAGCCAGTGACGCTTTCTCAGTTTACCAAAGGCCCAGCATCTGTTCTGAGGTGGGGCTGGGGCAGCCCATGGCCCGCCCTTCTGGTGCCAGGAAGACACCTCCCTGGCCAGCTCTGACTCCTTAGAGCAGAAAAGAAAGGGGCGGGGGGTGGAGGGACGAACGAGAGATGTTGACACATGCTCTGAAGAGGCCAAGGAATGCTGTTTACTCCTCGGTGATATTTCTGCCTTTGGTTGTGGCAAAGGGCTGCCTTTTACTGCATTGTTGAAACATCTTCAAGGTCTGGAAATGCGAGGGGCACTCCAATAAAAACCTTTGTTGGGCTGTAGCGGAGAGAACCCCAAGTTCAAATCAGGTCCCAGCACTTGGCAGCAGTGGCAAGAATGGGGCGGCAGGAGCCGAGGGTGGGTGGAGAGGGCCACTGCCCCAGGCCGTGACCATAGAGGGGACCAGAGCGCTGGCTGGGGAGGGCCCAGCCCACCAGAGGGTCCCTGGGAACACAGTGGGGCAAATGAAACCTGGTCAAAACCCAGGGTTTCACCTCCAATCTAGTAGGTTACCTGAGACCTGCCGCTTTGCCTCTCTGTGCCTCAGTTTTCTTGTCTGTAAAATGGGGGGCTGGTGTTAAGGTTGTAGATAGAGTATGTGGTATTTGGCACGTGGGATATATTAACAGGTTTTAATTCCCCATCTTCTTGCTAATACAGAAAATCCACAGTTGTGCCATAGGGTCCACTTCTTCCCCTCTGGGCACTGCTGTCCCAACGTTTCTGGGAGGCACTGGGCGTCCGCCATTCTCCTCGCCTCCCAGACAAAGGAAGCCAAGCCTGTGGGACCCGTAACATAGGGGGGCAGCCCTCTGCCCAGGGACCCAGGTTAGCAGGTGCCTACAGCAGGCCAACAATGGGCAGACACTGTATGACCCACTCTGATGGAAATCAAGGATAAAAGCATCCAGTCCCCAGAATCGAGGGACCCTGAGAAGTGAGGAGCCCATCATGTGCCAGCATGTCTCTGTCATCTGCAGTGCATCTGAGCTGACCCAGGGCAGCCGCCATGCCTCTGGGCCAGCCTTCGACATCATGCAATTTGGGCTGTTCATTTTGATTTCCCTATTCATTCGGCCACTCACTTAATAACTAGTTCACCAGTGCTGAGCACCTACCACGTGCCAGGCTTTGGACATGGAGCTCAATCAGACCCATCCCCGAGGGAGAGGTGGGCACGCAAACCCACAGGGATGGGCGTGGTGCTGGAGGAGCCCAGGAGGGACCCCGACCCCGCCGCCCCCAGCAGGAGGGAGTGGGCCAGTCTTCTTAGAGGATAGGACCCTTGACCTGACTCCCTTCCTCCTTGTCTCAAGACAACACAGTGGACCAGACCTAATGATCGGACATTTCTATTTAAACTCTTGTCAGGTGTGTGGCTTGATGGGCAGTGTCCCTGAGACCTGAGGGCCTCAGTGAATGGGGGTGGGGGACGGACGCTAGTGTGAGTGTGTGGCTGAGGGAGGTGAGTGGGACTGAGGGTTTTCCAAGGAGACAGTGCCCCCTGCAAACCCCAGCGCAGCTGGATGCCCTGGGGCCGCTCTGTGTGCCTGGCAGCTGGGGGCGGGGGTGCAGGTGAGCCAGGCAACACTGTGCCCTCCTAGAAGGGGAGCAGGAAGGACGAGCTCAGAGGAGAGCAGTCGGTGACTGGGCCACAGCACACAGTGGCCACCTGGCCCAGGGGGAGAAGGACGTGGTTGAGGAAGTTTTCCTGAAGAAAGTGACCTCTAAGCTGAAGGTGGAGGGGATGTTAAGCAAAGAACAGCAGGTGGAGTGTTCTGGGCAGACAGGGAAAGACAGAGAAGGCTGGGATCTGGCAGAGCTGAAACAATCTCCATGTGGCCAGAGCATGTGTGGAGAGGAGGGGCTGGGGCGCTCCTCACAGGCTGGGTAGTGGGGCTGTGGTCCCGGATCAGGGGGCGAGGCCAACCTGACGGCCCCTGGGCTGGCCTGAGTGTCTGACCGTACTTCCTTCTGCATCCTTCACATCTGTTTTTATCTGGCCCACGCTGAGCCTGCTAATTGCCAACGTGAGCGCCTCTTTCTCCTGCCTGAGTGCTCTTCGGCAGCAGTCCCCAACCTTTCTGGCACCTAGGACTGGTTTTGTGGAAGACAATTTTTCCATGGACAGGGGTGGGGGGCATGGCTTCGGGATGATTCAAGAGCATTACATTCAAGCTCACCTCCTGCTGTGCAGCCTGGTTCCTAACAGGCCCGGACCGGTACTGGCCCACAGCCCAGAGGTTGGGGACCCCTGCTTTATGGGACCACTTGGTCCTCAGGATAAAATCCACACTTTTCACCAGGGCTTTTGAGGGCCCCCATGGTTTTAGGAGGTGGGCAAAGTAGTCAAGGCCTTCAGAGGCCACCTCATCCGTAAAATGGGCCCCGAAAGTGAGAAGATGCCTGTGTCCTCCAGGAGGCTCCCAGTGAGTGACCTCTGGACACCTCCTCTCGCCCACCTCTTACCCACGTGTATCCCGTCCACCCCCTAGGACTTGCAGGCACTGGACGGCTTGGTGCCATTTCATGCCTCCCTGCCTTGCTGATGTAGTGCCTTCTGCCTGGGGCATCGTCCCTGTGACTGCCTGCCTGATACCCAGAGCTCACCTGCGAGATGCAGCTGGTGGGGGGAGTGGGGAAGCAGCTGCTTCCTCCGAGAAGCCCTCTCTGATCCCCCCCACAGTGGCTGCCTCCCCATGCTCCCCCAAATCATTAGCATTGCTGTACTTTCTGAAATCTGTCTCCCCTCCATGCCCCATGTGCCTGTAAGTCAGAGTCAGATTCTCTTACCTCTGGAACCTCAAGGGCCTGGCACGGAGTCGGACACCCACCCGTGTGACAAATGAGAAAGCCGGGGCTCGCTCCACACACTCCGTCTGACTTGACTCTGTTCTCCTTTCTCTTTCCGGGGGTGGCCATGGAGATGTGGCGACCCTGAGCCAGGTGCTTGTTCAGCGGCTTTTTGGCTGCTGGGCTATCGCTCAGGTCCCCTGCAGGAGGGTGGACACAAAGACTCATGCGCAGCCAGGGCCAGCCGGGCTGCCCCCGACGGGAGCCCCAGAGCACGTTACTCACTCTCCCCCTCGCTGCTCGAGTGGTGACGTGTGCCATCAGGCTTGCTGCGGGCGCCAGTCTTCCATTACCTCACGCCCAGGCAACACCTCCCGGTCATTGGCCCGACTCACGTTCAGGGCGTCAGCGGTCCCACCGATGCTCCCAGAGGGGGCAGTGAGAAGGGGGGTGCTGACGAGAAGCTGGGCTTTCTGCCCCAAGGCTGCAGGGGACCGGGTCCGAGCTCTGGGGGTAGGGGCGTGGAGGACTCAGCTGGAAAAGCTCGCAGCCAGCCTTCATGTTGGTAAGACTATCGAACAGGTAGTGCCTACTGTGTGCCAGGCTCTGGGCTGATGCATTGCGCACTTTAATCGTGTTTAACTTTACAGCTCTGAGAAGTAGACAGGTACTGTCCCCGTCCCCATGAATCAGAGAAGCCACTTCTCTGTGTCCCCCAAACTTTTGAAAAGAGCTAAGCCCCCACATCTCTCATGGACCAGGGAAAACTTAGGCCTTTGGGGCACAAAGCCTTCCTTTCCATCTTGAAAGGGACAAGGTGGGAAATGTACTTATTCCTTCATGGCCAGCCTCCAGAAACCCTTTGGGTAGCTCACCCCTCGGGTAGCTCACCCCTCCATAAGGAAATACTTCCCTGGGTGCTGGGTAGGGGGTTGCTCCCTCCTGGATCCACAGCCTGAGGTTGGCAGGTATCATGGCTTCCATTTTACAGACAGACAAATTGTGGCCCACAGAGGTTCACAGTCTTGCTAAAGATCACACAGCCTTCCCAGCTTCCTACCCTCCTCAGAATTTCCCATAGATCTGGCGAGAAAGGAGAGGAAATGGGGGCATAACTGGGCAAAGTTATGCTCAATGTAATTTTCAATTTTCTAAATTCCAAGCCTTGGCTCAGTTTACAACCCGGAAAAACCTAGACTATCACGCACCTCATTATCTGCTGGACAGGGTCCTAGGGATTCATGCGCACATCTCATTTGCTCTTCACAACAGCTCTGTTGACACCAAGGGAAACTGAGTCTCCTTGGAGCCCAGGATCATGCCGGAGGCTGCACAGTGCTGGGGTGTTGGGGCCAGGCGGGTATCCTTGGGCGCAGCCCAAGGAGGGAGCCTGAACCGGGCGCTCGCGAGCGGGGAAGCTGTGGCGCACTGCTCAGTCCCCGCTCCGTCCTGCTCACAGTCCGCCAGGGCCCGTGGGAGCTCAGAGGTGCTCAGAGGATGGTTTCAATTTTCCAGCCGTGGTTTGACCACTCATGTTTTTGAAAATTAAAAATTAAGTCTTGGCTTTGAACCGAGAGCAAAGACGTGGTATTCTGCTCTTGGAACCCTGCCGGCTCCCCCTCGTGAATTGGGGGTTCTGTGTTGTGAGGGAAACAACAGTTCTAGCTGCCAAAGAGCAGGTCATCCTCCCACAGCCATCGACCCGAGAGTCACTGCTGGGGGCGAGAGCCGGCGGCTTGGCCCAGCCTTGGCGGACTCGAAAGGCCTGACACTCCATGGTCTTCCAGAAAAACTCTCTCCTGGACAGAGCTGTCTGCGGCTTTGGGGCACTTGCCGGTGGGCATGACAGTGAGTGAGGTCAGAACTCTGAGGACAGCGCTTGTTCGGATGACAGTCTGCAGCAGGAGCCAGGGGAGGGACGCCCAGCTTCTCACAGCCCCCTCCTCCTCTCCCTGAAGGGCATCTAAGGCCCAGGCCCTGCAGGTCCGCCTCTGAGCACCCCCACCCCAATCTGTGCACTTACCCCCTGTTGGTCTCGCTGCCCCTGGTCTTGCTCCTTCCACCCAGCGACTGTCCACAGGAGGCCCAACCACACTTCTGGGTGCAGAACCTTCAGGGGTCCTCTCGGCGTAAACCTGACCCCCCAGAGGAATTGTGTGTGGCCTGGCTCCCTCAGCCTCATCTTCTGCTAACTTTTCTTCCCAGCCATGCCAAACCACAGGAAGTTCCTCCATATTCCACGATCTCTGCCAGCCCTCAGCCTTTGCCTCTTCCGCCCTCAGCCTTTGCCTCTTCCACCCTCTGCCTAAGATACCCTTCCCCCTTCTTTGCCCAGCAAGGTCACGCCTATTGTCCCAACTCCCCTGGAATCTTCCTGGGTGCCTCCCTCAGTTGGGAGCATTCTGAGTCCCTCCTTCTGTTGCACCAGGACTCCCTGAGGGCAAGGACCTTCCATCCTGCTCCTTCCAGGTCCTGCGTCCCGGCCTCCCGGCCCCCAGGACTCCAGTCCAGCTCCCACAGAGTTTAAAGTGCCAGAACTAGAAAGTGGAGAAGAGAAATTTCACTCACCAGTGCACTCCTTTCAGATCAGAATCTGACCGATATTTTTTTGTTCAATAAATATTTCTGGAGCACATTCTTTGCGGTCAAGGCTCAGCCCCGGGCCCTGTACTAGATGCGGTCTTGTTGGATATTATAAGGCAAGGCACAGGGGAGACATGGCTTTCTGGAGGTCACAGACACGAAGGGGAGAGCAAGTCAACCTGCAGTTACAGACTAGGGTAAGGCACCAAAGGGGAGAGTGGATGGGCCATGTGGCTGGCCTTGGAATTGGTGGTTTCCTGAGAACACACCTTTGGGAGAGATGCAGACACAATGCAGCCCTGGGGAACACCCAAAGGAATGCTTTAAGCCTCCCCGTGGGTGCTGAGTGATGGGAACAAGGAAGCTCCTGAGACCTCCACCATGCTGGGAGGCAGTCGGGGTCAGCGGTGAGGAGCCTGGCTATGTCTCATCACGTGAATAACAGTGATCTCGGGTGAGTGGCCGTCCTTCAACACCCTCTCCCGGGTGTAAAGGGGAAAATAGCATGTAGGGCCGGCACGAGATGAAATGAGTTCATAAATGTCACATACTTGAACAGTGCCTGGCACGTAGTGAATTGATAGGCTTCAGCAATTACCGATGTTATGATTCATTAATAACCGGGCCTCAGAGGTCTGGAGAACTGCCCAGGTCTGGCCAGCAGAGAGCGATGTGTGGAAAGGCCACAAGCCTCAGAGTCCTCCTTCAGATGCGTCCATCGCGGTGTGACATCAGAGCATGCAGGGTGCCCTTGGTTTGTTGCGTTCAGCCACTGGTTCCCCAGGGAAAATGTGTGCTCAGATTTATTGGGTACCTGGGCAGGTAAATGTACCTGTTGATTCGTTCCTTCCTTCCCTCGAGCGTTTCCACTAGGGAAGCTCAGGTGCTGTGATGGAAACCTGCGCTTTATGTTCTCGTTAAACTCCATGAGTGACCTGCTCCTCTCTGCATCCAGCGGCGTGCCAGCCAGCCAGCAAGCTCCAGGCCTGAACAAGACTGAAAAATAAAAAGTGTTTTGTTTTTTTCTAAAAAGCCCTTTTATTGTTTGTTTTCCCTGCAGCAGTTTTCCCCTGATTTAAAATCATGTGATTTCAGTGAAATATGATCCATATGTTTTCGAGTCACTTACTGATTAACTAATGATTGTAAAAACGGCTTTGAAATGACAATTTAGTACCAAGTCTCTGCATCATTCCTGTTTACACTTAGACTTCAAATGGCTCTTGGGAAAGATTTGTTAAGTGGCTGAGGGACTTCTCTGGTCAAATTTCTGTTTTCTTGTGAATTCGTGATGGCTACTGCTGTTTCTTCTTTGCCTCCTTCCCTTCTCCTTCCCCTCCTCTTCCTCTTCTTTCTCTTTTATATTTATTTCTGGTGAGGATTCATTAGACCTAGATTCCAGAAACTTGGTTGAGATTTAGACTCGTGGTGGTGAATGAAGTTGCTTGTAAATTCATCCGAACAAACCCAAGTTCCCATCACACAAAACACCCGTGGCCTGTAAAACAGGGCGAACCTCTCAGGTGAGATCCACAGGAGCAGGTGGGACATGCAAAGAATGTTTAGGCTAAAAAACAAACCACTAAGATTTCAGAACTGGGAATCAAATGGACTGGGGATTTTTTTTTTTTTTTTTTTTTTTTGAGATATAGAAAAGGGGAGAAAATGCCTAGGGAAATGGGTTGAATTGCATCTGAGAAAATTTATTTGTTCAAAAGTGAAAAGTGAAGGGATCCAAGATCAAGGATAGATTTTTGTCTTCCTGTTTATTTTTATCCTGCATTCTTCCCTATCCCCACATTTCATCCTTCGACACCTGCAGTGGAATTTTCTCTCCATCAGCCCTTCCCCGCCTGCCCTGTGTTCTCCACCTCCCCGCAGCGGTTCTGTCTCTCACCAGGTCCTGAGCTTTCAGGTGCACCTCTTCCTGCTGCTCTTCTCCACCTTATCCCAAGGTGGGCAGCTTTCTAGAATGTAGATCAGAGCATGTCCTCTGATGCCTAAAATCCGTCTGCAGTGCTGGTTCGGGTTTCTGAGCATTTACTACGTACAACCTCTGACTTTGGCATGGATGCAGCTCATGTTGCCCCTCCTTCCATTCTGGGAAGCTTGTCCTGTGTCACAGATGGGAAGGCTGGGGTCAGAGAGACAGAATCACCCAGAGAGGAAGGGGCCGTGTGGGAGGTGCAGCCCAGAACCCTTGACCATGACCATCAGGCTCTATCCCCCTGGAGTGCCTGCAGGAACAAATTCACACTCTGGAGCATGGCCCCTGGGGCTGCAGGCCTCTGCCTGTCCCCCCTGAGGCCACATCTCACACTCCCCTCCCACGTTGTCTTTGGCCCCCAGCGATGCCAAGTTGTGGGTTCATGTATTCATGCCCAACACAGGCTCTTCCCTCTGGTAGGACACACCCTGGATGACAGTATGTTCTTCATGACTCAGTGACAAGCGACGGGAGCCAACTCAAAGTGGCTTAAAGCAGGGAAAGACAGAGACCAGCTCAGCCCAGCATGCTTCTGTTTGTCCCCCGGAGCCTAGCTCCGGGTCCTTGTTTATGAACTGGGGTCCTCCCCCTGACCAACCTGGGGTGGGCCCTGAGTGCCTGGGCCCACTCAGCCTCCACTGCCTCTTCTCCCACCGTCAGACCCCTTCGTGTAGGGAGCTGCCTCCTCCTTCAGTTTCTGGAGTGAACAGTGGACCCAGGCCTGGCGAACAGCCTATCAGTGATCCCCCCTTTCTGGCCATCGGTGATGGAGTGAGGGAGTAGCATGTGATCCAACAAATCCAAGAACAGTCAATCATGGGAACTTGAAGTTCAAAGTCAATGGTCCCTGGGGTAGCTACCCATGCTGATAACCTTGTAGAGTGTGGACCAGGCACCTCTAGCCCAACTCTACTAAAAAAAAAAAAAAAAAAAAAAAAAAAGTGAGTGGAATAGAGTGCGAAGGGAGTGGAGTGCGTGCAGCAAGCCATGCTTGAAGCGAGTGTCCCAAGTTCTCGTAAATGAGCCCAGAGGTCTCTGTCTTTTCCTCCTTAAGCCACTTTGGGTTGGACTCCTGTCACTTCTCATTGAGTCATGAAGAACACGTTGTCATACAGGGTGGCACCTGTCTCCCGTCTGAAGCCTCAGGACCCCACGGACTCTCACCCACTTGTAGTCAGTCCATTTACCTGTCCCTGCTCCCAGAGGTGGAGCATCCTGGGAATGAGGACTGTGCCTTCTCAAGCTCTGTTGCCTTGGCACAGGCTAAGAAATGGCACAAAGTGGGCATTCAAGACTCGGACTTTGAAGTCAGTGAGACCCGGTTCCGGCTCCAGCCCTGCCACCCACTGACAGTGGGTGGCTCCTCGCTTCCTCGAGCCTCGCCTTCCCGAACGTGCATCATAAAGGCCCATGAGCAAGCTGGGAGGGAGGCACTTCCTGCTGCCCTGTGCGCCGTGCCCGGCCCACGTTAGCCATTTAGTAAGAGGTAGCGCTGACTGTTTTTCCACGTGAGCCCCGTGGAGGCGGTGCTGTGAGAACCACAGGCAGTCCTGGCAGCAGCACAGTCCGAGGGTGGGGCCATTCACTCGCAGGCACACACATGGTCACGCTAAATTGTGGCAGCGTTGTTCCCGGGCACATGGGGACTCAGGGCTGGGCTAGGTGTTGAAGTGTGGCCAGGAATGGGCAGCTCCTGCCAGAGGCCATGGCATTCTCAGGGTAGGAGTGGGCACAAGGGTGTGGGCAAAGGAGAAGCCCCCTTCCCAGGGCTGTCCTTCTGCCCAGCCCCACACCCTCATCCCAAACTCAGTTTGAGGGTTCTTCACTCTGGAGCTTGCATATTGGAGTCAGGCAGTCGTGGGCTACCACCTTGGATGCCCACTTTTCTAGCTGTGTGTCTCTAGGCAAGTTACTTACCCTCTCTGAACTTCTGTTTCCTCATCTTCAAAAACAGGTGGTTGAGAAGAAAAATGGGATCGTGTAATTTAAGGTCTTTCAGCAGTGCCAACAAATGGGAACCATCATAATCAAGGGTTAAAATGAAATGTGTGAGGGTTCCCACTCCGCCACCCTGGCACCCAGCCTGGCTCTTTGGAAGGTGGCAGGAGCCGGGACCCCAGGATGGGCCTGCAGGGCCTTGGCTCAATGGAGCGCAGTAGACAAACGCAGCCCTGCGCTGCTGCGAGGTCACGGTCCCGAGCATGCGTGCTGGAGTCTAGGCCTCCTGCCTTTGAACTCCAGCTCTCCCACGCACTTACTCTGCAAGTTACTCAACTTCCCTGTGCCTCAGTTGCCCACCTATAAAATGGGGGCAATAACAGTATCTACTTCATTGGGTGGGTTTAAGATGAAGTAGCTGAAACAAGCAGTGCACTTAGAACTGAGCCTGACCCCCTGCAAGCGCTCCGCGAGCATTAGCTATTAGTAATTCTTCAAATGGTGTAGTGGCTGCCTGTGGGAGGAAAACAGGCTCGTCCTCAGTCAGTTTATAACTGGGGCCATGGTGTGATGTAATGATAATGGTAGCTACTGAGTTTTAAAGCAGAAGCCACCAAGTTACCTTGAGTTGGTGAGAAGGAAAGGGGGAGAGTGCCTTCAGCTCTCCAGCCAGGCTCCTGGCTTCCATGGGACGCGTGGATCCAGGCCTCAAGATGGTGGCCTTTCCTTGTGTGCTCTGCCTGGAAGAACAGTCCTCAACCTCCGCCGCAGTTGCGTGGGTCTGGTGGAGGCTGGCATCCATTGCTTCCCGCACCCCCAGCCACAAGGGTGGGGCATGGCCAAGGCTCAGAAGTGATTGGTGCAGGGTGGGGCATGTGACCAACGGGGCCTTTTGCTGGGTCTTGTCTTAGTGTACATGGTAGGGAAGAGCTGTCTTTTCCGCAAGACAGGAGCTGCCTGGGCCATGCTTCCAGCTTTGTCAGGGAGCTGACCCAAGGGGATGAGGCCACAGCAACAGGGAGAAGTAGAGGTGAGAGGGAGAGAGGGAACAGGGAGGAATTGGGAGTGGGCTGGGGAGGGTGGCAGAGACAGAGGAGGGAGACAGAAGGACAAGGAGGGAAAGAAAGGGCACTAGGGCCCTGAAGTCCCCGTGTCTCCTGGTGATCACTTCTTCCTGCGGCTCAGTTCCAGCAGCTGATGGGCCCCTGAGTTGCCCGAGCGCCACGTTCCACACATTTCAACATGCCATCCACTGGAAGACGCACGGTGACCAAACGTGCCCATGAACTTCAGGGATTGCAGGGCCCTGAGTTAAAGCGCAGGGTCGGAGGAGAGGGGGCAGCCTTGCAGAGACACACACACACAGGGGTTGAAACTGGGCTCTGCTTCTCACACAAGAATGACTCCAACTCATTCACGGTCCTTCCTCTCCACTCTGGAACTCACCCAGGGCACAGAGGGGCTGTGGTGCCTTCACCTTTTGCCTGAGCGTTTCAGGAGGGGGAGGAAGGGAGGAAAGCAGCCCATGCACCTGTGGGATGGAAGAATAAGGTACAGAAACCTTCCTGTCTGATAAGCAGCAAAGCTGTGGGCTCTGGGCTGGGGCAGACAGTGCCAAGTCTGAGGAAGCACCTACTGTGCGCCAGGGGTGCTCCTGTTCATATCAACCCGTGAGAGAGCTGCGACTGTCCCAGGTTTACAGAGGAGGACAGCAAGGCCTGCTTAGGTTAGCTCACTCGGCCAAGGTCAGGTAGTAGGGCACCACAGGGCTGGGTTGCCAGCCCTTCCCAACGGTGGCATCCTTTCCCACATGGGGCGTGGCCAACTCCACATGCCTGGTCTAATTATCTGTGACATTGTCAAACTTGAGACTCTCCAGTGAGAGGAGAGAGCAAAAGTGCCACAGAGGAATGCTGTCCCTGGGTGGCCAAGAACAGGGCTCACCTCCCAGAATTCTCAGAAATCGGGCAGGGACAGAGGGTCACGTGGCTAGCCCCTGCCCTGTCCCCACGGCCATTCCATTTGCATCTGAACTGTCTCCAGGGGTGAAGGGAGGCTAGAGGTCCTAGGAGGCATCCCTGAGATTCTGCCCTGGGCTGTGATAGGCTCACCGCATGACCTTGGGCGTGTTACTTCCTTCCCATGGGCCTCAGTTTCTCTATCTGTAAAACAACAGGAGCCAGCCTGGACCAGCTCCCCTTTAGGGGGTCGGTCTTCCAGGCAAAATGCGAATCTCAGTTGATAAACTTTGCTTCGGTCTTTTATAGTCTGTAAAGGTCTCACTTGATCCCCTGACACAGCAGTCGGTACACACGTGACGTTTGTCACATATGTGGCATTCTCCCATGCACAGTTCCCGTGGGCTACTTTCGGACTGTATCCCTTTCCTTCCCCCTCAAGAGAGCATGTTAGAATGCATGTGGGCAGGAACGTCATAGGGCTAACCTTGGAAATCCTCGAAGTTGTGTGATTTTTAACCCAAATCATTGGCAATATCCCTGCTTTGTCGTTAGAAAATAATTACATTGCCAGGTTTCTCCCACCTGATTCTGACCCACAAGGATGTCTAGACACAGCGGATCAAAGCCACAGCTGTAACGAGCCCCAGGGGACAGAGCTCTGGCTTCAGAGTCACTTAAGGAGCTAAAGCAAATGGTATTTTAATGGGTGGTGTCAAACTTCCTCCTAAGAAGGGAATTGTGTTTTAATACGAACTGAACTGGGGGAGGTAGGATGCCGAGGGCCCTGGGGTGGGGGAGGGGCAGGGCTCCTCAGAGGAGAGCTGGGTTGTTCTGCACAGAGACAGCCCAGGAGGAGAGGGGGGAGGGGCGGGGAGAGGAGAGCCAGGGGAATGGAAGGTGCTGCTGTGTTGGGTGCCTCCCTGCCCTTGAGTCACAAGCCTTCAGACACCCTCCTAAACCC
The DNA here is from genome assembly GCA_004027475.1 of Anoura caudifer. Classification (NCBI taxonomy): domain Eukaryota; kingdom Metazoa; phylum Chordata; class Mammalia; order Chiroptera; family Phyllostomidae; genus Anoura; species Anoura caudifer. The sequence goes on along the minus strand of PVKU01001324.1, from coordinate 13,227 downwards.
CCAGTGGGGTGTGTGTGTGTGTGTGTGTGTGTGTGTGTGTGTGTGACAAATTCAGCAAATGGGGCTCTCAGACTAGGAAGCAAGAAGCATGGGGATGATGAGACTTCACACTGCTGGAAATCCACAGAAATTCTAGGTGGAGCTAAACTGCTCTAGCCCGTGGGCTTGGGGACTTCAGGCCCCACGGTGCTGCTGAGCCCTACCTGATGTGGGTTTTCACCCATTTTGCCCAGGAGGGGCCAAGCATACTTGACAAAATCAATCAAAGCTGTCTCATTCCTTCCAGTGGGTTCTGATTGGATATTTCTTCCCTTCAGGTCTCATATTCCAAGTTCCTCCATCTTCTTCTCTTTCAAGTCCTAACCTATTCACCAGTTTAGTAAATGGATAGAGCTGGATAAATCTAGCTCTTGCTCAACATTCATAGATTTAGGTTTCCAATTCAGAATAATTTTAGATGTGTAAAGGAGGGAAAGAGGCAGTGAGACAGTTCCCACAGCCCTTTCCCCTGCTTCCCCTCCCATTGGCATCTTCCATAATGTTTGTCTCAGTGGAGAGCAGATCCAACACTGTGACCCGAGCCACTCAGTGCATCGACTGTGCTTGAATTTCTCTGGTGAAGTTTCGCTTCGTGCTGTCCCAGCCTCCACCCAACACACCGAGTTGTGCTGAGCCATCCTTGGTCTCCTCCAGTCTGTGAAAGCTCTCCCGTCTGTCCTTGTTATTCACAACCTTCAATTCCATATGCGCTGACTCTGCATATATGCATCTATCGATTCATCCAATTGACCCATCACTCACTCACGTGGTTTCAGGCCCTGTGCCAGGTACTCAGGGCTGAGAAATAAATCAGGTGAGGTCCCTGATCCCAAAGAGCCCTCAGACAAGGAGGCTAGCAAGAGGCAGACAGTGAAATCAGAGTGAGAACAGCCACGGGAGAGGGAGGTCTGGGTGGGTGGAGAGCTGAGCCCATGAGCGTAAATAGAGGGCTGGAGTCTTGAATACAGAGCACCAGAAGGGCGGTCCGCCCTCAAGGGGCACCTGCGTTGTGTAGGGGTTCTCGTGAGTGAGGCAGCATTGCAGTGTGGACAGGCCACATGGTCCCGCCATGCAGGAGGACTCTTCAGCAGCGATGCGTGTGCCCCTTTTGATAGGCAGGTGTTATGGGTTGAATTGTTTCCCTTTCAAAGGTGGATTGAAGCCCTAATCCCTGAGTACCTATGAATGGAACCTTAGGTTCTGGGGTCTTTCAGATATAATTCAGTTAAAATGCTGTGCTTACAGAAGGAGAGATATTTGGACACAGACACCTAGGGAGAAGCCCATGTGACAATGGAGGCAGGGATGAAAGCGATGTGTCTGCAGCCCAAGGAGGGTCAGGGACTGCTGGCCACCAGCAGAAGCTAGGAAGAGGCAAAGGAAGGTCTTCCTCTAAGGGCCTTCAAAGAGAGGCCTGGCCAGCATCTTGCTTTTGGACTGCTAGCCTTGGGAAGTGGGAGGCAATCCGATTCTGTGGCTGTAAGCCACCCATGTGCAGGAATTGGTTACGGCAGACCAAGGAAAGGGGCGCAGCGCCTTCCACAATGGCTCCCTGTGAGTCTCACCTCTCCTTATTCACACTCTTGCACAATCCCTTCCCACTGAGTGTGGGCCAGACCCAGTGACTTGCTGCTAACAAACGAAATGTGGCCAAAGTGATGGGTGCCCCTTCTGAGTCCAGACTACAAAAGACTGTGGCTTTGGGTGTGCTCACTCCTCTCTCTCTCTTTTCCTCTGGCTCTTGTTTGCTTGCTTGGATGAGGCAAGCAAACTGCCCTATGGAGAGGCCCTGGGGTGAGGAACTGAGGGTGGCCTCTGGTCACAAGCCAGCAAGTTGCTGAGACCCTCAGTCCAATGTCGTGCAGCATGGAATCCTGCCAACAGCCACAGCCAGGCCCTCATGCCAGCAGCTCCGCAGAGTGAACCCAGAGCAGAACCCCTGAGCAAAAGTGAATAGTAAAGACACAATGACTTCACATAACAAGCTCCCAGGTGAGTTCAGAGATTTGGGAGCTGAGGATTAATCTCTCCTGTGAATCTTTTGGGCTTCACACTCATGGTGGCAAGATGGCTGCCACATCTCCAGGAGTCACATCTTTATCAGCAGAGTCCAAAGTACACAGGGAATAGGGATGTGAAAAGAAAGGCCATTTTCCTGAGTGCCTCTGTCTTTTGTCTTTCTGAGAAGGCCCCCAGCAAACTTTCCTTTCATTGGCCAGAATCACATGTCCAATCCTAGACCAAGACTGGGTTAGAACAATCCTGACTCCATTTTTGGTGCCAGAACAAAACTGGGATGCTGTGGAAGAAGGGAGAATGGCTGTTGGGGAGGAAACCAGCAGTATCCGCCATGGGCATTTTCATGGCTTCTGAAGTTGTTCACCGTGTAAATCATACTGCCCTAAACATTCTTTTGCAGAAAGGGTTTTTCACATTTAAAATGATCTCCCTGGTGAGGTGGCTGGAGACAGACTGACAGACACCCACACACAAATACACCCATGCCTGAATGTTCCCTTAAACGCCATGCTGTATCTTGGGAATCCAGGCTGGCGGCCCGTGGTCAGAGGAATTATCCGTGTCTTGTTGCCGCCTGCGCCGAGCCATCCCTCCCCCAGGCTGGCCGGCTCAGTTCTCCATTTTCACGGCTCACCTGGGGTGTGAGAGCGGCTGGCCTGGATGCCCAGGGACAAACTATTATCAGTTGATATAGGCAATCCGATTACTTCCATATTTTCTCTTTTCTACTCTTGTTTTGGTTTATCCTTTGAATATTTTTTGAGCTCTAGTCTAATCTAATGAAAACACTCTTGCCAATCCCAACCTCAGAATGCACAATATCCAACTTTAACAATTTAACGAAACCTTAAGTCAACCAACAGAATCTATTTTTCTATTAGCCACTTCTCTGGAATTCTTCCCATGTGCGCTTTGACTGGGGGCTGGATTAAGAAATCCCACTGCTGTTCACCAGGGGCTGTACCAGGAACCAGATTTAACAAACTCCAACGATTAGATTCCCAGAAGGAATTTGTTGGACAACCTGAAAAATAGCTACTGGGCACAGTGTTAGTTAGGATAGGTGTTGCTAACTGCTGTAGTGGATTCTCTAAATCTCAGCGGCTTAGCCCAATAGAATTTTGTATCTTATGCACACAAAGTCTCATCAGGGGTTCTTGGCAAGCAGTTTTCCAGGTGGTGATTTCAGGGACCCACGCTCTTTCCATCTTGCTGTGTCAGCTTCTTCTCTGTCCCGGATCCTCTCTATTCAGCCAGTGCAGGGGAAAGAGAAATGGGATTATTTAGGAATTGGAGGCCTAGGCACATGCCCATCACTTTTACTTGCCTTCCAGTGGCCAGGACTCACTCACACGGCCATGGCAGTGCAGGAGAGGCCAGGGAAGGTGACTTAGCTGCCTGCCCAGGAGGAAAGGAATAATCAGCCATCTTTGTCAAAGGCACCTACCTGTGCCAGGTGCTTTACATGCATTCCCTTGTAAGGTGTGTGTTAAATCCCCAGTTTTCCAGATGAGAATGCTGAGGCTCAGGGGCGTGAAATGTCTTGCCCACAGGGACAGAACTAGCAAGTGTAAGAGGAGAATGTCTGCCGCAGTTTCTTCTGATTTATACCTTTACCATCCACATTCAGGTGTTCGATCACCTTGCAGCCCACCTTTGTGTATGTGCTAGGTAGGGATCCAGTTTTATTTTTGTCCAGTTTTCCCCACACAGAGTATTAGATGTTGATTTTTTTTATAACATGTGATGCTAAGAACATTTTTTTTTTTCGGTGGGTTAGGCCAATTAACATTCCTGAGACTCGCGCATCAGTGTGTCTTTTTCACTTCACCTTCTTCAACTCTGGGTGCTATTATTGTTTTAAAAATCGGTGGTATTTTGATGGGGAAAAGGGGTATCTCATTTCTCAAATTGTCACTGTGTTGCTTTCTCCCCTTTTCCTCCCCACTCGACTTCTTCATTTGTGAATTATGTATGTGAATTCTTTGGTCATTCCAGTGGGGTCTGGATAATTTTCTCATCTCGCTCCGTACATACATACACGCATACAGCCCGAGATCCGACGCCCGTACCTGTCATTTTCACCACACTCAGCCTCCCTCCCTTTTCCATGCACAGATGTGCTACATTTTTCTGCAGCCAGTCCTGTCCATCTCTCTGTGATCTTTTCTGATGCCTCTAAGTTTAACCAGCCTTTTCTCCCCAGAGGTCTGATAAATATTCAAGTCTTTCCCCCCTCAATGGTTTGATTTTTAAAAGAATATTCAATTCTTTAGCGCATCTGGAATGAATTTCAGTGGACAGTGTGACACGGGAGGGCCTAACTGCAGGTTTGTGATTTGCAAGAGGAGGAGGAGGCCTCATTCACACGTCTGAAACCTCTTCTCCCCTGCCCTGCGCTGCTTCCTCTTCTCCCGGCCAGACAGAAGCCGAGAGACATAAGTGATGGGACAGCGTTTGAGGCTGCAATCGTTTCCTCCTAATTCAAGAGGTTGCGAGGGATTCGTGTATAATCAAACATTTACTAGTAGTAGTCTTCTGTGCTTCACACAAATTGTGACATGGAAGTGAGTCCTCAGATGCCTCCATGAGACAGAGATTATTACCCCATTTTACCCCATTTTACAGATGCGGAGAACTGAGGCTTAAGTAACTTGCCCAAAGTCGCACATTAGGGTGACTGTCATTTTTTTTCTTTATGAGCCTTACTTTCTCTGGTTATTTATGACCTCACCTTCTAGTCTAGTTCTGAACATAGAACACATTTGTTTTCTGGAAGTTAAGGTCGAATGACTTAGGTGAATTAGCTTTAAAAAAAACCAAACACCATCAACCAAACTTGTAGTGTTCAAGAGTTCTCAAAGTAGATAAAGGTGTGAAAAGAGACCTAGAAATGCCTAAGAGAGGCTGACACCACCCTACTGACCAAGGAGGTAAACATGAATCGAAACCTCACTCGAGTCTAATAACCAAGGTGATCGCCAGAGATTAGGTCTGGAATGGGGACTCTCATGTATCATCGGCCTTGCTGTGTTGGGAAGATTCTTCACGTTTGTGAACTTGGAAGAATCCTTAGCAAAGGGAAGGGAAGAAGGAGGACTGAAGAGAAAGGAGGTGGGGAAAATGTGAATAAATAACCAAATCCCCACTAAGAGACCTGTCAGCTTGTCACGCCCCCTCTCTGTGCCTCAGTGTCCTGTAAAACAGGACAGATGGCATAACCTCTGCTTCGCCCCCCTCAGTGGTTTGATTTTTAAAAGAATATTGAATTCTTTAGTGCATCTGGTCCACGGGAGGGCCATGAAACAGAATTCGGCACCCCACGGGCCTGGCCCAAGGGTAGAGCTCGCTCGGCATTCTCTCCGGTAATTCCCCAGTAGCCCTATAAGGAGAGCGTGGTCATCGGGATTTGGGGATGTGCTGAAACTGGCTGAAATGTGTGTTCAAATGCAGAATAGAAAAGGTTCCTGAATCAGGAAAGAAGATGCTAGACAGGGAAGGAGAAAGACAATCTGTTTTGTGGGCAAGGCTTTATGTAACGAGGTGTCTTATTTTAATCATCTGAATGACTGGGTCAAGTTGGTGTGGGGGTCCTTTCTGCAGATGTGGAGGGAAGGCTGAGAGAACTAGCACAGGTCCACAGAGGACTCCGTTCCAGGTCTTCTGGAGACACAGACTGGGGACCGGGAACATGGTTGTGAATCCCACAAAGCACCCCCGGCAGCAATGATCGGAGAATGGGAGGGCCTTCACCAATTGCAGGGATACTTAGAGAGGTCATGACATTCCAGACCAGAAGGGGTCAGCTCCTCGAAAGGGTGGACACAAGAAGTGAGGACACAGGTCAGGTCTTAGAGGAGTGTCAGGGAAAGGCACCTTCTACGTCAGCAGTGTCCTGATTCCGTCATGTCGGCCTCATTCAATATAACCATAAATATAACATGAGGCCATGTTAACTTGGCTAGCTGGTAGAAGACAGGTTTCAAGAACAAACAGCCAAGCCATTCCTTCGTAAGCTTCAGTAGAATCCTAGTTTCAGATCGTTTTAGGTTTAAACAGGTCCGAGCTATTAAAACCTTCTGAATCGGTGGTGGCAGTGGCGGCTGGGGGTACAGGTACAAGGCCCAGGATGGAGACAGAGCAATTCTGGATTCTAGGGCAGCTGTGCTCTGCCAAGAATGTTTCCTGCCTGGAATAGTTGTAAATGCGAGGGAGTGTTTTATGGTTTGTCTATTTGTTTGCCAATGTCAAAGAAATCTCAATGTAGAAAGTTTGAAAAACATGTAGGAGTATAAAGAAGTAGGAGAAAATCACCCATAATCCTATCAGCCAGCAATTACTACTTTACAGTGTGATATTTTTCTCTCTGATGTTTCTCTCTGGGCTTTTATTTTTTAAATAAATGTGATACCTGGCTCCAGACTTATCTATTGAATACTTCCCAGACTGGGTGAGATGAAGCCTGTTACATCTTGCAAACACACACATTCCTAATTATAAAATGCAATATGCTCCAGAGAAAAACCTAAAAATGTCCAAAGATGAGTGAAGAAAATTAAATGAAAATCCCACCACACTGAGAATTGTCAAGGGGATGATTTTCCATCCTATCTTCTTTCTTTGCATTTTTAAGTATAAAATGTATTTTTAAATTTAATTTGACATTCCACTTTTTTAACATTGTGTCATAAGCAGTAGGTTTTAGACTTATTGGGGGAATCACTAAAAAAACCCTAAAGCCAAAAATAACCCCACAAAACATTATATGCATTTTCTCAGGCTATTGCACATTTTTCATAAACATTTATTTTTTTCAAGGCTACATAATATTCTGTGGTGTGGTTATCACATAACTGATTTAACTTTCATTTATGATGAACGTTTGATTTTCTATCATTCTTTTCTGAAAATGTTTGCCCACACCTCTTTCATTTCTTTAGGATTGAGTCCTTCAAGATGGATTTCTGAGTGAAGGAGGATGAATTTTTTAATCCGCGTTGCCATGCCGACCTTTGGGAAAGTCCACAACCGGGCAGTGGAGGGGAGTACCCCCTTCCGCACGGCCTTTATGGCTCTGCCAATTTCACTTTGTTAAAACCTGCTGCTCCTTGAAGAGATGCATTATTATTACAGAGCTCGGCTGCAAAGTAGCTAATGCCTTTACAAGGCATGGCTTGAAACATTCACTCTTGACTCAGTTTCCCCTTTCAAACCACATCACTGTTCCTCAAATTTGGAGGAGGATTTCCATGTCTCAAAGTTGGAAACACTGCTTAAAACTCTTACTTCAGCTCTTCAAGCCTTGTTTTCCTCCTCTGTAGCCTAGAGAATCATTGTGATGATTAAAAAACAAAACAAAAACAACAAAAAAACATGTAGATCACTTAGCACCACACCTGGCACAGAGCAGATGTGGGGTGAACATGACCTTCTTTCCTCTCTGCCTTTCTCTTCAACTTGGAAGCTGTTGGAAAAGTCACATTAGAACACTAGATTTCTAGTTGAGGAAGCCAAAGGTCAGAGAAGCTGAGTAACTTGTCTCGAGTCATGATGGCTAGTGAATGACAGAGTGAGGTCCATGCCACTGTCTCGAAGAGGGGTTTCCTGGGGGCAGCTGCGGGGCTATGGTCCACACATCTGTTTTATTTGGCCTACCAAGCCAAAGTACAAAAACAGGATAGAATGAAATAGAGCCAACCCTTAAAAGGAGCTTTCACATCCATATATGTATGGTTCCTGGTTTCTCTGGAGCAATCATTAGATCTGGTGACTGGGGAGGGCTAGTCCAGTGGTGGCTGGTCCCTTTGTTGGGGCCATGCACCGCCAGTCCATCAGATCTGCACTGGGTGTGCGCAGGTTGCCCGCTCCTGCCTGGGTCTCAGTGCGTGTGACCCCTGCTCTGACCCACGCTGTCACTGGATCCAGGGTTCTGGCTCCCCACCAGGACGCACGCTGCCGGCTACCCCTGGACTGTGTGCGCACTGGTGGGGGCCCAACTCGGCCGAGGATTGACGCCGCGCGGGTCTCGCCGTGGTCCAGGAATGTGAACATACGTCGTTCTCCGCCCAGCCGCATTCATGTGGGGTGAGCTCACCCTGGCCCGCTGCCTCCTTCCCCCAATCTCTCCAATTAAAAACATATTACCTTCCCGCTCTGCCCGGAGCAGCCCTGGGCCGCAGCTTTATTTTATAAACACATTTAGACAAGTTCAAAAAGGAATGATTCATGCTGGACCTGAGCGCTCCTAAACGCGAGCACCGCGGAGCGTTTTCACTGGGAAAGCATCCTGAGCGGGACCAGGCCTGGCCCTCGGGGGGTATCATCTCTCCAGTTCCAAGGCCTGGGATTACCTGTCCGCAGCTGGAAGGACTTACCCACAAGGTCACCTTTTGGCACCCCCAGCCAGGGTCCTCGGCTAGACCCGGCCACCACTGGGCTCCTGGAAGAGCAGGATGCAGGCGCAGCCCCTCCCCCACCAGGGGCCTCCTCTGATCTCCACACCTCCTCCCCTTCCCTGTTTTTCCCCTCCTTCTCTCCTCCTTTCTCCTATGTGACTCTGTCCCCAGCAGGCTTCCAGACTCACCTTCCCACCCTGGCCTTGAATTCCCTCCTTCCCTGAAGCTGGGGGTGGGGGCAGGCACTGTGGTTCATGCTTCTCCCCACTAAGCCTAGCGCCATGCTGGGCACATGCAGGCGGCAGAACAATAGCAACAATAAGGATGAGGCTGTTGAGTAGAGAGCACCATAGAATGGCAGGCCAGGTACTTGGTAACTCAGGTGTGTTTTTCCATTTCATTCTCACCAGGACCCGGGAAGTAGGTGTCGTGGGTTGTAAACCCATTTTTATAGATGAGGAAGTTGCGAGTTAGGTTTCCATTGAACTCAACTTGTGGGACTCTGTCTTAGCTGTCACAAATGGAAGGGCCCTTACATCACTTGGTCTTGTCACCTGATTTTACAGATAGGGAACCCGAGGCCCAGAGAGGAAGAGGGACTCCCGCAAGTGGCCTGAGGATGGGGCAACCTTAGCAGGAGACCCAGCTGTCAGGCCCCTTGTTGTACTGCGCCAGGCTGGCCCCTAGCTTCTGCCTGACACGCAGTAGGAGTTGGGTGAAATTTCTTGAATGAATGAATGAATGACATATGAGTGTTTCTGTGGAACTCCCCTGCTTGGACCATAATTACTGTGATGATCCTACTCAGCTGCATCCTCCGTGCCCAGCTGTAGAACCATGAAGGACACCAGTCAGTATCTGCTGAAGGGGTCAGTCGGTCTCTTATTGTGCCTTTAGCTGCTGCAGCTGGACCCTCCATTCTGTTTTAGGGTTCCTGGGTTTTAGTTTGCTCCCCTCAACTGGAGGGTAAAGGTCAGATCTCCTCCCTTTTGGGGGAGGCTTTGTAGGACATGCCACCAGACCTGGCTACAGGGATCTGAGTTCTGCGCTGTCCTTCTGGTCTCCTGGTCATCTTGGCCCATTTCCTCCTGAGCCTGATACTGACAGTCTTATTTGTGGGCGGTTTGGTAGACAGTAAGGTGAATAAGTTAAAAACATTTTTGATTCTAAGTAACTTTTTTTTTAATTGGGAAGGAGATATGCATAGAATTCAAAGCAGCATGAAGGAAGGAGTTCCAGGCAGGGAGCGGCCCAGCCACCATGGGCCTTCGGTGTTGGGAGTTCACAGGGCCTTTTCACAGGGCCTTCTCCCAAGGCCATCGCCCTCTATGTGACTCAGCTCCGGCTGCTGCACTTCCAAAACTACAGGTTTAGTTCCGAATGTCGAAGTTGTGGGGAACAATTGGAGTTGACCTTGTGTGGGTCCCTTGGTCATCCTGCACTGCATAGCAGGGCTGGGGGGGTCTAGCTGCTTCTCTGACAACTCTGAGCAGAACCTTGGGACGATGGATGAGGCCGGGGTGATGGTCTCTAGTAGATGCTAATGAGCAACCAAGTCCCAGGGAAGAGAGCCCTGGCCGGCAGGGGCAGCCCTGGTATTTGGTAAAAGCTCCTCCACCGGAAAAAGCCCAGTTCCCAGCCTTCTGAGGAGGAGGCCACTTGGTGTAGGGGAGGCAGCAGGGTTTGGGGGGTCAGAATTGGCTATCAGTCCTTGTCCCTACACCTCCTGATCCCATGACCTTGAACATCTCACTCCCCACCCCTGAGCCGCAGTTTCCTAATGTGCAGCGTGGAAGTAATGATACTTGTCTCAGGTGGATGATGTAGAATTGAATACATACCACAAATACAGCAAACACTCAGGAAAACAAGTTTATTCTTTTCCTCCTTCAAGAACTTTGTGTTCACAACAGTAAGGCAGGATTGGCATTTAGACAATGAGGTAGTAGGACTCTCAAATCCACATGCTTTCAGAAATCCGACAGGGCCCAGTGGAGGGAAAGACAGAGCAAGGGGACCGACCCTCAAGGCAATAGGGAGGGTTGGGGACTGAGGCATGTCGGAGACTGCCTGCCTTCTGGAGGCGCAGCCACATGGGACACACAGTGTATGTTGCCTGTTTTGGTGGTGCAGGATTTCAGGAAAAAGTTAGAAACTCAGATTTTCATGTGAAATTTGATGTATTAAATATTGGCAGTTCATTCAAATTGAAAAATTAATAATAACATCGAGAGAATGAGAAGACCGAATGGAAAGCCACAGACAGGGGAAAAAATATTTGCAAAAGACACATCTGACAAAGAACTGATAATTCAACAATAAGAAAATGAACAATCCACCCTGGCTGGTGTAGCTCAGTGGATTGAGCATGGGCCTGTGAACCAAGGGATCGCGGTTTGATTCCCAGTCAGGGCACATGCCTGGGTTGCAGGCCAGTTCTCGGCAAGGGATGCACGAGAGGCAACCATACGTTGATATTTCTCTCCCTTTCTCCTTCCCTTCCTCTTTAAAGATAAATAAATAAAATGTTTAAAAAAAAAAGAAAATGAACAATCCAATTAAAAAAAGATGAAGAAAGCTGAGCAGACACCTCACCGAAAATGATGTACAGATGGCACATAAGCAAGTGAAGACGTGCTCCCCATCACAGGTCATTAGGGACTGCACATTAAACCAGCAGTGAGATGCCACTGAACACCTCTCAGAACACCCCAAGTCCGAACCACTGGCAACGCCAAATGCTGGCGAGGGTGCGGGGCAACAGGAACTCGCACGCTTTGCGAAAAGTGGGATGGCTGCTTTGGAGAACAAGGTTGGCAATTCCTTACAGACCTGAACCTGCTCCCACCATCCGATCCAGCAACAGTGCTCCCTGGCATTTACCCAAATGAGGTCAAGACCTATGTCCCCACAAAAGCCTGCACACGAATGTTCATGGCAGCTTTCTTCATGATCACCGAAACTTGGAAGCAGCCAAGATGCCCTTCGGTAGGTGCGTGAGTCCACAGACTGCGGTCCATCCAGTGGCATGTTGTTCAGAAATGACGTATCAGCCATGAAAAGACATGGAGGAAGCTTAAGTGCATATTACTAAGTGAAAGAAGCCAACCCGGAAAGGCCACATACTCTTTAATTCCAATTCCATGACATTCTGGAAAAGACAGAACTATGGAGACAGTAAAAATATCCGTGGTTGCCGGAGGTAGTGGGGGGGAGAAGGGGTGCATTGGTAGGATACAGGGTGTTTAGGGTGGTGAAGCTGTTGTATGCGATGCTGATTCTGTATTTTGTAGCGATGGGTACATGTCATTATACGTTTGTCAAAGCCTATAGGATGTGTAACACCAACAGTGGCCCTTCGGTGTCAACTGTGGACTCCGGGTCCTGTGTCCTTGCAGGTTCATCGGTTGTCACAGCGTCCAGCTCTGGGGGGGGGGATGTCAGTAGTGGGGGAGGCTGCACCTATGTGGGGTCCAGGGGCGGAGGGCAAATCTATGTTGTTTGTTTTTATGCTCAGTTTTGCTGTAAACCTAAAACTGCTCTAAAAATAACAACGTCTGTTCATCCAACACACCAGCAACAGCCTGACTGTTGTCTGGATTTGGCCTGAGAGCCCGTGGGAACCTGGGATCACCTTCTTCAAGCCCAGCACTGCTTGGGTTCACCTTTGCACCAAATGCACCTGTTAGGTTAGAACGTGCTCATCCTGCCAGGCCGTGGTCGCTGCCAGAGATGCCTGTCCCTGCCCATCAGAGGCCCTGACCGGCACAAAATAACAAAAGTGGTTACAAGCAGGTGACATAGGTCTAGGCCATAGCCCAGGCACCCTGCCTGGGGTTCGGTGGCCATCCTTGGGTTTCCTGGATGAAGGAGTGGTTCTAGACCTCAGCAGTGCCTCCCACAACCCTGGAGTGTCCTAGGCTGGGATGTCATAGTAATTGAAGGAGTGAGAGAACTGCGAGGAGGGACAGCAGGGACACCCAGTGACAATCTTGCCCCTGCTCCTGCTGCCTGGAGCCTTGTGGAGGGGTGGCCAGAAGGTCTTGTAGGACCCTGAGCAGAGGCTACCACTTCCCATCCCTGAAGGCCTGAGTTCCTTCTGTCTGGGTCTCAGAATCACATCAGTGCTTCAGCCAGCCAGTCAAGGTCAACATCAGCAGTCACAAATCAGATAGTATGCACACTGCACAGGGTGTGAAGAAAATGATTCTTTTCCCCCAAACTCATAATTCTGGTATAATTGTGGAAAAACAGCAGACACGTTCGAACAGTGGTGCGTCCTACAAAACACCTGACCAGAGTCACCAAAGCCACCGAGGTCACCAAGATCAAGGGAAGTCCGAGAAGCTGTCACAGCCATGAGGAGCCTGAGGAGGCATGACAACTAAATGCTGTGTGTGTGGCATGTGGATGAGATCCTAGAACAAAGGGGCCTTGGTAAAAACCAAGGGAATCCAAATAAACCACGGGCTTCAGATCATGGCCACAGACGCACCGCACTGATGTAAGAAGCTCTCGTGGAAACTGCAGGTGGGAGGGGGTGGCGTAGAAGTCTCTGTACTGTGCGCTCAGTTTTCCTAAAATTGTCCCAAAAACTAAAGGTTATTTTTTTTAATTATATTTTATTGATTATGCTATTACAGTTGTCCCATTTTCCCCCCTTCATTACCCTCCACCCTGCACACCCCTCCCACCACATTCCCCCCTTTAGTTCATGCCCATGTGTCATAAGTTCTTTAGCTTCTACATTTCCCACACTACTCTTGCCCTCCCC
>PVKU01001323.1:102578-315969 GCA_004027475.1 Anoura caudifer | reverse complement strand
AAGTTTTACCTGCGCAGGGGCGGTCTCTCCCAAATGTGACCGGAGTCACTGTGCTCCGCAGAGCAACCAAATAAGAGCCGCGCCTGAGCTTACAGGCTATGGGTTTTTATAATAGCAGAGCAAACAAACATTTACACAGAAGTAGGATGTGGCAGCTAGCTATTGGCTCAGGGGATTGGCGCCTCTATACCTGATTGGTTGTTTACAGACAAATACGGGCGGGAAGGCTTCCCGGGCTTACGCCTGGGATTCAAAATTTTCTATTTCCCCATATTGCTTGTTTTTCCTCTATTCCTCAACCTTTCCACGGTCCTGACAACTTGTTCATCTTTGGTACCAGAAATCCTTATATACAAGCATTGGCGCCTGAATTTTTTAAAAAGTCACTTTGGAGCAAAAAGGATAGCTAATTACTATCGTGATGTTTTAAATCAATCAAAATGATACTTTTTTTTGTCAGATCGGCAAAAAATATAAAATTTTTGGTGTGCTGCAGGATTTTAGTGTGTAGTTCATGTGTGCCATGAGATGAAAAAGGTAAAAAAATAGCTGCTCTAGGTGGGTTCGGAAAGCAGAAGTAGGTGGGGGTGAGATGACTCTCCGGGGTCTCTTTTCCAGGATCCATGGTGCTGGCTTGCATGTCTGGGCTCCAAAGTGAAAGGATACATGTTCTAAGAAAAAAAAACCCCACAAGTTTAGATTTAATTATTGGTAACTGAGGGCAGAAACACATCAAAAGGACCCCCTGGAGTGAGAAGCATTAAAGATAAATTTTTTCAGGAACTATGAAAGCCTTGGATTTTAACATGTTCTGTCACTGACACCCAGTGAGCCCTCGGGGTATGGAAACAGTACTTCTCAAAGAGGTGTCTTAGACTAACTTGGGGGAAAAAAGTATAATTATTACATTACATTTTTTTTAGATTTAATAAACTCAGAATAGCCTAGCCTAGTAAATATTCTTAAAATTCTTCTTCAGAAAAGAATAATAGCCTTATAAATACTATTATTGATATTTTCATGACTTCTGAAAAGCCTTTTCACAAATATTTCATTTGAAAACAATATCAACTTAGTACATTAACTGATGGCTTGTAAATTGGGCAGTCTAAGAAAATAGACTGGTGCTTAAAAATACGTTTTGCAAGTTAATCTTTTTTCCCCTGATGACAGTGTTTAAACATCAATTTGTAATGCGAGCCCTTTCCTGTCATAGTGTAAAGAAAACAAAAAAGATATTTTACAATAAGGTGAAATTAAAAATGAAATAAAAATACACAGTAGGACCACTGCTGGCCTGTAAGGAGCACTTCTGGAAATGAGAAGAAACCCCCCTTCTTTTGGATGTACTTAGCCAGGCCGCGGATCACGCAGCTTGGCAAGAGAAGCATGGGCTGGACACCAGCCCCCCTGCCCTTCCCACTGGGCAGCACTTCATGAGGCACAACCTGCCCAACATTCTGTGTCAATCCTGCAGAATAACATGAAAATCTGCTGCCATTTGTCCACACGCATGCGCACACACATGCACATGCGCATAGACTATCTCTGAAACGATACGCAAGGAATGTGCATTGGGTACTTTCAGGGAGAACTGGCTGAGGAAGGTCCAAAGCAGACAAGTTTCCTTGAATAACCTTTTGGTGCTTCCTTAAGTTGTGTAATTATGCTATGCATTACTTAATAAAAATAAAATAAAATTTTAAATGACTTTAATTTTGAAATAGATGATGGAGCAATTCCATCACAAATGAACCTTAAGAAATCACAGTGTATCATACCGAGTATAGAGAAGAGTGGACGCTGGTGTGCAATGAACAGGAAAGGGTTTTAAGGGAAGTGACATTGGTCATCTTTGGGGGAGGCGCGGAATAGGGTTTCAGTTAACAGACAGTAAGGAGGCCTGAAGGAGGCATTTCAAGGGGAGTGAGAGCAAAGCCCAGACGTTCGCAAAGGGACCGAGCTCCTGGAGAGCCCAGTGGGCCTGCGTGTGGCAAATGGGGAAAGGGTGGTGGGTAAAGGTGGCAGGAATCTGGAATCATAATATGGAAAAACTTGGTTTCTAGGTTTAGTCATACAAAGTTTGCATAGTAGATTAAAAAATAAAAGATGTAGCTAGAAATGATAAATCTCTAACAAATTTATATAGTATAGTTTTTGTTGGAAATAGGAAACATTTTTAAAAAGTCCTTATTAGATTAGCAAATGCTGACAACATTAAATCAGTTGTTTAAAGTTGTATTTAAAAAGAAAACATCTTTTCCTCCCCAATTTCCTGCACTAAGTAGAAACCTAAGAGTTATTAATTAAATTATTGTTGAATTTTAACTGTACTGGAGCCTAAAAAGCTTTAATCTCAACTCTTCTAGGTAAGAAACTGCAATAAATAGAATCAAGAAAGAGAAAAAAAAACCCATAATAATTAAAATTAAAGTCTGAAAACATGATTCTTTAGCTTACAGTTCAGGGTTTTCTATAATATAAGGCAAATGGAAATAGACTTCCAACACTAGATTATGAATTTCTATATTGTAGGAGATTTTCTTTTTAAATCTTTAGACACATTAACTGAAAATTTTGTGTGCATAAATGCTTTTCGTAGGTCGTTTTCAGAAAATGAACTGTGAGTATCTTATACAGATTCTGGAGGAATAAAAAATGTATTTAAATTAAAATGAGCTTAAATTGGATAGATGTGAATGAAATGCTTCATAGAAGGTATCCATAGAAACCACTTAAAATAAAGAGAAATGTTAATTCTCTTTGTAAATTGAGCTCCAGGAATCAAAATGAGAGGGAGACATTTAGTGTAGGTGTGAACAGACTTTGGCCTTATCTGCATAAAACACACTAATTGACAATTATATATTTTTTGGCTCTGGTCTCAGCTGATAGTCAGAATCAATTTATGGTCACATAATTGATGGAATTCATCTAGTAAAACAGCTGCAAAACAGCAGCCCGACTTGTTGATTTAATCAAGTGTGTGACCAGAGAACCAACACTGTAGCGTCCCAAACTTTCAGCAGTTTCTTCACCACACAAGAAATTAAACTTTATAATAATCACCAGTTTCTAGAGATTATTTAAGCAATTTGGGAACACCGTTAAGCTCATTTGTAAAGTAATTGGTAAGTTTTCCTATGTGAATTTCCAAAGAAAAGTTTCCATTTTCCTCATTCAATCCTAGGCCTGTGCATGAGCAGGCATAGTGCTTGGAATTCAATGTTCTGCTTCTGTTTTTTTTTTTTTTTTTAATATATTTATATAAACATTTTTCTGATTACCACATTTTTAAAAATTTCCTAATTTTCCTCTGTCATGATTGCAAATGATGTCACTGAGCAATGATTTCAGAAATGCTAACTGTTCATTATGACTAATTGTGATAACACATCATCACTAACAGTGTGGCTTCTTCCTATTCCCCTCATTGTGGGTAGTTCCATAATGAATTACTTCACTCACTTCGTAGTCCACATGGTGCACTCCAGACCGGCTGTTTGTGATGACCTCAGATATTCGCAAACATTTTGGCTGCAAGAAATCTTTACAATCTTAAGAATTATTGAGGATCCAAAGAGCTTTTGTTTATGTGGATTATATTTCACAATATTTATAATGTTACAAGTTAAATTGAAACATTTAAAAATATGTTTTAAAATAACATATTCACTACATGCTAACACAAATAACTTATTTTTTATGAAAAATAACTGTTTTCCCAAGTGAAAAACATTTAATGAGAAGAGCGGCATTGTTTAACCTTTTGCAAATCTCTCTACTGTGTTTGCCAACGGGAGGCAGCTGGATTCTCGTACCTGCTTCTGCCTTCCATCTGCTGCAGGATCTCACTTCATGTAGCCTCTGGAAAACTGAGAGGAAAAAAGGCATCAACATGTTAGTATTATCATAAAATTACCATAGTTTTGACCTGAAAGGGTGTTAGTTACCCAGAGGCTTCGAACACACTCTGAAAACCCACCTGTGCACACCAGGGCACACATGCAAGATTATTACATGGCTGTCGGGCAACATGGTTTGCAGTCTCAAAGACACTTCCCAGAGAAGAGTCTTGATTTATTTTGCTCTTCAAAGAAAGTGATAACAGTGATTGTTTAGTGTCAATGTCTCTTCCCATTTTACTTTCTCTGCAGGTCAGGAAATACTCCTTGGGTGCTAATGAATTAAGTTTCAAATTTAATAGGGAAATCAAGGCATAGAGAAAATTGATTTGCTTGAGGTGGGCACAGTGAGAGTCTGAAACTCTGGCCTCTGCTCTCAAACAAGAGCTCTTTCTGCTGCACCACGCTAAGTGCTAATGCCTAACAGTGGAGGGGCAGCACTGGGGCTGCCCCTGAAGCCACAGAAATCCAGGTTAAAGCCCCTGCGTCGTTTAGGGTAGCTGTGTAATCTCAGGTGCACTGCGTCTCTTCTGTGTCCTCAGTTTCTTCACTTTGAAGTGGACACAATCCCTATTTCATCTTAACATTTTGCCAATATTAAATAAGATGACATTTTAAATGGTTTAAAATGGTTCCTGACACTCAACAGACAGAGCTATTTTTATTAGCTGAAGTTACTCCTAGTGATCTACAGAGCATTTGGAGCAAAAAATTCTTCTTAGCCAGGGCTTGGCTCCTGTGTGTGTGAACTGCATCTGCCACTTGGATCCTGAGTTAATTAAAGGCTGGAAATCATTGCATGTCTCTAGAGGAGCTTAACATGCCTATGGTTGCAGGGAATGAAAGTAAAAAGTGTTAACTGGAAAACTTATGCAATTAAGGGTTAAAACAGCCTTGAATCGAAAGCCTAACAATTCCGGCCTCTGTCCTGTGATGCAAAGCCAAGTGTGTTTGCCTTTGTGAACCCAGGAATGCTTCTGGTGAGCCTTGTTTGTTGTGGAAACTGACATGATCAAAGTGGGGAGAATTAAAACGATCCATCAGAATAATAGTCAAGGCTGTAGATGAACTCCCCAGAGGGATCCTTGAACCTGAAGGCTCCCACTGAGGGCAGACAAGCCCAGCTGACAGCAGCTGGGAAGAAAAGAAAAGCTTGTCTCTCCAGGCAGACGTGGGCAGCCGGGGGATAAAGACCCTGGGTGGGAAACTCTACATGAGAGTTCAGATACAGTGAGACAAAAGGTGAAATGCAACGCTGACCTGTGTACCTTAGGATTCTTGCAACACCAAGGACGTGGTTTTCAGGTGTCAGCTTTTAGAGTGGACTTACTGAGTGAAGCCGGCACTTTTAGTATTAAAGGGCGGGGGGTGGGGAAACTTTGCTAATTGCAATGGAGATCCAGTGCCTCTAGCACTGGCGTGTCATGCTCCTTTCTCTCTGTACTAATTTCCAAATGTTAAAAATTCTCATTATTATTAAATGAAATTATGTATCCCTAAGTAGCTGGCAGGATTTTGGATTGCTCACTTAGTCCTGTATCCCAGGATGAGGATTACTACAATTCTTTGATATTCTATCAACTATGAAATGACCGTAGAGACCCAACTGTTGCTAAGATGCCTAAACATGACATCCAAGGAATCGTAAAACAAAAGGGTTGGATAAGATCTTGACAAAGTCCAGGCCTACTCACATATTTTAGAGATGAAGAAACTGAAGCCAGGACAGAGGAAAGGACTTGCTCAGTATTACACTGTCTTCTGCTTTTCAGGCCAATGCTTGCCTGTTGTCATGCCAGAGAACCCGCAGACAAAACAGTCAATTGGCCTAGAATAATGCCCACCCTACAGAGTGTCACCTTTTGGGCATCTGTAATTTGACATGCTCCTGGGATATTACTCTGCATTTATTTTTAAAAATATTAACAGTTAAGCTTTATGTTTGCTTTTTGTGTTCCTTGGCTTATTATTATTTTTTTTAAATCCCTGCCCCTGCCAGGGCATACTTCACCAGTACTCTCCTGGATAGCAGCAGATAAATGCAGGATGATGTTTTTAATACATATTACTAACATACCCAACTACTGTGCAGAATGAGAGAAGTTAATAATCATAATACTTTATATTGAATGCTTTACAGATCACAAAATGCTGTCAACAAAATGTCACCCCTGCCGATCCAGTGCCAACAGGAGTCCCCAGTCTGCAGTGCAGTAAAAGGAGAGACTATTCAGGTGAACAGCTTGCAAACTAAGGAAATGGAGCCTCTGGAGGAAAATGAAAGTGAGCTCCTCTTGGACAAAGAGGAGGCTGCTTATATCCAGAAAGTGCCTGTCCTACTTCCTGATTGGTCTGTTTTTATGCAAACAGAGAATCCAAATTTGCACAGTTTGATCCACACAGCACTGTTCTGATTGGTCAGAACTGTATATCCAGATTGGTTATGATGGAGTAACTCTGATTGGTTGGTAGAGATGCAAATGAGGATACAGCTGCTCTGCCCCAATTGGATGGGGCAGGTCTCAGCTCATTGGTTAAAATACAATTCCAAAACACTCCTTTATAAGGGTTGGCTCAGCAGAAGGCTTGGAAGCCCAGTCTGTGGCTTTTCCCTGAAATGCAAAGTGTGAGAGGCCTCCTGTAAATGCCTGCTAGACTCTGATTATAAATTTGGGCCTACTTAACTACAAGGAGTCCTTTTTGACATGCATATTCCTTCTTAGAGTCAACAGAACTTTTAAAACTCTTCTTCTGGTATACTCTACACAGTCCAATGAGGGAAGTAGAGCTATTATTGTCATCATTCATCTTATGGATACACGAAGTGAGAGCTGAGCAGCTGGCCTCAGGTCATGGGCCTTAGAGCAGCTGGGCAGGGCCAAGCTTGGGGCTTCAGTCCCTCAGGACTCTCAGGTTCAGCACCTCAACTCTCACCCTGAGCAGAGGCCTAGACTCCTGGATTCCCAGGTGCTTCTCTGAGCTTGGGAGTTTCAGGAAATTCTGCAAAAAAGGAGGGACTTGGACAATGAAGAGAAATGCTGGGGGGTGGGGGACAGGGAGGGGAAGGCAGCCTGGAAGTCTTGCATTTAAAAAGGTAAGAATTAGCCAAAGGTTTGAGTCTACAGACTTCAGAGATAAAACCCCAGGAAGAGGCTCATTCCTGTCCTTTTTCAGGGCTCCTAGCAACTGTTTCCTTGGGAAAATGTTTGATGTTTGCATTTCTCTTTATCTGCCTTGCTGAAGCACCCCTGCCCTGAATTGATAAGGGGTTGGTCTCCGCTTGCTTCCAGGCTTGGGCCTGATTCAGCACGGAGGTAGGGGAGAGCCTGCAGGGCTCCTGCCCAGGCACCTGGAGACTGGAGGGGGAAAGTCCGCCTGGCAGCAAAGCAATCAAAGAAACCCTGGAGCCCTATTGGGCTGCTTCTCTCTTCCCTGCCAAAGCTTCGCCCCAGCTAATTTGCTGCTCAGGCCCTAACCTAGGTCCCAACCCTTTTCCACCCTTCCTCCAGATCCTTTCTTGTCCCAAAGGTCACCAAAGTAGGGAACCTGCAAAAGAAAGCTGCCCCCCACCTGGTTTCTGTTTATCTTTGGAAACCACTTGCAGAACAAGAAGTGGGGCCCACAGATGTGGAGCCTTCAGGAATGACCCCCACCCCACCCCTCACCCAGTAGAGTTACCAAATGAGGCCAATTCATTCGCTGGAATGTAGCAGCCCAGGCAATGATGATTGATACTGACAGGGAAGCTTTCATGTAGCAATATCCCCGGCCACCGGCTGTGAGGCAAAGAGAAAGAACTCTCTGGAATTCACAACATTCCCCCTCCAATTAATCCCCAGCCACCCTGCTGTGTGTGAATGGGTTGTGCTGGGGATTGGTAGCTCTGATGTGGGGGATTTGCTGATTCCTCTGAGCCCCCTGAGGAGAGGTGATATGGAGAGCAAATAATCAGCATGCAGCGCGGCGGCGAGGTAATGAATTGGCTCGGCTGGGCCTGGCTTCACTATTTGTACACTTTTAGGCACCTCGGAAACTGGGTTTGCAGACAAAAACCTGGGCTGAGGGGCCCCCGCCCCCGACCTTTTGTGGGCCTGGATTGCTGCTGCCTCTGCCATTAGTTTAAGACCCAAGCCTTGTCTCAGAAAGGAGGAGGCGGACGCGCCGGTCGGGGAGGAAGAACCATCAGATTCCTGACTCGGACCCTGGCCTGGCCTGCCATTACCTTCCCCCAGCCTCAGTCACGTGCTCGCCCCAATCAGGGCCAGAGTTGCACCTGGTCTTTGCTTTCGACCCAACTGCAGTTTTCAATCTAAGAAACTGTTCACTGTTGTTCAAAATGCTATTTACTTTTCCATCATAGCTCTCGGTTCACCTCTGGGAAGCCTTTTCCACGGGCAAGAGTACACTGTGGCTTCTCCGCCTTTTCAACGCATTTACGACAGTCCGACGTGTGCTCTGGTTCATGGAATGTCGCCGTCCACTGCGGTGCCTCCCACGGTGCCCGAGGAAGAAATGGTGACTGACATTTACCGAGCACCCTCTGCGTGCCAGGCACTAAGAGTGTGTTTGCAGTGCCCCGTTAGAGCCTCAGCAGTGGTCTCTGAAGTTGCTGCCTCTATTTTACAGAGAGGACAAAGAGGCCTCGCGGTTCCTAACGGGCTGGGCCACAATCTGGAAGTGGTAACGCGTGAGGAGGTGGAGTTGGCTTCCAACCAGGGTCCCTCCCTCACACAACCTCTGGTCCTTACACTCCCTGCCTTTGTTTAGGCTCTCATTGCTCTCACCAGGGGTGTCTGCCACAGAGCTTCCTACCTGCAGACATGCAGGTCCCTCAGGTCCCTCTGCGCTGCAGCCAGGAGGATCTCTAAGGGACATGTCAACCGGCTACTCTCCTCCCCTGCTTAAACTCTTCAAAGGCTCCCCAGCACTTAGAAGAAAGTTCAAATTCCTCAGTTTAGCACACAAGCCCCTTTATGATCAGGCACCTGGAAAGAATTAAATAAAGATCGAGATGATAATCCTAATAACCTCTTGGAGAAGTTTGCTGGATGGGGCTGTGAATGGAAGAAGGGCCTCTTTTCCATAGACTCTGGGGGATACGTCAGGGCCTGGCTCCCTGAGGCAGTTTCCACTCTGAGCTTGCCCCATCTTGTCACTCCTGGCGGTTGTCACCACTTGCCTTCCTGAGTCCTTCCTTTATTCAGATGGATGGTGTTCCTTGCAGATTTTACTTCGGTTCCATGAGATCTGAAGGGAATTCAGGGTGAATACTTTAGTTTTTAAGGGTTTTGTTGCCAGGAACCACAGGGAACTAGACAAAAACTATGGCAACTTCCCTAACAATTTAATGCTCAAGGTCAACCAATTTGCATTTTCATAACTTGCATTTTAAGAGATTACCTTTTGTGCACTAAATTCGAGTTTTCACCAGCTGATGAATGGACCATTCAGGCTCTCCCGTGGGCCTGCCGGTCACACTGTTCAGTATTAGCAGTAGCATCTTTGTTTCTGTAGCAGCATCACTACAATTATCCAAGGATTTCATGATAAGGTATCCCTGTTTTATAAAAACACATGTAAAACTGAGATATTCAACATTCCATCGCCTAATATTTGTTGAGATGCTGTTATGTGGGGGAAACTGTGGTGAACAGGACAGTCAAGGGTCCCTGAATTATGTGGCTCGTGTCTGGAGGGCTGAGAAAGACAATACACAAACACGGAAACAAACAAGGTCATGGTTAGCAGCATAAGGAAATAAAGCAGGGTATTGTGGTGGAGAAGCGGTTGGGACCGCTTTAGACTGGTTAGAGGAAAGACTTCCAAGGCAGATGACATCTGAGCTGAGACCTCAAGGATAAAAAGCATCCATCCATGCAGGTAATTGGAGGTGGAGCACTTCAAGCAAGTGCAAGAACCTGAACGGGGAGGACCTTACCTTCTTTGAAGACAGAACAAGGAAGTTTAGAAGGGCTGAGGTACTTTGAGGGGGCAGGGTGGGACATTAGGGAGGAGATACGAGTCAACAGATTTTTAGGTTTTTGTAGATCAATGGCTTTCAAACTTTTTAAATGTGACCCATAATAAGAGATATATTTTACATGGCAGTCCTCTACACACATACATATCTGAAAGAGAAGTTTCATGAAATATTCTTCACCTTTACTAAATACCATGATCTCGGTTATTTTCCATTTTATTTTATTTCAAAATGTTGATTCTTACCCAATACACTGGTTTCATACCCTAGGAAAGGGCTTGGTTTGGCAAGTTCTATCCTAGACCATAGCGAAGGGTTTGGATTTTCTTTTCAGTATCATCAGAAACCTTCATAAAGTTGTAAGTGGAGGAATAAGATGATCTCATTTATATTTTAAAAAGCTCACTTTGACTGCTGTGTGGAGAGCAAATTGTATGAGGGTGGGTGAGGAAAACAGCAGGGAGGCCAGTGGGTGAGCTGTTGCATGTCATCCAGTTGAGAGAGGACGGGGCCTGGACTACAGTGGTAGCAGAAGAGGTTGAAAAAAGTGCGTGAAGAGGATAAATTTTGGAGGTAAAGACACCCTTCGATGCGAAGTGTAAAGAAGAGAGGAGGCAAAGATGACTCCAGTAGTTGATGGAGGATTTTAGCAAAGAGTGGGGTAATCATTTGCGGAAATGAAACACTGGAGGGTGACCAAGTCTGTGGGAATGGAACCATTGTTTTGGACATTTGAAGGTTAGGACACCTGTACTTACTTCACATCTTATCAAAGATGTTAGGTAAGGAGTTAGATATACCAGTAAGGGAGCTTTGGTAAAAGCTCAAAGTTGGCAATGAAGCTACGTGTGGCAGGGACACATGGATAGTACTTAAAGCCACGGGACTGCAGGTGTTTGCCTAGAGAGAATGTGTGTCTGAAGAAGAGCAGCAGGCTTTGGACCACATCCTGGACCCACAGTAGCACTGATGGGGCTGGCAGAGGGGGAGAACGTCTGTTCTGGAAAGGATGCTTTCGTAACAAAATGGACTAAGAAAATGTGTTAAATATACTGAAAGGCTCAAGTGGTCATCCATTGGGCTTACGGTGGACAACTTTTGTGTTAAATTGCAGAAGAAGAACTAAATCTAAGAATGTATGTGAACTGCTGGTGGCACATCATTGAAAGTGTGATTAGGGATTTTATAATACATTTAACTTTCTGGGGCTAGAACACCTCTCAAGTTTTTTGCGCGGCCTCCCGTACAACTTTGGTGCCTTTTTAAAGGAATTCTTTACAAAAGCGGGGGACTGCTTCTGCGGTGGCGTTTGATCTTTGAGTCTATTTAAAGCAGCACTCTTGCTCTTCACATTTATGTCAGATGTTCTAGGGCAGGGGTGTCAAACTCGCTTTCACCGGGGGCCACAGCAGCCTCGGGGTTGCCTTCAAAGGGCCGAATGTAGTTTTAGGACTGTGTAAATGTAGCTGCTCCTTAACAGTTAAGCGAGAGCTCGGCACTGCTGCCGGGTGGAAACAAGGTGCCGGGCCGGATAAAACAAGGTGGAGGGCCGGATTCGGCCTCGGGCCTTGTGTCTGCCACCTGTGTTCTAGGTGAAGGAGTTTATACTTTACATGCTTTTCCAATTTAAAATCTATTTTCAGATTCCTTGGTAAGGAGACTGCCATCTCTCCTCGCTCCCCGCCCCCGCCCCACCCCGTTCCAAACAGGAGGGTGTCAGGATGACTTACTGTGTGAGACAATCTGAGAAACAGCAGATTCCTCACCCAGCCTTTCTTTCCTTTCTCTACCTCTTTCTCCCTTCCTTCTTTCTTTTTCTCTTTTTTTCTTCCTCTTTCACTTTCTCAAGGGCAGTGGTTTTCAAACTTGGAATGAAGTCTTAAAGCCCCGTGTGGAAAATAATGGAACACTAGTACCTTGTTTTCTTTCTTCGTCGTAGGACCCCCAGTGGCACCTTCGTGGTTCCACACGTCACTACTCCAACGGATTCATTTCCTCTTCAAGGAGATTTCAGATAAGAGACGTCTCTCCTCTCGATGAGACAGTTGTTCACTCTGAGAAGGCAAATTAAGATTTCCCGTGACAGAATCACGGGGTTTTGCCCCAGAACAGCAGCGCAGGCCCAGAGAGCTCCCACAGGCTGCCTCTTAAAGAGAATCGCGTTTCATCCGTTGGTCAGAGGGTACAGTATTCCTAATGATTCAAATAATTTAATAAAGAGACACCGGTGCGATACTTTTTTCAAAAGGCGGTATGATGTAGTTGAAATAATGCTCACTTTGGAATCAGAAAACACGGGTTCATTCTCTGCCGTACCTTTACCAGCTATGAGCCTGGCGAAGAGTAAGTCACGTAACTTCTCTGAGTCTGAGATTCTTCATCTATTACTTGGGCATAAAATCTTCCTCAGAGGTAGGGTTTTTTGTTTGTTTGTTTGTTTGTTTTTTAAGATTAAATAGAAACAACATGCAGAACGCCTAGTATGTGACATTACTTGTAATAGAGTTGGCTTTTAGTAAGGCAAATAGTTATTACAATTAGACGTTTGTCTACTTTCGGTGACAAAGATGAAGACTTGGGTCCGAGATGGCCTCTGACCCTACAAGTGCCGATGAGAGGGCTGGTGGCCGTTGGAACGGAGCAGGGCATGTGCTTAGGGGCCAAGTAAAGTGGAGCTTGTCGCGTACAGTCATACTGTGGATGGCTTCTCAGAAATTCAAGTCTGTTTTGCACCTAAGGAAATTAAAAAAGCCAAAAATTTCTGGCACCTAGCCTAACGGCCTGAATTCTTTGGGGTCAATATAGTTTGTCCTCTTCTTATTTAGTAGAAGTCAGGGCCTGATCACAACTGATTTCTGCATTACTTCATCGCAGGATGCCTCCCTGAGTTTGCACAGCACAGAACAGAAGATCAGTGCAAGTGAGACACGATACTTATAGGAATGGGAGCCTGCGTAATTGAAATTGAGATTTATTCATTCATTCATTCTCGTATTTGCTCAGCAAATATTTACTGAGCTCTGGGTATGGAGAGTACATGGGTGCAGACATTGTGTCGTGGCAGCGATAAGACAAACGGCACTCTGACCTCACGTGGGGTCAAGGAATAAATAAATAAATCAGGAAATTATCGGCTGTGATGAGCGTGACTCGGAGAGTGAGCATGGTGCTGAGACACAGGTTAACAGTAGTGGTTACAGAAGGCCCCTTCGACGAGAGCGTGTTCCAGATGAGACCGAAAGGCAACCACCTGAAGAGTCCAGAGAGAAGTTTTCCAGACAGCAAGGGTGCTGAGGTGGGAAAAAGCTGTGGAAGTTCTAAGAACTTCTAGAAAGCCAGTGTGACTAGAGTGTAATCAAAAGGAAAGAAGGGAAAGGAAGACAAAAACCACATCACACAAACTTTCATCATCATGATAAGGTATTTGAAGATTTCCTAAGTTTATGGGAAGCCACTGAAGGCTTTGTAGTATGGGAGTGACACAAACTAGCTTACATTAAAAAAATTATTATAGAGAGGACTGATGGGAGAGGGGCAAGAGTGGATGCGTGTGGTGGGTCAGCTATGAGGTAGCAAAGATGAAAATGGATAATGACTTAGAACAGAGAGGACTAGAGAGTTTCAGGATAGATTTTGGAGGCAGAGCCAGTAGGATTGCTGATAGACTGTGAGGAGTAAGAGAGAGGAAAGAATCATGGTTTCTGGCTTTAGTGAGTATTGGGGTACTACTTTGGTCATTTTCAGAGAAAAGGACGACTATGGTATGATCAGTTAAGGAGTTGGGTGATGAGGAAATCACATGTTCTTTTTTTGGAAATATTAAGTTTGAGATGTCAGCAGGACAGACAAACAGATATGTTAAAAATTTGGTTGGATGTAGAAGACAGTCTAGAGCTTAGGGGAGATGGCTAAACTGGAGATAGAAGTTTGGATACCCCTAAAACTCCACACATATGTGGGGAGAACATGTAAACTTCACATAGACAGTGGCCTCAGTCAGCAATAGACTTTTTTCCTCATCATTGTCATAATGAAACAATGTTGAATGATATGATGTTTCTCAAGGACCTGCTCTATTTGAATCCAAGGGGATGGATAAAAAAATTATATAGGAACAGAAAGAAGAAAAAGGAGCCCAGGATCTGTCCTTTGGGACTTCAAAAATAAGATGATTGTAGAGGAAAAGGAATTAGCAGAGGAAACCAGAAAGTCGTGCCTTGAGGTAAGAAAATCATAAGTCACAGTTACAGGGAAAAAAATACCTAGCAGAGGTAAGCGTTGTAGGGATGAAGGGAGTAGTCAACTGGGTCAGAATCCAAACTTGTTTACATGATAGTCACCAGCACCTATTGGGGCAAGGCTGATCTTGGCTAAAACGCTTATGAGTGTCAGAGGAGTAATTTATTTAACCATTTTTTTAAGTTAAAATAGGAACTTCATTATTTTAAAAAATTTCCACTTTATTAAGATATAATTGAATTCTTAAAACTGAGTGTTAGTTTCCTTGAAAATAGGGGCAACCCATGTATTTCATAGGTGCTTGTAAATATTAAATAAAATGCTTTACATAAACTCTTCACAGAATTCTAAATACGGTATTCCGATAAATGGCAGCTAATTATGAAATAGTATTATGTTTAGAAACCAGAAGACCCACATTTTAGTGTAGATCTTGCATCTAACAGTTATTTCCTTGGGCAAATGATCCTTTGAATTTCAATTTTCTCACCAGAAAAATGGGGAAAATCATCCCTGTTCTGCCCTCCTTTCCCTTGGGGCTGTCCCAGGCACCAAATGGTGCAGCAAACATGAGAAGGCTCCGTAGGCTGCACAGTGCTAAGAAGATAAAGAGGGGTTCTATCTGCCCAGTAGAATTTCTGTTTGTCCAACTTCTAAATCGGTTGAGTGTCTACATTGAAGGAGTGCTGGGAATAAGTTTGAGGAAGGCAACAGGAACAACTTTGAAAAATGAAGCTTTGTAGCTAGGTTTAAGGTTGCTGAACTGTTTCCTTTCTTTTGGAAGGATCCACAAGAACCAAGATATTAATGCAACTGGTTCTGAGAAGCAACTGGATCCTGAGGACATAGGCTAACTTCCCAGAATACCTAATTCATTGTAGATGTCCAAGACATCTGATAGCGTCTGATGGCTTGAGAATGCCCAGGCAGCAGAATCCAGAGGGAGAGGAATGTTTCTCTTCAAGTTGTGACTGTGTCTTCTCAGCTGTGCTTGACTAGGGAAGAGGCAGGTAGAATGGGAAAAGGAAATGAGGAAGAAAACAGTAGGGACATAGAATAATGTGTGAAGAGGAAGGGGAAGTAGAACTCTTAGAACTGGAAAGAGGAAACGCCATCCTCAAATTAAATCCGCTGGCGTGAAAGGACTCTGCACTAAAGGGATGCTGGAGGGAAGTGATGCTGAAGTAGCTCCGGACCAGTTGCTTAATGTTTTCTTGTGAAGGAACTAAAGGCAGAGAGGTAAAATGACTAATTCAGACTTATTATGAGAGCTGATGTTTTAGCAATCACTGATGGTTTTCTGTGGTGTTTAAAAAACAACAAAACTTTGATGTTATCTTGACATCTCTCCCTCTGACTCTCACATTCAGATTTATCCATAACAAATTCTTTTGAACCTATTTTAAAATATATCCAACTACTCTTTATTACCTGTACCACTGCTATTCTAGGTAAGCCACCTCATCTCTCCCCTGCATCAGTGAATCGTCTCATTTTCCCCCTTGCCCTCAGTAGTCTATTCACAGTAGCTGGAATGATCTTTGTCAAGACTTAAGATGATGTTACCTCTCTACTCAGCACAGCCATTGGCTTCCTATCTAAGAGAAAAGATCGAAAGCCTTAGCCATCACTTGCGAAGCCCTGAATAAACCTGCCCCACTCCCCAGGCTTTTTTTCATGTCCTGTCCTACCACTCCCAGCCTCTATCCCCTCAATCCCTTCCAGCTACACTAACTTTGATGTTTTTTATCAAAAGCCACAAGCTCCTGCCTCAGGGCCTTTGTACTTGGTGGTTTCTTCTGTCTGAAACATTCTTTCTCCAGATAGCCACATGTCTCCTCTTCACATCCTCAAGCCCATTCAAGCATGTGCTTATCAGACTACTTTGCCCACCAGCTTCTTAAGATTAGCGCGCACACACTCTCAGCATCCCAGTCCTACCTGACTTGGTTTTCCTTCCGGCATTGTCACCGTCGCACGTTTCCTGTTTAGCTATTGTCCATCTCCATTCACTAGAATACAAATTCTACAAGGAGAGAGATTTGTTTATTTTTTCAATCTTTTGTTTATAATATCTAGCATGTACTAGTCACTGAATAAATGTTTATCGAATGAATGAATAAATGAATCAAAACATGATGTCTCAGAATGAAGGAAGAAAGACATTAGGATTTTTTTAAAAAACTTTATTGATTTATTTTTTAGAGAGCGGGGAGAGAGTAAGAGAGGGAGAGAAACATCAATGTGTGGTTGCCTCTCACACACCTTCTACTGGGGACCTGGCCTGCAACCCAGGCATGTGCCCTGACCGGGAATTGAACCAGCGTGCCTTTGGTTCGCAGGCTAGCGCTCAACCACTGAGCCACAGCAGCCAAGGAACACATTAGGAATTTTAAAAAGATGTAGAGACCACTCTTAATTCTGCCATTTGCTGACTGTGAGGCTTTAGGCCTGTTACCAGTCTCAGAGTCTCCAGTCTATTACATGGGGACAGTCCCTTCCTACTGCAGTGTGAGGATTGAAGGAGACGCTGAATTCAGCTGCAATCAGGATAGGAGAGTAGACCTTTGATGACCACCCTCTATGACCTGGATCCTTTACACAATTCCATTCTTATACTACTCTTGCAAGGCAGGTATCATGTTCCCCACTTAAATGGGTTCACCCTGAAGCTCAGAGAGCTGTGACCCAAAAATAAGTGGTGGAGTTAGGATTTTCATCCAGTACCCTGTAGCCCTGAAATTCATGTCCTTTTCACTATCTGAAAGGGCTGCCTTCAGATACGAGTTGCTGTTTCCGGGACAGTATCAGAAGCCAAATGTGGATTTCCGTTGTGCATACTGAGTTGTCATCAAACATTGATGAAAAGGACAATAATGTGAAAGAAGGGACTTTAGCAGGCGAAAATTATCCTTGTTGTGGTAAAATCTTCCAAAGGAAACTGCAGCTGGCTCTCCTGAAAGACCTGTAGCCAACCTGTAGGGTCAGTAATGACTTCCTGTCTCCGCCTGACCAGGGGTCATGATATGTTTCAAAGTCACTCTGAAGCATTTGGTGGCTACTTTTATTTCTGGTCTCGAGCAGATGTGGGGCTGCCATTTACAGAAGAAATGCTCTCTGCTTTGCAGGCTTCCTTCATGTTCAGCAAAAGGGAGGAAGGGCAAGGTCAAAGCAAAATCCTGGCTTTCTTCTTCCCCTGCCCTTTCCAGCCCTTTCTAACGAAGGTTGTGATCCCTGCCCAAGGCTCGGGGAATTTAATTTTTAGCTCTTCTGTTCCCAGATACATTCTTGGTGAATGATGTCTTCTCCCCTTCAGGGTTTCTGGGCTAGTTGGGTCCAGGTGAGTTCTTACTTGTCTCAAAGGAATGCTGCTGGTTTTGATAGAAAGCTCCATGAATGTAGCTCTCTGTCTCAGTAGTCACATTCATTTTGGTTGTACTGGTGGGGAAAAGTGCTTATTTAACACAATAAATTGCCTTAACAAGCAGGATTTCCCATTTGTTTCTTACCTTACCTGGGATGGCAAGTCTGGTTAAGCAGATAGATTTCTTAGATCAGTCCTCACACTTTTCATGTACATGGTATTTTTACTGGCACTACTTGATTGAAAGCCTCATCGAACAACAGTAAACAAGTCAGCAGCCAAAACTGAGTAGTCTGAACTACAAAAAATAATAGTCTCACATTTCAATTTTTTTTTCAGTGTTCCCTCGATCATCCAGCAACACTGCTGCTATTTGATAGAAATAGTGACTATCTTAACCACCTTTTCTTATATATACGGGAAACAATGTTCTCAATTGTTCCAGTAAATACTTGTTTCTTTGGCACCTGTTGGAATCTGTGATACAATCTTTTCTGGTCCGTAGCAAGGTCTGCTCCGCCCTATACCATGCTGCGTAATCCATCACGTGCAGTGCTTGATCACCAAAGTGCACTGGGTGTATTGATAAACAATTAGTAACACACCCACATTCTGGGGGGAATATATATGTGTCGTTCTGTGTTGCACTATTTTAAGTTATTGGTCTGGGCAAATGTAGTTCGAGGTTCTGACTTTCTTATACTCTTTTATTTCCCTTTTTAGATATGACTATATTTAACTTGTGCTTTTGCCAAGATAGTTTGTGGGGTTTTTTTCCACCCCAGATTTCAATCTTCCTTTTCTCTGAGTTAAATGAGCTCATATAATAATAATATCTAAACATAACTCAGGTTCTCAGTTTTAAAAAAATCAATTTGGAGATACTTCATTAGTGGAAAAAAGATATATTTGATTCCCAGCCACTTGGTAATTTGGTGGTGTTGGTCTGGACTCTCTTCTTCTGTAAAACAGAAATAATAATGCTGCCTACCTATGAAGATTAGATGAAATGATATATGGAATATGCATGGCACAGTGCTTAGCCAGTGTTACGTTCCTTTTCTCTGCGGTCCTTTTCTCTTCTGGGGGCCTCTATGTGTACGTTGGTCCTGTTCGCTGAGGACTTGGGTCAGGTCTTAAGGATGGATGAGTTGGAATTGACAGTGAACCAACAAGTAGGAGTTAGAGGCTGACTTCCTGAAGTTGTGAAAAGATGTATATTAACTCTATTCTTCATAAGATGTTTAAAAATAGCTCTCTCTTTTTATACACCTGGATTTTTTTTTCCAGGAAACTCTTAGTAATTCCATTCTCCCTTAGCTTGGGTTTTCCTACACCTAGACAACAGGGATTGGAAGAGGGAGAGCATGGTAGGGCAGTGGGGAAGAGCCGATAAGAAGGTGCATTACCAAGCTGGCCTTGTGTGGTATCAAGTGAAGCTCTTACCCGATCTCATTGGACTTTCCTCTGCTTCTCAACTTAGTCTCTTCAGAGGAGGAAGGAGAATTCATTTATTGCCTCCTATTTCTCATTGGTCAGATGTTTGCTCCTTAGGACATTAATTCTTTTCTGTTTCTGGGTTGTGGTACCGAGCAGGTCCACATCATCTCATTCCTCAAAATTGGCAGAATGTGCATAGTGTGGGCCTGTGTAAAAAGCTGTTTGGTTGTGTCCCCATGAAATTAATCAGAGTATACCAGCGTTCGTCAATACAGTGACGCTTGGTGCTGGAACAAGTGTGGCAATGACAGAACAGGTGAAGTCAGGAGATTTGAAACGATCATAACATAAGTGGTATATGATACAGTCCAACCATTGCACTCTTCAAGTCAGCTCACATGGACAATTAAAGGCCTCTTCTTGAGTACAGCATGCTGTCAGCCACAACTGATCTCAGGCTATAATACATGTCTATCATCTCCTTTTTTTACCATCTATTCTAGAATTCCCTCACCTTCAGCTACTTGCTTGCTGGAGTGAAAAAGATCTTCATTTCTGAGGGTATAGACCCATAGTTTTCTTGTCCTTGTAAGGCTGTGGTTGCTACAATAGATCGTTTCCTGGACATAAAACCACCCAGAGATACTTCAAGTCCAATTTCTAACATTTTATATAGTAGCAACTTTGGTTCTTTCTCATGATAATTAGTGTCCATCACCCCTGACAAGACATTAACACCTTTGCCTGTTGGTCCCTGGGATAAGATGCTTAAAGTGAGCAGGGAGGCCATAGCTTCAAGTTTTGTAGGGACCTCTCACATTCTGCTCTACCCATCCGACCCCTGGAAACCACAGTCTCTAACCTTGTAAATAAAAACTAAGAGTGGAAGTTGCAAATTCTCTGAGTTTTAGAAGTTATGGTGGAAGAGCTCAGTTCTGTTTTCGCCCTTTGTTTCCCAGACCATGTATTCTTGCTGTTCAGGGCAAAGCATTGCCGTATATCCATCACTTATCAACACATACTTCGAATCCTAGAGAGTGGCAACCAACCCTGAGCTGGTGTCTTAACTCAAACTTAACCAGGGCTTCCCAGTGTTCTATTGGACTGCATCTCATCGTGAGGATGTACATAGGGGGAGCGGTGGTTCCTGCAGCCGTGGGTCCACTGTAGCACTTCGGCATAGATGAGGACCTTGCCCCAAGGAAGTGTTGTATGAAACACGGTGCTGATGGATCAGATGTTCGGTGACCCAGGGGATGGCAGTAATGAGAACATACAAGGGAAGGCATGCTAACATCATAAATAGATTTCTATTTTAGTAAGACCAGATCACTGCCCTTTTCATGTTAGATGTGGCCCGTTGTAACTCAGCTATTGCTAAACTTAAGTTTGCCTCAAGAGTTGGTGCCATATCGACGGCTTAGATTTGAGCTCTTCTCCTGGGAGGTCAGATACTCACGATAACACTAGTTATATAAGTCCTGGTGAGAAGAAGTTCATTCTATTAGACCTATCCAGTGCTTTTATTTCTGCCATGTGGCATTTTGTTGATTGGCTCATTTCTTCAATCTTTAGGTTGCTAAGGAAAGGGGCAGGTCAAGGTCCATGGAAAGAGATATTCTGGCCACTTAATTGTTGACAGGCCCCTCTTCAGTGAGACACCGTGTTCTGTGCACTTAGTGCCCATCCCCATAGGTTTGTTTACATCCTCTTCCCCAGCACTACTTGTCCTAAATCTTCCAGTGTTATTCTTTTAAGCCCCTCAATGACTAGCCAAGTCATGCCTCACTTACCGAAAGTCTAAGTACCTCAAGCTATGTCTCCCTCTGTTAGGACTGGGTGACTGCAGGTACTGCTAGCAGCTCTGCTCACTGTAGAGGGTTTCCCTTCACCGCTGTATTTTAGAAATACTCTTTAAAAAAAAAGATTTTGTTTATTTATTTTTAGAGAGGGGAAGGGAGGGAGATAGGGAGAGAAACATCAATGTGTGGTTGCCTCTTGCATGCCCCCTACTGCGGACCTGGCCTGCAATCTAGGCATGTGCCCTGACTGGGAATTGAACCAGCAACCCTTTGGTTCGCAGGTCGGCACTCAATCCACTGAGCCACACCGGGCAGGGCTAGAAATACTCTTGAGTGGAATTATAATGAGAGCTGTCCATTTTCAGTTGGCACCAACATAGTATGCCAGCCCATCTGTCAACTAAGCACAGCAATTGGTTGTAGGGACCCCCACTATGAGTTATAGGTTTCATTTATTGTTTATTTTTAATTTTAGAGATAGAGGAAGGGAGACAGAGAAACTTTGATTTGTGTTCTGCTTATTTATGCATTCATTAGTTGACCCTGTCTGTGCCCTGCCTGGGATCACATCCGCAACCTTGGCATGTCGGAATTGTGCTCTAACCACCTGAGCTGCATGGCCAGGGCTATAGGTGAGATTTAGACGAGGCATCAGTGCAATAGCGATAGATGACTTGGGAGTCCAAGCTACCTGTTTATACAATTAACTTGTGCCTTCTCGAATTACTTGGATCTGGCCTCCAATGTACTGTTCCCATAGAATAACGGATTGTGTTGCACCTACTTGAATTTATAACAGAAAGGATCAAACAAAATCCAGCATATTTTGGGCAGCTGTGCTCACATAGTCCTTGCTGTCAGCACACAGTTCCTTTCATTGCTGAGTAGATGCCAGGTGTTGATTTTCAAACAGAAAGTTGGTCTCTGCTGCAAAGGCATGACCTTCTTCAAACTCTAGGAGACTATGGGCAACTCTCCTACTGGGGCTTGCCTGGTCCACTACCTAGCATTCTCATCCCCACTGTTATCTTTACTTTACAGCCTGAACGGGAGGGCGGATGGGTCTACAGTCTCAGCTTGCTGCAAATCCCTCTCTTGCTCTGGGTCCCATGTACACTGAGTCACTTGATAAATGGATTGGAGCAGTGTCCCTAAGTGCAGTGTATGCTGCCTCCAAAATGCAAAGAGGCCAACTTAGTGCTCAGAGGTGCAATTTTTTTCTTAATGGTAGGAGGTACAAGATTCAACAATTTGATTTTTAAAAATCTTAACCTGAGGACATGCTTACTGATTTTAGAGAGAGGGAAAGGGAGGAGGAGAGGGAGGGAGCGAGAGAGAGGGAAAGAAACAATGCAAGATGCAAGAGAGAAACATTGATCAGTCGCCTCTTACATGCACCCCACTGGGGACCAAACCCACATCCTAGGTATGTAACCTGACTGGGAATCAAACCTATGACCTTTCAGATGACAAGACAACACTCCAACCAACTGAGCCACACTGACCAGGGCTTAACAATTTGATTTTATCCTAGAAATGTGTCATCCAGTAGAGTAGCCACTTACCCCATGAGACTATTTTAATTTCAGCGAATTAAAGTTAAGTGTATGCATGTATAAAAATAAAGCTATATATATATATATAAAAATTAAGTTTCACTAGCTACCTTTCCAGTGCTCAAAAGCTACGTGTAGCTACTGGCAATTATACTGGACAGCACAAATGTAGAATATTTCTATGATCACAGAAAGTTCTATTGGACAGTACTCCATTCAAGGCTCTTCCATGAACACTGAGGACATTTGCTTTAGAATTGCTGGCTTGGAGGATATTTTAAAAATGTGGCAGGTCCAATTCCTACTTGAAGTAAGTGTTGTTAATTTGTACCCTTTGTCTAGTTTCATTGGCTATGATACTTCGTAGTATAACAAGATAGGTTAAGATTTGAAGTGAAGTCTATCTGATGCTAAACTCTATGCTTTTTCTACTTCTGTAAGTTGCAGGGGTCTGGGTCAAGGCAGATGCTTTCCTGTATTGTGTCTAAAGAAAACATGAGCCTTCCAATCAGATTTTTGTGCAACTAAGTTTTGCTTCTTGCAGTGCGACTATAAATTCTCTTTGTATCGCAACAAATGAAAAAGGCATTTTGTCTAAAGGCCACGTCTGCTGTGGAAACTCCCCACAACTGACCTCTCTTTCTGGGCAACAGTGGACCCAGACAGCAGTTTTCTTTTTAAAGGAAGTTTTTATACAGCTCAGAAATATTACGCATTTCCAAATAAATAGAGCTGCTAGAATTCTGTGGCAGACAGCAGAATCTCTGAATGCTGCAGGCCTGCATTTCCACCTGCACTCCATGAAAGGCGAGGATCATTCTCCCCACAGAATGCAGCTAAATGGCAGCTGGAGCATGAATGGACAGGAAAGCACTCTCCTCCCTCCAATAACACCACTTATGGCAGACAAGCAAGGTCCTCTTCCGAATGTGGTAAAGAGATGCTGTCGTGATAAGAGTAATTATTATACATTAGTTAAAATTCCATTTAGGGAGCGTTATATTGCTGCTGTTTTAAAAGAGGTTTGCTAACCCTCCAAGTGTGAGGGAGAGAGTAATTAGTGTCAATGGAAGGATCTCCAAGATAAAAACAAATTAAGCCTCCTCATCCAGGCTTGCCTGGGTATCCTTCAGTTGCTTCCTCTTTTGTGATAGAAACAGTGCTTGGTAAGAAAGAAAGGGAACACATATTTGCTGAAGTGCATCCAATGTGCCAGGAACCATGATAGGTACTTTAAAAGGAAGCGATATTTTTGAACTAGGATTTCCCATTGTTCCCACCCGGCCCACTGGAGAGCATTGCTAAAATGATGTGTTTGTGTCCTAGGACCACGTTTGTGACATAGATTGAATCATCTGTTTTGGATGGCCCCTCCCAAGCCATTGCTGATAACTTACTTCCATCTCATTCCAACGGGGAGGAAGGGGAGAGGGGAACACCCAGCAACACCAGATTAAAACACACACACACACACACACACACACACACACACACACACGCATGCACCAGTCGATTGTTTCCTTTAAGCTCTTCCAAGAATACTAAGGATATTTGCTTCAGGATTGCTGGCTTCGAGGGTGTTAAAAAGTACAGCAGTCCAATCCCTACCTGAATAAGTGTTACATTTTATCCTTTGTCCAGTCCCATTGGCTATAATATTTCATCATCCTTCCCATCAAATATTCTGAACTCGTAGCCCAGATTTTCAGAGCCAGATTTGATTTCATGCACTGCAACTATCGTCAAATAAAGCAAAATACTACATATACTTATAAATACATTTTGATTTTTTAAATCTTCACAAGATTTATTTTGTAAATAAATTCACAAATAATAAGATAAATCTTATGGCATGTGCCTAATTTTAGTTTCTGAAAGTATATGCGCCTATCACCCAAATCTTTATCTATTCCATGTATTTCAGTTGGTTTTGCTAACTGTATAACATTATTTTTTCCATTTTAAGTATATTTTATTGATTGTGCTATTACAGTTGTCCCATTTTTTTCTCCCCTTTATTTCCCTTAGCTCTGAACCACCCTCCCACCAGCAGCACCCCCTCACCCCCCACTTATTTCATGTCCATGGGTCATATATATAAGTTATTTGGCTTCTCCATTTCCTCTACTATTCTTAACCTCTCCCTGTCTATTTTGTACCTACAGTTATGCTTATTCCCTGCACCTTTTCCCCCATTTGCCCCCTCCCCACTGATCTCCCTCCATGAGATCTCCATTTCTGTGATTCTGTTCCTGTCCTAGTTATTTGCTTAGTCCATTTTTGGTTTTGTTTTTTTTTAGGTTCAGTTGTTGATAGTTTGACAACAGCAATAGTTAATTTGTTGTCATTTTACTGTTCATAGTTTTGATCTTCTTCTTTTTCGTAGAAGAGTCCCTTTAACATTTCATACAATGAGGGCTTGGTGATGATGAACTCTTTTAACTTTATCTTATCTGGGAAGCATTTTACCTGCCTTTCCATTCTAAATGAAGCCAACAAAATTTATAGTAATTTGTTACAGCAGCAATAAGAAACAGCTGACTATTAAGCTGAGGCCTGAGAGATCCATAGCTTTGGGCTGAGGATGGTTCAGGTAAAGGAAGCGCACACAATGTGGTTCGTCCAACTCCCCACTTTGCTCTCCTGTCCTCTGGGACTTGGCTCCAGCTATTCTGGGGATGTGAAGTGCTGGGGATGTGAATCTTGGATGTAGGTCTTCGCCTTTCATGATTTGGAATATTTCTTTCCAGCACCTTCTTGCCTGCAAATTCTCTTTTGAGAAATCTGCTGACAGTCTGATGGAAACTCCTTCGTAGGTAACTCTCTCATTTTGTCTTGCTGCTTTTAAGATTCCTTATCTTTAATCTTGGCTAATGTAATTATGATGAGCCTTGGTGTGTTCCTCCTTGGGTCCACCTTCTTTGGGAGTCTCTGAGCTTCCTGGACTTCCTGGAAATCTATTTCCTTTGCCAGATTAGGGAAGTTCTCCTTCATTATGTTTTCAAATAATTTTTCAATGTCTTGTTCTTCCTCTTCTCCTTCTGGCAACCCTATGATTCAAATGTTGAAATGTTTAAAGTTGTCCCTGAGGTTCCTAAGCCTCTCCTCATTTTTTGAATTTTTGTTTCTTCATTCTGTTCTAATTGAATGTTTATTTCTTCCTTCTGTTCCAAATTGTTGATTTGAGTTCTGATTTCCTTCCCTTCACTGTCAGTATCCTGTATATTTTTCTTTATTTCATTTTGCATAGACTTCACTTCTTCCTCTATTTTGCATCCATACTCAAAATTTCTGTGGGCATCCTGATTATCGGTGTTTTGAACTCTGCATCTGATAGGTTTTCTATCTCCTTGTTGCTTAGTTATTTTTCTGGAGCTTTGATCTGTTCTTTCATTTGGGCCATATTTCTTTGTCTCGGCATACCTGTTACATTGTAAGGGGTGGAGGCTTAGGTATCAGCCAGGGCAGGGCAACCCAACTCCCTGCATTGTGACGCTGTATGTGGGGGAGGAGTCAGAGAGGGAACAATGCAGCTTGCTCAGCTCTTGCCCGACTTTCAGTCACTTCTACTATCCACAAGCAAATTGGGCCTTTCTGGTGCTGACTCCCAGGTAAGCGGGCTTGTGTATGTTCTAGGACCCCATGAGTCTCTCCAGTGAACTCTCCTGTGAGGCTGGGAGTTTCTCCTGCTACCCCAACCCTTACAGGTTTTTACAGCCAGAGGATTTGAGGCTTTCTTTTCCCACTCTGGAACCTTGTGTTGCGGTCTGTCTCGCTCCCCAGTTTTTCCTCCCAGCTTATCTGCAAGTGAATGTGGGACTGTCTGGCCCACCAGCCACAGCCTTGTCTCGCGTCCTCTCCACCCCAGCTGCCGGTCTCTGCCCCTCCTGCCAGTCTGGGTGAATGTTTCTTCTTTTAACTCTTTGGTTGTTGGACTTCCATACAGTTTGATTTTCTGGAAGGTTTTTTTTTTTTTTTGTGTGTGTGTGTGTGTTTTTTTTTTTAATTTGTTGTCCTTCTTTTGGTTGTGCAAGGAAGCTAAGTGTATCTACCTTTGCCTCCATCTTGGCTGGAAGTTTTCTCATTAACCACTAACTACTTCAGACAGATTATGTAACCTCTCTGAGACTCTGGGTGGTTTGTTGTTGTTGTTGTTGTTTGTTGTTGTTGTTTTTAGCATAAAAATGGGGTAATGGGATTTGCCTCATAGGGACCCTATGAGGATCAAATGAGATGATGTATAAAAACACTTAGTGACCTTCCTGTTGGGGAACTGGGATAACAGAAACCAGATTTACTCTCCTGGCTGAAACAAACAAAAGCTGGCGAATATGTATATAAAGCAATAAGCCACTGAGAAGCAGACAACAGAGGACAGTAACTCCTGAGTGATGGGAAAGGAAGTGAGGTAAGCGCTGTTATTGCCCATCTTACTGCCTTTAAATAATGTCCAGGCAGTGAAGCAGGGAAGCACAGTTTCAGAGCGAAGAATATTACCAGGAATAACAAATGTTGTTTCATAATAATGAAGGGGTTATTCCATCAAGGGGTTCTAACAATCTTAAACACCTATGCACCTAAAAAACTAAGCTTCAAAATACATGAAGCCAAAACTCATAAAACTGCAAGGAGAAATACACCAATCCACAGACAGTTTTTTTTTTCTTAGACACCTTTTAGTTTTGAATAGGATGACAAATCAGTCAATAATGTGACAGATTAGAAAACTCACACTGTTTTTGAAATAACGCTAGAGAAATGAGTGAAGAAAAGCTTTGCATTTATGAGAGAGGAGGTTTGGCTCGTGGTGCATTAAGGAAATTGAGAAAGGACTTGGGTAGGGACTGGAGCTAACGCATTGGCAAAGCTCAGGTGACCTGTGTGGAAGGTGACAGGATGGGGCATTAGCAGCATCACACCCTAAACCAGGGAGAGTGATGCAAGACGCCCAGAAAAACTATTCCTCTCTCTCTGCCACAAAGCACTCCTCAGACTGACCGCTTTGCGAGATTGCCTTCTGTCAAGATTGAACCACCTGCACATTAAAACTTGGTTATAGCTGAACAAAAGCCGAAAACAATGACATATTGGTCAGAATAAGCTGTTGTCCAAAATTCAGTGGTTTAAAACAATGAACTTTTTCTTTCATGGGACAATCCAATAGCATTCTGCCGAAGAATTCTGCTCTATGTGGTTATTGAGGAACGTAGATTGCTTTTGTCTTGTGTCTGCTCTTCTCCCTACCTTCCAAATTTTGTCAGTTTAGCTAGAGAATGTGGCAATGGACCAGGAATGCATGCAGGAGGCTTTTATGTTTCAGGCCCAGATGTGTCTCAGCCTACATAGGTCCATGTTGTATCGGTGGGAATTCAGACAGATGGCCTCAACTAACTGCAGGATGTGGTCCAGCCATGTGCCCAGAAGAAAAGCAGAGCCCTGGTATTTGTAAACACCAGCAATCCCTACAACAGATGTCCTTATTCCATCTACTTATTGATGCTCTGGGAACCACATTGCTTTGCTGAACACTGAGCCTAACTCCCAATTTATTTTCTAAGTGAATTCAGTGGTTTTTATTATAGCAAATGCTCATAGAAAGAATTTGAACTGGAGTGAAACATGATTATTTTCTAACATCATGGAATGGAAATTAAACATTACATGAAGATATAGAAAGGCTTAGCGTTGTATCAGATCTCAGAATGCTAGAAAGGAAGGTGAAAGAGTCTTATCAACTACCTAATTCATTCTCCTAACTTACAGCTAAGTAAACTGAGAACAGGAGAGGCTAAATTAAGTGTCCAAAACTATGTTCATAGTTAGCAAGAGAGCTGCAGTGGAAACCTAACTGGTGTGACCTCATAGTTTAATTTATCAACAAAAATTGAACACATCCAGATGAAAAGTCTCCTTCCCTGTTACACTTTGAAAAGGTGCAGAACAATAAACAGTTTAGAAATCTACTTAAGTCTTTAAATTACACAGCTGCAGAAAGGAACCCCATTTTTATTTTTTACTATTTATTTATTTTTAAAAGACTTTATTTATTTATTTTCATGGAATGGGAGGGAGAAAGAAAGGGAGGGAAACATCAATGTGTGGTTGCCTCTTGCATGCCCCCTACTGAGGACCTGGCCTGCAACCCAGGCATGTGCCCGACCAGGATCGAACTGGCAACCTTTTGGTTCCCAGGACGGCACTGAATCCACTGAGCCACACCAGCCAGGGCCCCATTTTTATTTTTGATGGACATTTTGCCGTTTTACCTGTTGCGAAGGTTAGAGTCTGCCAAAGTGCTGGCTGCTCATGGACTAATGAATTGCATTGTTATAGCTGTCCAGGTGGCTCTACTTGAGGAAACTGTAGAGCAATTTTCTTGGCTTTTATAATTACCAATTTAGATAAAGTCAGAAATCTAACAATGAGGAGCCCTTTGCTTTCAGGACAGCAGTATGTCTCAGTTCTACACACAGACTTGCTTGCGGTCAGTGTTCTTTTTCTTCGCCTCATTTATCCATTGCTGCCGCTTCCCTCAGCTTCTTCATCTGGGGTGCAGACCACAGGCCCTCACTTGGGTTTGACGCTAGGTATTCTGTATGAATGAATAGTCCAAACAAGCAAAGGCTGCCTGCATTATCAAAAGTCAAGAATTTTGCAAGGAGCTCTAGCTACTGTCTTATGGACTTAGTTATCACCTTGGAAAGAGTCTCAGTATCTTCCCTTTAATATAGAGATTAGTAATTGAGAGCAGAGGTCTGAAGCCAGACAGCTGAGGTTTACGACCTGGCCCTGACTCTTCCCAGCTGTGTGGCCCGAGGCATGTTACTTAATTTCTCTGTGTTTCAGTTTCCTCATTTGTAAAATGAGGTTAATGTTAGTGCCTTCATCTTAAAGTAGTTGTGAGAATGAAAAGGTGATATAGGTAAGGCACTTAAAATAGTGTCTGATACAATGGAAGTATTAAGTATGTGTACTTTCAAAACAACACAGCCTCAGCTATGGAGGGGGGCGAGGAAGGGCAGATATTAACGGAAAACAAATACATTTTCTAACTTGGGATAAGTGATAGGAAAGGAAAGCACTAAGCACTGTTAGAGTGTTAACAGGGAAACCAGATTTAGCCTGGCATTATATCATAAAATTCTTTACCTTTTAGTTTTTCCTACTGATGTATAAATTTTTTGAAGCAAGAAGCAGCATGTCTTAATGTTCCTGATTTAACTGTCTGTAAGCACTGTGTCTGGTACATAGCAGGGGCTCATTTTACTTTGGGAAGAGAGAATAAAGGAAAAAAAGAAAAGCTTGATTCTACGGGTATAACCATGAGAATATAAAGATATTGGAGGCGAGTATCCTGCAGCGGGTAGAGAATTATGCTCTCTGGCGACTCCCCACCTGCAGAGGGACAGCACCTCCTGTGCCAGGGTCACAGTCCCAGTGATTCTGGGCATCTGCAGCTTAATGAGGATGTATCCATTTATGCATTAAGGCTCATTCACTTTGTTCAAAGCAGCCCCTCAGGTCTTCCTGGGGGACTGGTTTGCTTATTGTA
Organism: Anoura caudifer; assembly: GCA_004027475.1. Classification (NCBI taxonomy): domain Eukaryota; kingdom Metazoa; phylum Chordata; class Mammalia; order Chiroptera; family Phyllostomidae; genus Anoura; species Anoura caudifer. The sequence goes on along the minus strand of PVKU01001323.1, from coordinate 286,131 downwards.
GATGCGATTCTTCTACTGCTGACAGGTTTGATAAGCAGAGAGTCTTGGTTGGGGGCGTTGCTTGTCTTGGGGAAAGGCAGCGAGCTGTGTTTGAAGGTGAGCTTTCCTCTTCTCTTGAGAGTTGAGCAGTGTGAAAACAGGCTGCTGTCAGCCTCGCCTGCAATCCAGGGTGAAGGAGAAATACAGGGAAACAGCACGGAAGGGGCCTGCCGTTCTCCTGGCCTAGGGGGGACTTGATTCCACAGAGCACCAGTCTGAGTGAACTGCCCTCTTCATAGAGGAAAGGGAGAGCAGGTGGCCAGGTGCTCGCTGCAGGTCACAGAGTGGCTGAACCTGGAGACCTAAGACCGGTATGCTTCCAGCCTTCCACCCCACACCATGATAAACGGGAATTTGAACAGTATGCAACAACTTTTAAAAATCTATAAACAGCTAAGGAGAGAGAAGGAAGAGGCTGAATTATTTGACCCTCCAATTTTAATTGTGTTACCCTAGATGAAAGCCTATTTCCAAAAATGCAGTCGAAATGATGAATAATGACAGTAATACCAGCAAACATTTACATGTTATTTAATATCTACTGGGCATCATTGTGGGAGTTTTATATGTATACCTTTATTTAATTCCCATAACAACTCTGTGACCTGGATTCTATTATTCTGATTTTACAGATGAGGAAACTGGGGCATGGCAGGTTAGACAACTTGCCACAGGTCACACATTTAGTAGGTTGAAGAGTAAGGATAAAGATGTAGTTAAATATTAAAGGAAAATGGGATCATTATTGAAAAGCTACTCTGTGTTAGGTACTTTGCACCTTTGTCACGATGCGCTTTTCTGTCCCTTCAGTCTGGTCCCATTCTCACTCACGGTAGGGAAAGAGCTTTCAACGTTGTCATACGTCGAAGCTATGCTAAGAGAAGCAGTCAGGATCAGCCAGAGTCTGGTTTCACTGCAAGAGCTCAGCTCAGAAGGCATCTGCAGTAACTGAGGGACAGACACTAGACTTGGCTAGGACCCGGGGCAGAGGATAGAAAAGAGAAAGGAAGGAAGAGAAACTAGAGAAGACAAACTGTGTGGACTGGAGCACAACCTTTCGGGAGCGGTAGCCTAACAGTTTGTAGTGTCCTCTGGACTCCAGGTGTGTTTGGGACCCAGCTCCAGGAAAACTGGGCCTTTTTTGGCAATGGTTGGTATCTGCCTGCCCTTCCAGGTGCTATATGGCATAAGCCATACTGTCGAAATAGCCCTCCCAGATAAATATTATATTCCTACTGGTTGAGTAGGAAGGTGAAATCTGGAAAGTTTACCCAATATCTCATGGCTAGTATAAAGCAGTGAGGGCTTGAGACTCTTGTTCATAATTTTAAAACTGATAGGCAAGGTCTGTCCAGAAAGTATCCAGCCACATGCTACCAAAAATAGAGACATTTATTGAAGAAGATACAAGAAACACTGTACATAGGACAAAGATGCCTCAGTCCCCTTCAAGTAGGCACCTTGGGACCTCCCACAGTTCTCCCAGTCACCATCAGCTACCCCATCATATTTTCGTGAATCTCATATATGGTCTGAAATCTCTTCCCTTTCAAAGGTGATTTTAGTTTTGGGAAAAACCAGTCACAGGGTGCCAAATCTGGGCTGGAAGGGAGCTGAGTCACTTGGGTGATTTGATGTTTCACAAAAGAAACTCCACAGGGGACATGATGCATGAGCAGGCATGTCCTCATGATGAAACTGCCAATCTCCAGTTGTCCATAGCTGCAGCCTTCGGGATCATCTGAGTAGTTTTTACAGAGGAAATGATCAAGCTTAATGCAAAATTTGGTGAGGATTCATTGCTCTACTCACTCAGTCATTTTGAATGCAACAGCCACACAGTATACACGCTCACTCAGTGGTGTCTACCACCCCCACTGACTAGTACAGTGAAGTCATCATTGCTCACACATGTGCACTCCAGCCCACTCTCCTTGCTGCCAGGTTACATTGATGTGGTACAAACCATTCTCCTTATATTAACAATGGTTAGACTTTTTTGTGGACAGACCTTGTACTTTCCATAACCCTAGGTCCTAGTGAAATGTCCAGGCTGGCCAATACTTTTTCCTTTGTTAAGTGAGTTAGGGTACTAGCTGTATAAGTCTAAGTTCTTAGTTCCTTTTTGCCCCTTAGCCTCCCCTACCAAGAGCCCAAAGCCCTGAGGTTGCCTAAAACAAGTTTGGTAAAACCAGGGCCTCACTGAGAAGAGAGGAGTGCAAATAAATGACTGGCTGTGCTAAGGTGTGTCAGTGGAGGAACATGGGAGTGTCAGCGGGCTTTCAGGACCCCTCTTCATTACCCAGGTGCTCAGCAGTGGGCTGTGAATAACATCTCCAAATAGAAATGATCAAACAGCCCAGGCCTTGGCTGTGAGTCATCACCAACTCAGGTGGCCAGTGCAGGAAGCATTAGCACATTTCGCTCTTCTAGGAATAAAAGAACCGCAACTGTGTCCTTGAGTCTGTTAAACAATGTTAACTAGCGGGAGGGGTCAGGAGAGAGGTACGTGTGGTGGTTTACGGGCAGGAGATGAGAGAAACCACACGGCTCGTTTGCCCAGCGCTAATGGATCTGAAATGAGGAGCCTGGATGCCAAGGGGATGGCTGTCTTGAAATGAGAAGAACTGAGAACAAGGGAAGTCCATTAGTGTCATGTTTGTATTTCTCCTCTGAAGCTGATTCCAGGCACACAGGGAGAAAAGACCAACAATTTCCATCCTCAAGAGCTTTGCCCATTAGTGTCAAATTATCCCAGGAGGGAAAAGGCAAAAGGCAAAAAAAAAAAAGCAATGTAAACAGAGGATTCAGAACCTTACTAGAAAGCCTCTCTCCTCTGCCCAGGGAATAGCTCTGATGTCTTAGAAAGAAGATTAGTTAATAATCGGGACAGAGGTTTGTTCCCTCAGCCACTGTACCTTCAGGCTCTTGGCAAGAGGTGGCTTCACCTACACAGGATGTAAGTCAAGTCCCACTAACTAAAAAGTCATCAAGAATCATCAAAATTCCAGCATACCTTAGTTTTGAGCCATAATTAATTACTTTCACCAGAACAAAGTGGTTTTGATCTGCAGAAATAAAAAATAACAAACAAAAGTAAAATGATATATATTTATAAGCACTTACCTTGGGCCAGCTGGTTTTAAGTGCTTCACAAGCTTTACTTCATTTAGCTTTTATAGTAGTGCCAAGAGGTAGAGCTATATCTCCATTTTCAATCAAGAACACTGAAGCCCAGTGAAGTTATTGCCTCATCTTCTATTATCACTTAACAAACTACTCCAACATTATTACTATTATCTCATGCTTTTCTTGCATCATGAATTTGGACAGGGCCCAGCAGCCAGCTCTGCTCTGCTCCAAGAAGTCTAGAGCCATCGCCGGGAAGACGTGAATGCCTGGGTGCTGGCCAGGCATCCTCATAGCATCGTGGCCTCAGGGCAGTTGGATTTCTTCCATTGTGCCCCGGGACTCCAGGAACAGGTGTTCCAAGAGGCCTGAGCTGAAGCTGCAAGGCTTTTTATGGCATAGCCTCAGAACCCCGCCGAAGGTGACTTCTACCACAGGCAAGCAACTAAGACTAGCCAAGATTCAAGGAGAAGGGAATAGGAGGGACATCAAAGAACTGAGAATCACTGAAAATCTGCCACAATAAGTAATCAATCAAGTCACAGAGCCAGTAGGTTGCAAGACAGCATTTTAATTCAGACATTCTTAACCACTATGCCAAATTAAGCAATCTGGAGATTGAACTTAGACAAATACCACTCAGACAAACACAGGGGATGATGGATTTCCTGATACTCATTTTTAATTCGGTTATTTGGAACAGAGATCACATTTTCTGTTAAAGATGTAATGTTTTTTTCCTGTCCTCCTTCCTTAAACACTTGTTAAACACCAACACTGTGCGGGCAATGTCCTGGCGTTAGGGACACAGAGCGAACAAACTACTCTCTCTGCTTTTAAGGGTCTCATGGGATAACAAGGGGGGACAAGCACCTACTTAATTCCTGTTCAGTGTGATTAGCACTGGATGATAGGAACTTATATGGAAACTGGGGGAAAAAACTCCCAACTCTGTGTTAGGGGTTTGGGAAGGATGTCCAAAGGAAGTAAGATTTGATTATACCTCAGAGGATTAAGAGAAGCTTGCCACATGTTATGGATTGAATGAGTCTCTCACCACCCAAAATCATATGTTGAAGCCATAACCCCAATGAGACTGACTGTATTGGAGATAGATCTTTTATCAAGGTAACAGGTTAAATAAGGTCAGAAGGGTGGAGTCCTGATTTGAAAGGATTAGTGCCCCTGGGGGTGGCGAAGAAGGAAGGGTTGTCAAGGAACATGTATAAATGACCCACGGACAAAGCCAAAGTGGGGTAGGATTGAGGGCGGGAGGTGGGGGTGGATGAGGCGGGGGAAAGTGGTGGGAGACAACTGTACTTGAACAGTAATAAAAAATGCAAAAATAAATAAATAAAAATTAACGAAAGGGTTAGTGCCCTTTTAAAAAAATACAACAAAGAGCCAGCTCCTCCACCCTTCCCCCATCCCTCCAACCCCCCAAACGAGGGAAAGTTCCTGTGAAGAATTAAAGAGAAGGCAGCCCTTTGGGAGCCAGGGAGAGAGTCCTCACTAGAAACTGCATCAGCCAGACTTTGATCTTGGCTTCCAAAAACTGTGAGAAATAAATTTGTGTTGTTTAAGCCACTCAGTCTGTGGCATTTTGTTATGGCAGCCTGAGCTGACTAAAACACCAGCTAAAAAAGAAAGAAAGAGTATTCCAAGGAGAAGCAACAGCATGCTTAAGTACAAGGAGACTTAAGAGAATGTGGTGTACTCAGGAAACCAGCAGTAGGTCATCGGGCCTGAGGCATAAGGTATTTGTGGAGAAGCAGCGGGAAATAGACCAGAAAGATGTCAAAATTTGGGTCCTTTGAGTTCTTTGAATTGCTAAATGAACAGTCCTGTGGATTTCTCCTTATATGTGGATTTCTGCCTGAACTCTGGATTTCTCCTTATATGAGATAAGTTTCTATATTCTTTGAATGACCAAGACACAAGTTTTCTGTTCTTTGTATTCGAAAGCAAGGAATCAGGATGAATTTTGGCTGCATGTTACAAAACTCCCAGTATGACCGTGATTTGAACAATATAGATTTACAGTTCTCTCTTGCTTTGGGGTAAGCGAACACTGCGTAGTGGAAAGGCCTGAGGCCCCTTTATCATGTTGCCACTCCATTCCTCAAGAGATGACGTGAGGATCCCGTTACAGGGCTAAACCATCATGTCTACATTCCAGCATCAGAAAGAGAAGAGGACACAGATCACGTAGCTTCCCTTTTTATGGACATAAAAGCCACAGTCAGTACTTCTGTACGGCATTGGCCAGAGCTTAGTCACACGGTAACACATAGGCGGAGGCTTGGAAGGCTCTCCTGACTTCAGATGGTCAGGCTCGCAGATGACAATCTGTGGGCTTGTTACCAAGAGGAGTGGTGGAGACATGAGGAATGCCTCCCAAGCTCTACCGCCTGGGGACCCTGCTAACTCATCAACGAAGAGCATTGAGGGGGAGTGGAAATGGACTCCGGGAGGGGATTCTGTGGGTTACCTACCGTGAGAATGGCTCTGGTGTTAGGGACTTTTCCCATGGTTTTTGACGTGCCGCTAGTGCCCTGCTAAAACAATATGCATTCTTTCCTTATGTTCCTAAGAAGACTTCCCTGGATTTTTATAGGATTTTCATGCTGCTGTCCTTGCCTAGAAGGAAGAGACATAAAATAGAATAATTTTGTCAGTGGGATGTAGGTTTTTGCCATTTAATAGTATTTCAGAGTCTGTCGAGTGCTTTTGTATCACATAGCCCACTTGGATAGAAAAATAAAAGCCACATTAAAGAGTCCTTCTGCTTTAAGGAGGAATTCTGATTTTGATTACTGCAAGCACTAGAGTCTTGACTGCAGTGCTCAGGTAGAACGCACCAAGGTCAGGTGTTTACAATCAATACTAGAGAGCTGCTTAACTCAGGGATGCAAGGAGATGATTCAAAGGCTGAATCTATGCTGGAGACTGAGAACCTATACACTCATCGAAGCAATATGTTAAGATAATTTTTAGGCAACAAGAATGTATAATTATCAAGGGCTTCTGATGGTTACTTTCTTTTCTCCTTCTCCCTAAGGAAGTGGTAAACTTCCTTACATGGTGAATTGGTTTCCTGGGGCTGCCATAACAAATTACCATAAACTAGGTGGCTTAACCAATAGAAACTAGGGAGACTTCTGAAATCAAGGAGTTGATAAGGTTGGTTCCTTCTGAGGATTGTCAGAAAGAATCTGTTCCAAGACTCTCCCCTAACTCCTGGTGGTTTGCAGGTAATTTTTGGCTTGTAGTTGATGTATTCACCATGTCTTCATGTTCTCTTCCTTCTATGCGTGTCTGTCTCTGTGTCTAAATTTCCCCTTTTTATAAGGACAACAAATGTATTGGATCCTATAAGGACACCCTAATGGCCTTAAATTAACTCCATTACTTCTGTGAAGACCTGATTTCCAAATCAGGTCATCTGAGGTACTGGGGATTCGTACCATACCTTTTTTTGCGGGAGGCACATTTCAATCCATAATAGATTGATTTTGTTGAAGGGAGAACTTTAGTTTTAATAGTTTAAATTTGTCTTCTTCTAGGTTCCTTTGATTTTCCTCTGGAGTCCCACATCCTTTTTTCCCTAAGTTACTCTGTGCATATTTGTTAGGGTACTTAGTAGTAATTGCTTACATTTATACTCATAGTTCAAATTTTATCATCAGTATTGCTGGGGAGACTGGATTCCTCCAATCCTGCTGCAAGAATGCTGGCTTCCTCCTTCACATTTTCCCGTGGGAATGGCTGCGAGGCTTTTCATCTTTGCTTCCCTTCATTTCACCTCCGCACCCTGGATGCTGAATTTGTAGGCTCCACTTGCCCCTTCTAGCCCAGTGCCCCGCATGTATGCTAACTTCTTTCCCCTCAACTTGCTGTAACGAAAGGAAACTTTTAGTGAGGAGAGTTACTTTCTGACTGGAACTTAATCTCTCTAAGCCACTTTCTGCGTAACATCATTTAATCGTACCCTGAGAGGGCTCAAGGGGCAGCTTCTACTTAGTGGTTCTTTCTCAATACGGTACAGTGGACTCATTCATTCCTGCCTGATTTTGGAAGAGGCAGGGGTGTTTCCTGTCACATACAATAACCCTCGGTACATCCACAGGCCCCTAACCAGAAAAGCAGTGCTTCACTGTTTCTTTGATCAGAAGTGGCCACTGATTGGGCCAGGGTGGCCCCAAGCTAGTCTGTCCTTAGCCTGTTTGGAGATAATTGTGTGTGTGGGGGTGGGGGGGTGGGGGGGGTCCAGTTTCATAGGGGCCGTAATGACTTGCAAAATCATTCAGATTGGTTCACCTCAGGATTCCATTTAGTTGTACAGTGAGCGCTAACCAAACAGATGGAGAGAAACAGAGATGAGGTGAGAGTTTGAAGGACTTGTCTGGTGCTTGGAGACCTCAGGTCCTGATGGCTTCCTGTTCCTGCTCTAGACAGTGTAAATCTGGAAGTAAATTTCTTCCTTTTCTAAAGGTGGCTTTCGCAATCAAAAACAGAACAAAACAAAAATCCTAACTGATTTCCAGCCATTATTCATTTTTTAAAAACTTATTTTGTTCCTTGCAAAATCTCTTGAGGCTCCTAGACTTTGAGAGATTTGCCTAATGATGTCACACAGCTATTAAATGGTGGAGACGGGACTTAAACCTGATTCTTCTGATGACAAATGCCATATGCTTTCTTCTTTAAAGCGCTACATAACTATTAGTAAAAAAATACGCTGAAAAGCAAAGCAGAAGATGCTATTGTTGGAAAGCTGTGGTGGTGCTGGGCATGAATAATAGCATCAATTCTCAGAGGTTTCTTTCCTTCCCTTTTCTTCACTAATTTCATTTGCTCTTCAAAGCAAACCTGTGGAGTAGAACCACGAAGGGCAACTTTGTCTTTAGTTCCAAATGCATATATTTAGTTTCTAGAAGTTAACTGACTTGACCAAGGCTACAAAACCAGGAAGTAGTCATGTGGTGATTAGGATTGTGTCTTTGTTAATGCCTGGTCCAGTGGGTGACACATATTTGACATATTTTATATTCAAGAAATGTTTTTAAGAAGGAAGAAAATGAAAGAAAGAACAAAAAGTGGGAAGGAAGAAGGAAAATAGGGAAATAAGGAAAGAAAATAAGGAAAAATAAAGAAATAAGGAAAAAGTGGGAAGGAAGAAGGAAAACAAGGAAAATAAGAAAATAAGGAAAGAAGGAAGAAGGAAAATAAGGAAACAATCTCTTCTCATAAACTCAAGCTACAGTCAATATGCAGTGAGGAAAGACCCTTTAACCCAGGGCACCTCTCAAGCAATGCTCAGCTGTTCCCAAGCTCCTTCCCTCCTTCTTTTCTTTCTTTCTTTTTTTCTTTTATTTATTGATCCTGGAGAGAAAGGAAGGGGGCAGGGGGGACGAGAGAGAGAGAGAGAGAGAGAGAGAAGGAAAGAGAAAAAACCTGATTTTGTTGTTCCACTTATTTATGTACTCATTGGTTACTTCTAGTATGCCCTGACCAGAGACTGAACCCACAGCCTTGGTATATCAGAACAACCCTCTAACCAAATGAGCTATCTGGCCAGGGTCCCAAACTTATTTCTTCAAGTTCTGTGTTGGGATACCTAAGGCTTCAATAATTCTTGTACTCAGTGAGTCATCCTCTCCTCCATCTGTTTAAATAACAAGTCTAACCACAGCCATTGTTGCTGATTACATGCTGAAAATGACCTAACAATGTTTTATTTAATGGTCCCCAGTCATTTCCATCTGGTCCGTGGGTGGCTGTGCAGTCATTATTCACCAATGAAACATTGCAAACAAAACATGTGTATATGCATATAATAAAACCTCAATAATTTACACTAATTGGAGGGAAAGCCTATCTAAATTAACAAAAAGTAAGAAATGCTGTTTTATTACTTTCAAGCTTATGATGTAATTAACCACGTAATGAGCATGTGGCATGGTAGAGAGAGCACTGTAATGGGAGTATGATGAGCTGGAGTTTGCAAAGGAGAGAGATGAGGTATACAGAGGAGATAGTCATGTAGGTGGCACAAGATGCAACCCTAGAACCTGGTGGCTACATTTTAGGATCTGTCCCTTAGATTTGTAGAAATGTGAAATTGTTGGCATTGCTAGAAATTATTCACTGAGCAAGGCTAGAAGACACATCCCACTCAATAGGTAAATGAATTGTGCCAGGTGTGACCAAACTTTTGGCATTTCTGCCACACTGGAAGAAGAGTTGTCTTGGGCTACACGTTAAATAGATTGTGATAGGTAATCACAAAAACATCTCATAATGTTTTAAGTAAATTTATGATTTTGTGTTGGGCTGCATGCGGCCCACAGGCCAAAGGTTGGACACCCCTGTAACCGAAATCATATGTGACCAAAACATAAAGCATAATGCTAATGTGTTAGTTTTATTTGAAAACTCGGGTAGACCATATAAATATGTTGACTGATTAGTACATCCCCTTTTATGTAGAAAAGTCCTCATAATGAACCAATTTTGATTCATCAGGTTGTATTCTATTGCAATTGATAGAAACTAAGACATGAAGGAGGAGGGTTGGTGGTTTATATAATTGGAAATGTAGAGTGAGACATTGAGTTGGACTGATTTAGGCACTTACCATATTATCAAATTCTGGTTTTAGTGTTGGTTTGCTTGGGGGGTGCGTGTGTGCGTGCCCATGCTCACAAGCCTTCCCTCTTCCTTCTACAATGTCAGGTTTCCTCTAAGGTGGGTTTCTCCTATTGTAGCAAAATGGCTGAATTCGCTTTATGTTGGCAAAGTGCATGGCCCAGAATGTGGTGGTACTGAGAGAGAGGGATGAGGGAAGGAAGATAAAGGGAGAAGGTAGGGAAAAGAAAGGGGAGGGAGGAGAAAGGAGAGGAGATCTTGAGGCTGAGAAGGCAATGGTATTGTCCCAACATATATTGCTCATGGAAAGGCACTTGGGCAGCACAGAATCAGAGAGCAAAGAGTTTCCTGGTTGAAAATAACAGCCACTGTCACCCAGCTCATGGCATTGCCTCCTTTGGACAGAGATTGAGCAACATGACCAATTCTTGTTCTGTCATCACCCTTTTCTAGTCCTCATGTAGGCTAGGCCTCCCTTTTAATTGTCATCCTTTGTTAGGAAGGTCACAATAAAATTCATTAGGACAGCTATTTTTCCTCCACATTGTATTTTAGTTAGACCGTTCTGAGATTTCATCTCAATTGCTTTGTCTAGACTTTGAAAACACACTTGTTTACTATGGTCTTAGGGTGGTTGACTTTTTCTAATTTGATGTAGATTCCAACTGGTTTTCATCCCTTAGAGAGTCTACTAGTCAACAAGCTCTGGGGGGACAATAAATCTATTTATTAAGTCCTTTTTACGGGGCACCCACTAAGTAAATGTAAAGTTAATGCAATATACATTATTTCATCTAACCCACTGGCCTACCAGCCCAAGGTGTCTGAAAGAGAAACCCGTTGCTTCCCACATGTACTCCAGTTCTCCGACCGGTGGAGATATTAGTTCCAGCTCTGCCATTATCTTTGTGTGTGGCCTCGGTTTCTGCATCTGTAAAATGACAGGGAGGATTAGATGGTCTTTGAGATTGCATCTAATTTTAAGATGTGATGCATTCTGTATGGAACCTCAGTCTTACTTAGTCTGCTTTTTTCTGAAGAGATAAACTTAGGTATAATTAGTAATGTGTAAAGTACAACTAAACATGGAAAAGGGACTTGAAAACTCCATTCCTTTTCACTGGTTAAATATTGTTCTTGAAAATATTGCTCTTGAAAACATCATAAAAAGCCAAAACATAAGCTCCGGCCACACTGTGGTGGAATAGGGACGCCAGAATCGGGGGCCGACAAATGCTCGACATCTGTGTCACGACTTTACGAGGAATGAACTTGATCACTGTCACGTGCAGGGTAGCTTTCAGGTAACCTACATGTTTACTGAATTGATTTGAACTGTGTTCGGGCTGACTCTCCTTCGGAAACTTCATCATATTAAACGCTGTCTAGTCAGGTAGCAGTGGCATTCCTGGACTATTTCCAACTCCCCTCCTCCGGCGAACTCAGGGCCGGAAGGCTCTTCAAACTGCCTGGCCCATCCCCATGGTGGAGAATGAATGAGGACCCCTGGGGGATCTAGGAATGTAAGCCAAAGCTGCCTACCGCAAATGGGAAATTTCTTTGAAGTCCGTTTTGGCTAGAGAATTTGTGCAAATGTTATATTCTACTCCATCATACATCCACCTGTTTGGTAGAATTTTTTCATTATTTAACAACTTGAAAAGATAGAGTCAATATCACTAATCATTAGAGAAATGCAAATCAGCACATTAGGTAAATGCAACAACCACAATGAGACACCACTTTACACCCATTGGGATCGCTATTATTAAAAGAAAAAAAACAGTGAAGTGTAAAATAGTGCAGTTGTTGCGGAAAACGATATGGCATTTTCTCAGAAAATTAAACATAAAGTACTATCGGACTCAGCAATTCTACTTCTGGTTATATACCCCGGAAAATTCAAAGCAGAGACTGGAACAGACATTTGTACACCCATGTTCACATTATTCACAATAGTGAGAAAGTGCAACAATCCAATATCCATTGATGGATAAATGGATAAACAACAACAACAACAACAACAAATATATATATATATAGTCTGTCTGGAAAAAGTCCAGCCATCGATAATATAATAAGAACAGTTTGCACAACATCCATGTAACCTGGAAGCCAAGGAGAGTGGACTGGAATGAGCATGTGTGAACAAAGATGACTTCACTCCACTAGTCAGAGGGGTGGTAGACTTCACTGAGTGAGCATGTGTACTGTGTGGCCCTCACATTCAAAACGACTGAGTGAATAAAGCAATAAATCATCAAATCTTGCATCAGGCTTGAACATTCCTCTACAGAAACTATTCAGATGATTCAAAAGGTCACAGCTATGGGCAATTGGTGATTGGCAGTTTCATCACGGCAACATGCCCTTCCATACATCACGTCTCATGCAGAATTTTTTGGTGAAACATCAAATCACCCAAGTGACTCAGTGCCCCTAGATCCCAGATTTGGTACCCTGTGATTTCTAGATTTTCCCATAACTAAGATCACCTTTGAAAGGGAAACGATTTCAGACCATTGATGAGATTCAGGAAAATCTTATGTGGCAGCTGATGGTGATTGGGAGAACTGTGTGAGGTCCCAAGGTGCCTAATTTGAAGGGGACTGAGGCATCATTGTCCTATGTATAATGTTTCTTGTATCTTCTTCAATAATGTCTCTATTTTTCATATTACATGGCTGGATACCTTCTGGACAGACCTCATGAGTATATATATATATGTATGTACATAAATAAATATATATAAATATTATTCAGCCTTAAAAAGGATGGAAGTTCTGTTACATGCTACAACATGAATGGACATTGATGACATTGTGCTAAGTGCAATAAGAAGCAAGTCAGACACTAAAGGACAAATATTGTATGATTCTACTTCTATGAAGTGTCTAGAATAGTCAAATTCGCAGAGACAGAAAGGAGAATGGTGGTTACCAGGAGCTAGGGGAGTGGAGGTGGAGAGTTATGATTTAACGGGTGCAGAGTTTTAGCTTAGGATGACAAAGGGAATCTGGAAATGAATGGTTATACATCAATGTGAACATACGTAATGTCACAGAACTGTACACATAAAAATGGTTAAAATCATCGATCTAATGTTATAAACATTCTTGCACAATACAAAAGTAACAATGGTAATAAAGTTTTAATTTAGAAAATTAGAAACCACAGAGAAATATAAAGAAGAAAATAATTACTTGAATTTTCATCACTAGAGATAAAGGCTAAGAGTTTGATATTCATTGATCTTGTCCTTTTATGCACGTGTACAAATTTTTAATGACTATAGAATCATGCTGTTCTGCATTTTTTTGATCACAGAGGGCACATTATTGAACATTATTGAGCACCTCTATGTGCTACTTTCATTCTCAGAAAAACCCTCCGAAATGAATAGATTTTATATCTTGTAGATGAGGAAACTTAGAAAACTTTCCCAGATTCATGTAAATGGCAAGGACAGGATTTAAAGCAAGTCTGAGTTACTCACTACTCCTTCCAGGGTTCTACACTACCTGTAACACTGGGAGGCAGAACAAGCAGAGACCAGGTTTATACCAGTTTGACAAAGGAGGAAAGTGAGGATTGAAGAAATTAAAGTGAGTTGCCTACGCATCTGGATGTTGCAAGTCCAAATCCCAAGTTTTCACATGTATTTCATGAGGCATGATATGTGGTTTCCTAAAGAACCATGTTTCTCAGATTCCCCAGAGGATGCCCCTGTATGTCCTTGAGTTGCCTGTAGTTCTTTTCAGGGACGTCTGGTAGACAGGCTGGAGAGACAGCCGTCAGCTGGAACACCCCTTAGAATCCTAGTCAAAGGCTTTTCTTTGCACAAAAGCACTGGAGACTTTTGCTTCCCTTTCTCCTTTTATAACGTAGCAATGTTGTGCTCCAGAGCCTTGGCTTCTGCCAGGCTGGAATGTTGTTTGTTTTGGTCCAGAGTCCCCCAGGCAAGTCCTTCTAGAGATGGTGGTGGAGATGGGGAGTGGCCAAGCAACCATGCGGCAATCCTGCCAGCTAGTGGCCACACAAAGTATGGGTCTAAACCCCAGACACGACAGACAGCCTAGGGACTAGCTGCCCAGGTTGACTCAGAGTCAGAGGGCAGCATCACTTCTCTTTACACGTGGTGAAAGGGAGGGGGGCCTAGACATGAAGTGATGTGACTAAGGTGTTGATAGAGCAGAGATTAAAATCTGCTCTCTCTGGGATTCCAACTCACCTGAGACGTTTATTAAACACGTTCAGCAATGATGGCAAACAGGCTACCATATGCAAGATTATTTTTATTTCTCCAGTGAATGTACTTTTTTTCCTTTTCTCTTTTTTTTGCCTATTTTATTGATGATAAGCTGAGGCCAGAGAGATTGCTTGTCCAAGGCTGCACAGCTATTTGGTAATAAATTTAGGATCCACCAACATTAAGTTGGATTCCCTGAGGCCAAAGTATTAAGCCCTCACAATAAATTAGCAGATGGAAGTTATTTTATTCTCTGTAACAGTTTATTCCAAATACTAGATAGAAAATATGTTTTTTGATAAATACATCCATTTAAAAACCAATCGTTTTGACTATAACTAAAACCAGCATAAAAGCCACTTTGAAAGAAGTGATATTGGAGATGGACATTGAAGGACCGAGAGGGTTTCAAAAGGCAAACGGTCTGGGGATAAAAGGCATCCAGGAAGAGTGAACTGTAAGAGAAAAAGGATGGGAATGGTTTGGGAAGCCACAGATAATGCATTTTGACCAGAGCCAAAACGCAGGCTAGGAGAGCTACGGGGAACTACAAGATACGAGGTAGTTTGGGACCCTATTATTGCAAAGGGTTTGGAAGAGGAACTTGCTTCTTTTTCCTGAGTAATTGGAAGAGATGGAACGGTCTGGTGAAAAAGAAAATGATGTGTGTGAAACCGTACTTTAGGAAGACTTTTCTTTAATAGTTTCATATGAGATGGATTATAAGGAAGCAAAATACGAAAGGAGAAGAAACAGAAGAGGAAGAGATGGACGATATGTCGTATGAAGAGGAATGCCGATCGATACACGTATCTAGGGAGACAGGGAGAGTCAGGACATGGGATGTCCTGTCTGTTAAGAATAATAAAAAAATAACAAAAATTTAAAATGCCTATTTTTATGTAAAATTAACAAAATATCAATTGCTCATATAAATTATTACTTAAATTTTAAGTAATGGTGGCTATGGTGATGGAGATTATGAGAAAAATAAGGGTCCCTGCCCCAAGCTACTCTTGGACACTGCCACTAACTGCAGTTGACCACCTATAGGTGAGGTCAGTCTCTTAACCCCTTAAAATTTTCTCTCTGAGGAACTATGATCCTTTACAGCTTTCTGGAATTTGACCAATTCTAGTCATAGGGTGTGGGCAGAAAAGAGAGAGAAAAGAGACTCTGGAGTTCCCTGGAGAAACCAATTTGAGGGGATGATGCAGACACTGGCCCCCAGTGGCCATGGCATTGTGGAAGAGATATGAGATATTCACACGGACTACTGAGTCGCGTGGAGGAAAAGGGCAAGCATGGCTTTTCTCTCAAGGGGAGAAAAAGCCACGGCCCTTGTTGGCCTTTGTTGGGTTTCTCCCTACATTACATGATGGTCCTCATTTACTCTGCACAGGTTGGCTTTAGGTGATTACCTTTTACAGAAAACAAAGGAGCGGATGCTGATAATCACATCACAGAAGAAGGATATTTGCAAATGCAAAGGGAAAAGTGGTTGAGCCGGTTACACTCCATACTGGGGAGTTTTAGCATGGATTTTAGGAAGTTACAGTAAGCACTTGCTGTCTCAATTCAGGGTGAGGGGGTTTTAGCAAAGCAAGACTCAAGGTGGCCTAGGCACATTGCAGGCCTGATTCCCCACGGGAGAACCTATCTGTGGGGGTGGGTCCTGTGCATCTCTGAGTGGGAGCTGGGCTCACACCATGTAGAACAGTCTCCTACATGAGGGAGTGATAGACTGAACGCACAAATCTTGGAAAGTGGCTGGGGTGAGGTGGGGATTAACATTCACTGAGTTCCACATACCAAAGCTGGGTGCTTTGCAAAATCCTCCTCATGTAATCTTCGTGGAAGTCTTCCAGGGCACTTCTGCATACCATGCTCCTGTTTAAAGGTGAGGAAACCATGACTCAGAAGAGAGAGGTGAGGTAATTTTCCTCATATAACAAGTAGATAAAAGAGTAAGATTGAGCTTAAGCTTCAAATCCTGCAGCCTTTCTATTCTGTTTGAGAGATGGCCTAGACAAAAGTCAAGAAAGAATTAATAAGTTTAGGAAAATCCATAATCAGGAGTTGAGAGAGTAAATTGATCCAGCAAAAGAGAGAAAGAAGATTAGGTCAGTGAGGTAGCAGGAGAGCTGGGAGCACATATGGCCACCAAATCTAAAGTAGCAGAATTTTAAAACTGAAGTCTCAGCTAACAATATGTAATACTGGGAACAAAGCAAAGAGACTATGACCTGAAAAAACCCATTGTATTTGGCAATAAGGAATTACTGGTTGTCATTTTTTCTTTTTTTTTTTTAAATCTTTGTCTGAGGTTATGTTTATTGATTTTAGAGAGAGGGGAAGGAAGGGAGAAAGAGAAGGAGAGGGAAATCAGTGTGAGAGAGAAACATCTATTGGCTGCCTCTCATCTGTGCCACAACTCAGGACTGAACCACAACCTAGGCATGTGCTTTGACAGGAACAGACCTGACACCTTTTGGTTTACGGGATGATGCCCAACCACCTGAGCTACAATGGCCAGGGCAGGAATTACTGGAAGACTTAAGAAGTGCTGATTCAAGTGAATGACAAGGAAAGAAACGCCCTAGGGAGTATTTATTTCATGTGATGTTAACAGGTTTCTGGGAAAAAAAATGCTTCCATGGTCAAATGGGCTTGAAAAATATTTGATTAAATTAACAGCATCCATTATTTGGCTAATCTGAATTTATGGCTTGCAGATATACATTGCTCTATGGAAATAATTATATATAACTATCAAATGTTCAAAGAACTATGTTGTATAAAAAGAATTGTGAAAATATTATACAAAACTTTTGACTTTGCTTGGTTTTTATAGTTCATGATGGAGAAGATCTCAATATATTATACCTGTAGGAAGAAAAGAATAATTCAGAACAAAAGGAGTGTGGAGATGCAGAAAAAAGACACTATAGTATTTTTTATAAGGATTTAAAAATGGGAAGAAAATACTCTTTGTTAAAACTAAAAGAGAATATGATTTTTCCTTTAAGTAATGGGCTGTTTTTCAAAAGGATAAAATATATGGAAATGTGCGTAACAAGAATTTTTCAAAACCTGTGTGATGAGAGATATAAAAACACTGTTCAAAACAGTAGGTAAGTGGATTTAAATGAACGCTATCTTAGTATGCTAGGACTGCCAGAACACAATAGCAGAGACTGCGTGACTTAAACAATAGAAACTAATTTTCTCACAGTTCAAGAAGCTGAAAAGTCCAAGATCGAGGTGCCAGAAGAGCTGGATTCCTCTGAGGTCTCTTTCCTTGTTTTGCAGATGGCCATCTTCTTGTACCCTCACCTGGCCTTTCTCTGTCCTGAGTATCCTGGTATCTCTTCCTTTTCTTAAAAGGACACCATTCCTCTTAGATGGGGCGTCTACTGTTATGACCTCATTCAACCTTAATTGCCTCTTTGAACATCCCGTCTCTAATTACAGTTGCATGGAGAGGGGGTGGCTAGGGTTTCAACACATATGTTTGGGGAGTATACAATTCAGTCTACAATAAACGAGAATATGTTTTTGGTAAGGAAGCTTCAACTTTATTGGTGTGATCCCAATAAAGATCCCTATAAGCTTCTAATGGGATTGAACAAATTGGTCCTAAAGATCGTATAAAAAACACAAAATAGCTAAGAAAATGGAGGAAAGGGAAACCCTGAGTAGAGCCTAGATATTAAAAATACAACAGAGCTTCTATAATTAAAACACTAAGGAACTGACACATGAATAGAAAGATCAATGGAAAAGAATGAAAGTTCATAAATAGATCCAATTATTTATAAAAACCTAATATATGATATGATAAAGGTAGTATCTCAAAACTAGGGAAAAGATAGGCTGTTTAATCAGTAGCTAAAATTGGGACAATTAGATTGCTTTGGAAAAAAAGTTAAAATTAGAGCCATTCCTCTCAACTATACACAAGAATAAATTCCAAATTAATCAGAGCTTTAAATATAGAACCAAACCCAAGATATAGAAAAATAAAATACAATATGATTGAACTTTTTCATAACCTGGGTATAAGGAAATGTTTCCTAACTATGACTAAAAGTGCAGTGCAGTAAAAAATTGATAAATTTAGATTTAAAAAGTTAAAAAAACCTTTAGCATGGCAAAAATTCACTATGAGCAAAGCCAAAAGACAATTAAAATGAGGTATTTTTAACATATCAGAAACTAAAGGCTAATATCATTAAATAATAAAGAACATTTTTAAATCAAGAGAAAAACTCCCCAGAAAATCCTATGGAAGAAAATGGCCAAAAAACGTGCAATGAAAATTCACAAAAAGCTGTAAAGTTGTCCTTAAACTTATGAAAAAAGTTAAATTTTAGTTATAAAAAGAGAAATGGGAATTAAAACCACACTGAGATGCTGTTTCTCACCCACTGTATTGGCAAAAATTCTGAAGTTTTTAAAGTCAAGGCTGTGGGGAAACAGACCCTCTCATACATTGTTTAGGGGAATGAAAAATTATATAAGCCATAAGAAAAGGAATCTGGCAATTCTTAATAAAACTACACATTTATTACCCTTTGACCCAGAAATCCACTTCTAGAAATTATCCCTGAACATGTGCAGTCACAAAGTTATTCATTGTAGCACTATTTGTAATTGCAAATATTGGAAACTACCTAAACGTGCAAGCTTTGGAGTTAGTTGAATGAACTGTTGTACACGGAGGAAATGGAGGAGCTCTGTAGTTGTATCAAGAATGAAGGTTATCTCTAAGAACAGATATAGAATGATTTCCCAGAAATATTATTAAATAAAAACAAAGTGAAAAAGAGCATTTAAAACATGCTACTTTTTGTGTAAGACAGAAGGGAAAACATACATATAGCTGCTTATAATTCTGAGGAGAAATAGAATGAACCAGAAGACAAAAACGTTGGTTGTCTACAAGGGGTTGTAGGAGGTAGGGCCCAATAGGTTAGAAGGACTATAGGAGTGCATGGCATTTTGCTGAGTATACTTTTTTGTATAGTTTTGATTTTTGAAAGCATTTTAAGGCTCTAAAAATTCAAAATATAAAAGTAGTCATTAAGAAGAGGGAGCACTAAGCCTGAAAGCAAATGGAAATAAATTAATCTCATTGTATTTTAGGTGAATGCTATAATCTCCTAGAAGGGAGATAAGAAAAGGAATAGAAAGGGAAGGAAAAGAGAAGGAGAAGAAGGAAGAGGGAATTCAAGTTAATTAATGAGCACAGTATTTCACTGTGTCTTGGACAGGGTAGAGTGCACATGGCTGTGTGTGTTGGGCAGGGTAGGGTGTGTATAAGTGTGTGTGTGTGTTGGTCAGGGTAGGGTGTGCATGGGTGTGTGTGTTGGCCAGGGTAGGGTGTGTATAAGTGTGTGTGTGTGTTGGGCAGAGTAGGGTGTGCATGGGTGTGTGTGTTGGGCTGAGTAGGGTATGTATGGGTGTGTGTGTTGGGGTGGGTGGTGGGGGATGAGAAATGGGTATAAATCTTGAACTTTTTTAGTAATTTTGTTTGTTGTATAGTACTGGTGAAGAAATTCTGAAACTATTTTAGATCTATTATAAGATTGACTGAGTAAATGAATAAATGTGATGTTGGGAACTGGATGTTCTCTGTGGAAGAAGGAACATGCAAATGTGGAATATGAAAAAGCAAGAAAAAACTCTGTAAGGTATGAATTGGAATTGAAAGAATATTAGAGATTTTGATCTCTAATACCCTTCCCCACTAAAAGGAAAGAAGGGCTCATTAGAAGAATGATTGATCTCAGAACCAGAGAAGGGTAGGTACAAGATGAACTTGGAATATCTTGTTATACCAACTAGTAAGGAAATGCTAAGAAAAAAAGAAGATGTTACAAGGACATTCACTGGAATTAGCTTTGAAGGGCTCTTGTTATATAGAACAGACCCAGGGATGGGGGTGGCGAATGATATACTATTACTGAATAGACCCCCTTGTGCTCCAGGGGTCCATTCAGTACTAGGTTCCCCCCATACCAGGTTCCTCCCCTCCCCCCGTACTAGGTTCCCCTTGCCCACTGCCAGAGAAAGACGTCTCTCAATGCCAGAGATTGGTGGAAAGGAAAGGGATTATTTATTTAAAGAGTTATACAGACTTACAGTAATGACTTAATGTCTTCATTAAAAATACTAAAGTTCTTTAGAATACCCACAAATGCACAGTCCTTCCTTCTCCCCTTTGCCCAGTCCAGGGTACTGTATCTCAGGAAAAGAAGTAGAAGTCCGTTGTTCAGGCAGCCCTTCGGTTCTGGCACCATCAACTGTGCCGCTGCCTTGATCTCCAGTTAATCCAAAACTCACATGGCACCTTCTTGTGGCCCATCAGCAAGAGTTCTCACATCCCTTTCCTTCCTACAGAGTCTCTCCTGCATTTTTCCAAACTGCTGAGAGCTCTGCATCGCTGCTACATCTTGCTTTCCAGCTTCCCAAGCTATGTGGCCAAAGGGAGCACCCTAAAGCTGCATGGTCCCAACTTTAACCAAAGTCGTGTGGTCCCAAAAAGCTCCAGCCTGGCTTCCTTGTCTGGGTTTAAATCCCAGCACAAATCATCCTCTGCAGTCCCATTTCCGACTCCTCTCCCAATCAGTTACACCTGCCAGCATTCCTGCATTCTTCCAGCTTTACTGGGCTGCCATAGTAAGTCCAGGCAGGCGTGGCCCCACAGCGTGGAGCCAATCATCTGCAAGCTTTTATGCAGGTGCTCTACCCAGAGGGAGTTGCCTCCCAGTTACATCATGGGTTGAAGTCACTCCCATCCCCCTAGCTCAAGCATGGCCACACCTATTTAATGTATCCATGAAACCAGTTAAAGGTTATAGATACGTTAAATGACCATTCTAGAGGTTATCTGCAAAACTTGCTATTCAAAACAACTCTCAATGGCCCTGCTCCATGTGTCCCATCCCTCAGCTCAAACTTGGGGTGAGGACATCCTTATATATATTTGTCTAATATTTCCTGGACACCCTGAGTTCTGGACCCCATTACAAATCCCTGTTTGCCACCTCCCCCCCCTTGGCTGTACCCTGTTACACTCTGACTGGCCAAGTCTGAAACAATTTAAGGAACAAAAAAAATAAGTATAGGAGTAAATCCTAACCCAGTGAAAATTGTAGTAACTCACAAGTCTGATGATACTGCAGGCAGGGAAAGGAAGAGCACTTGCTTATAGTAAAATGTTAAAAACTGACTGCTCTGGAATTAAAAAATAATAAATTTTGCAGCCATCATAGTGAAGATTGGATTAAACAAGCATCATCAATAGTGGCTAATCTAGAGAGAAATTTTACTTAAAAGCAGGATATTTGTATGGTTTTTTAGTGTCTTCTCACAGATTGCTTGTGAGTTGCAAAGAGGGATAAAAATAAGTGCACAGAGAAGAAGTCAGATAACAGCTTGACCAGGTGATCAAAAGTAGTATCTCCAATGAGGGACAGACAGAAGGCCTGGGGCTCAAAATGTGATACCCGAGGAGGACATAGCATTACCTATGCATTTGCTGGCTGAGCATAAATTGAATCACATAAAAACTTAAGAAAATTATAAAATGACAAAAATTTTTTTAAAAAAGGGAGGTTGGACTGTATTCTCCAAAAATGTTCATGTCATTAACCTCTTCCAGACAGTAGGATGTTGAGGAGACATGACAAATACAGTATCTGAACCTCAGCTGGGTTCTGTATTGGAGGGGGAGATGCTACAAAGACATTCAACGGATAACATTGAATGTGGACAGTTGATTATATAATTGATTGCCTTGGAGACTGTGTCTATTCTTAGTACACATTGAAGTATTGAGGGGCAAAGGACCATGCTGTACAGACATATATAACAGCGTGAAGTGTAGACAACGGGCATATCTGGAGAAAGAGTATTTGGGTTTTCATTTAAACAATTTTTATTTTTGTAAGTTTTTGAAAATTTGCAATTATTTCTAAATTGAAAGTCTATTTTAAAATGGCATATTTTATAAGAGCATTAAAATAACAGAAGAGGGTTTAAAATGTAATATTTAGCAAGCAAGACAATGAATGCAAATTGTTATGGCAGTTAGACAAATTCTTCTCTAAAATATTTGCTTGATTTAGTAAGTAGGCAAATGGAAAACAAGCTTGTGTTGTACAATATTTGTTCAAAGTCACAGCTTATATATCTTCTCTTCCTATTTCATCTGTTTCTAATGCCACAGGAAGAGTTATAAATATTTTCAAATGAATAAAGTCAAAAAAAACAATTAAAAAGTTCTCATTCCTACAATAAATAGCTCTGCTCCTTCAATCAGTTATAATGATTCATTTATTTGGCAAAAGTAAATGTGATTAACTCAGATAAACAACAAAGGTAATTTCTTAGATGACTGGCAAATCTAATGGAATCTATTTTCAGCTAAGAAATACCTGAGAAACCCACAGCTGGTCTTCTTAAATGGAAAGTGGTAATTAATGCGTAGTGTCAAAGGATGAACACCCTCCACCGTTACATTTTTGACAAGGTATTTCTTCCCCTTTCATTTGTGCACTGTTTATCTTGAGTATTGTCCATGGTATCGGACACCTTTTGTGTGCTCCTCACTTGTCTCTGAGGCCTTTGTCAATTTGTTCTAGCCCCAGGCACTGAGCAACCAGCTGGGCATAAACTAGGGCCAATTCCACAGAATAAACTGACATCACTTTGCTTTCTAACCTCTCTGCATAGTCTCACCTTCTGTTCTTAGACACTAATGTGAGGCCACAAAGACATGCTTGGTGTTCACATCCACGCAGCTCAGATGGATGAGGGAATGAGCACCTCGCCGAATGAAACTTACATGATGGAAGACTGAGCCAGTCTAGATGAACAGTTCTAAGAAGGAGCTTTATATATGGCCTGTTGGTGGGAGGCACTGTAAGATCTAGGAATCAGTTTTATTTAATAGCAAGAGGTCACTTGCTCAGTAATGCATCTTCTTAAAGTGGCTCTCACTTTTTCCTTGCCTCCTTCTCTCTTTTCCTTCATTCTTGCTCCCTGGGATTATATTCTGTAATAAAATGGTAGCACATAAGCCTCACTTCAGGCTCTAACTTCTGAGGAATCCAAGTTAATTCAGTTATTAGTTGCTCAATGAATATTGAAGAGTATGGGAAAATCACAAGTACTTGATTTGTGTTTTTATTTTGAGGCTTAACATCCTGTAGCACGGAAACTATTTTTTTTTACTCTCAATTATACCAAGACAACCTCCAAACGATTTTTGGTGTGTGTGGTTTATCCAAGGCAGAGATAGGTCGGGCTGATAGAACAGGAAGTAAAGAGGGCTGCCCTCCTGCTTTGGTCCATTCTAGGAGCCAGGGTCTTCACCTATTTCTATTGATACCTGGAATAGCACCTACAAAATGGAAAAAGGAAGACTTGTTGAACTTATATTATGTGATGTGAATTAAATATAAATAGAAAAAATTAATTCTAACTATTTTATAGCAAGACATCTGATGGACCTTCCATATAACCTTCACCAAAAAAAACTTTCTCTTGGGATTATGTTGCCTTTTTCCTATGTGGTCTGTGTTTTTGTATTGAACCTGTTGTTAATGAAAGCCCATAGTCTTGACCTCTGCCACTGCTTACAGCTAATTTCAACCACCCCTTCTGTATCAATGAAACTTTGGTTTTCTTGAATGTCTACTACATCCTGCTTTGTTGCTAATCTCAAAAATTACTTTCACTTGCGAGAGATAGCTATACAATACTTTGTTTTTACTACCTCATCTCTACTTGTCCTCTTTGTGACAATGAGATATGATTTTGTTTTTTTTTTTAATTATGTAACTCTCCTCCATTTCCAGACATGAACTTTTTGAAAATGACTTAAATCTCAGGCTCCAAGATCCAATTAGTGTATTTTACCCTAGCAACAGCAATTGGTGGGCAGATTCGAAAATTAAGATGGTAAAGGCTAAAGAGATTTGATTTTGAATTTTTTATTCAACTTTTTTTGGAAAGAAAATCTCCTATTGTACTGAACTGATATTGCGATGGTGTGAGCCTGAAGCTACCCTACAAAATCTGAGAAGGTGGACAATCCTGACGAAGTAGAACTGAGAGATGGATCCTGGTGACAGCATCCGATTCTTAAATGAGGCCACTGGTGAAGCCAGCCCCTCTTATAGATTTTACAATTATGTGAGCCAATAACTTCTCTTCTTTGTTTAAACTAGATTAATTGGGCTTTTTAATTACTTAAAACTAAAAGATTCCTGATGGCAAACTGTTCAGTTCTGAACTCACAGCCTTGTCCTCCTACTTGATTCTTTTCGGTATTCCTTATTCTAGCAAATGACAGTGTCATGCACCCAGTTATGCTAGCTAGAAACCAGGGAACCATCTTGGCATCTTTGTCTTTCTCAAGGCCTATATCTAATCCACCAGTGAGTTCTGGATATTTTCACATTTATATATTACTTGACACTACTGCTCTTTGTCCAACATAGCCTCGTCTTTGACTCGGGCTAGTGAAACAAATCAAAAACAAAACAGAACTCCTAAATATCTCTGAGCATCATCTTATGCACCGTTCAATGCATTCTTCAACCAGAGGATTTGTTTTCCAAAGTACGAATCTGAACATATCATCCTTCTCCCACCCCAGTCCTCTGATTAAAACCCTACCGTTACTGTTAGGATAATGAAAACTCGTGTGAGAAGGTCTGGCTTTCACAAACCCATTTGTTCTCTTACACCCCTGCCCCCACCACTCAGGGCCTTTGTACGTGTTGATTCTTCTGCCTGGATGTTCTTCCCTTCTCTTTTTAGATCTTGACTCTGAGCCATTTCCTCAAATAAGCCTCCTCTGGCCCCTTTGATTAAGTTCAATAATACTATTATAACTTCTCATGTCACTATGTGCTTCATTTGAGGTCTGTCCCAAATTAGGGGTCATTCTTCTTTTTTGACCACATTTTTATTCTTTTAACAAGAATGAGATGCCAAGACAGAAACCAGTCAAAAACTTCACACATTCTATTTTTTTTTTTTAGCTATTAAAAGCTGTGTCCAAGCTATACTTCAGTATTAGCTGCCTTGCCATTTGTGTAAAAGTGGTCCTGATCCCAGGGCAGGTGTTGATAGGACAGACATGTGGATGAATGCTGAGAGGAAGCAGTGAGGTGGGAGGAGGTGAATATGAAAAAGGGTTGATGCAGAGCAGATGGACTAGGTGTCCTAGTTTTTTGTTTGTTTGTTTGTTTTTAATAACATGCTGAATAGGAAGAGGTTGATCTTATTAACCCTGGCTTAAAACAAAATTGTTGTAATGTCTCTCTAATGTTCAAGTAAGTAGTCCATACTGTCATCCCAGAGTAGACTTAATAGATGTGGCAGCTAATGGAATGTGCTGCTCATATCTCTCCTGAAGTGAGAACATGCTGCAAAGAGAAGAGTTAGCTAATGGCCTCCAGATACTATACCTCTGGCATCCGTTGCTGTGTCCATGGCAGGGAGGCTACATGGTCCCTGGGCTGCTCTAAGCCAATAACTGAGCATGGCAGGTATGCTAGAGCTGAGCCACGCTTGCTCAACCCAGGACTCTTCTAAGGGGCAAACTTTACTCCCGGGTGCTCCTTTGGCCTGGTCGAGACTTTCTGAGATCTGCACTGCGGTCTGAGGGGCTGTGTCTACCCACTCATCCTTCCTCCTCTCCTTTCACAAGTGTTGGGGAGCATCATGGTTTGAAGGCTCTTCTCATATACTCCTGCTCCTTCTCCTTTATTCTTTATAGTTATTACCCTCCAATTACCCTTTGCACATTGAATTATATCTTGTCATGTTCTTCTTAGAGGATCTGAACTGACACATGCATTCATTTGGGAGCTGCTTGTGGAAGAAAGGGGTGTGGAATGTTCTCCTCTCTCCGTTGGCCATATCTGAAGGGAATGGAGTAGAAAAAGTGTTGGGGGAGCAGATCCTTTCTTGACCATCTGGATGTTGGTGATGGCTAATGGACTGTATACTTCTGAGTTGGTCATCACCATTGATCAAATTCATTCCAAACTTCTGAGTTGATCATCACCATTGACTACATTCATTCCAAATCTCCTGATGAGGGAACCCAATAGATCTGGATGGTGATGTACTTGTCTCTGAGCAGCTGCCTAGGCATCTGTGGTTTCCATGAGGTATTCGGCTGCAACATCTACCTGAGGGCCATTTTACCTACAACTCTGATGAACATGGTCCGTTTGGCAAAAGCTTTTCCTTATATTTCTAATATATACTTTTTAATGTCCTTATCTTCCTGTTCTTGAGATCTGTGGGTGTGGTTTTGATCCAATTGTTCCTGTCTTTCAGGAAACATGGTATGTATGGCAGGAAGTAGCATTGGGGCTTGAACCTTGATCTCTTTGCCTGACCTTGCCACAGTTTCTCTCCCCGAGTTCTGGTGGCAAGACCTGAGTGAGGCTCAGCAGTCAAGCACTTGGCAAGCAAAGTGAGTCTCCTCTTCCTGCAGCCCCTCTGTGATACAGCTGTTGCTCTCAGGGAGCCCCCACAGTAGGAGTGAGTGAGTGGGAGTGAGTTCATGCAACAAAAGCTCTAACATCCAGGAACTTGAATCTCACCCAAACAGAACTTTTCCTACTCTTCAGCTCATTTTTATTTTTATCTTTCTTCCCCTTGCAAGGGGTCAGGGGTTATGAAGATCAACTCTTCTGGTTTGTGCAGATGTTCCTTTTGGTCTCACATGATAAATTCTTCTCTGAGCTTAATCCCTTAATTTAGGGCATTTTGGAGTGGGTATGGGAAGAGCCAGGAAAGGGAAGGAAATTTGTTATCTTAAGTGGCTGTCAGGTTAAATGTATGTCTTGCAAGTCACTTAATAATGTCAGCCTTAATGGGGATTATATAAGATAATACATGTAGTGTTTAGAATAGCACCTGGACAAAGTAAACAATCAGTAATAATTGTTTTTGATTGATTAAAAATTAAAATAGAAAATAATTTTTATGTAAAAATATTATATTGCATATTTCTTCTTGGTTTTCCCAATGAAAATAAATTTTTAAGGCATATCATTTTGTTCAAAATGACAAAAGAAAGCATTATATTGTATTTATGATTTTAAAAATTATGGAATTCTGATTTACTGGGCAACTTGTTCATTTGTAGGTGGGGATGTGACAAAATGGCACATATGACATTTTATAACAGCAGGGTGGGAATCCAAAGGAGAAAATACTGTGGTAAATTTCCTTCAGTGTCATCTGCTGTCTGATGCTGTGCTTCTCTCCCTCGGGAATTCCTCCTCTGCTTATACATTGAAGTATTTCTAGCTCACCGGTAAATGACTTCTACTGTGTGAAAACACCAACGTGTTTGCCACTATAATATAGTGCCCTCTGAAAGGCTCATTTTCACTCTATTATGATTTGCATCACTGTATATACATTATTTAGTGGTCTGCGTCCTTAACCACTCAGCCACCTTACCCACTATGGGCATGTTGTTTGAACTGAGCCACTGTGACTCACTGGGTTGTATTTCCCGGGCCTTTATACTATTACTATGCCCAAGTTCTATAGCACATTTTCCCTCAATTATCATAATGGTATGACTTTAAAAATGAGTGATCATTAAAATATCATTTTAGAACAATTCTAGTGCTTAACTGCTGCCATTATTTGTACTTCTAGGTAAATAATATTTTGCAGCAAACTACAGTCTACCATCTGACTTCGTAAGTAAAGTTGCATTGGAACATAGTCATTCTGATTCATTTATGCGTTATCCATGGCTGCTGTTGCCCTACAGTGGTGAAGTTTTGTAGTTGTAAGACCAACCATATGACCCTCAGGTCTGAAGTATTTCCTGTCTGGTCCTTTGCGGCGAAAGCTTGTCTACTTCCGTTCTTCAGTGTGATTATTTCTGCCTAAGAATGCCCACCACCAGAACACACAGGTGGGCTTCTCACGCCTTCCCTTAGAGATAGGTCTTTGGCCACTTCTGCAGAGAAGGGAGGGGGACACACTTATTTTCTAGATTATTTTAATTGGGTTATTTGAGCAGAGGGAATTAGAAACAATCAATACTACTGCTAGAGAATCTACCATCCCCTCTCCATTAAGTCCACTGCAAATTTATTTTTAGATGTGTGGCTTTCAAGATCCAGTTTCCTTCTTTTTGGGGAATTATATTAATGTGATATTATGAATGTGATTGGAAAAGAAGAGAAGGATGATCAGATTTTTCCTTTTATTTATTTTTTGTCTCAATTTGACAGTCTTTCCTCTCAGCTCTGGGACTCATCAAGTATCCATGCTCCTGTAATATTAATAATCTGAATAGCAGAGGGAGGCCTTGGAAATCTACCTCAATTTTGCAGTGGCTACTGCTTACATTTCCTGCAGTTTCTTTATCACTGGATTGAGTATAGCAGACTTTCTCACTGTCTCCTTAATGTGTCTTGTCTTCTACTCCATATTTTCCTTTTGTTTCTGTCAATAGTACTTTGCAATTTTGTAAAAAATCTCTATTTTTCAGTTCACTAAATCTCTCCATTGCTAAATCTAACCTGTTGCTTTTTAATTTTGATATTTTTTCATTTTTTGAATTTTTATTTGGTTCTGTTTTCTATCTTGCTGGCCAATTCTAAGTGTATTGTATCTGTTTAATATTTTCAATATTCTATTTTGAAAATATTAAACATACTTATTTAATAGTTTAGGTCTGCTTATTCCAATATCTATCCTTTATTGTCTCTGTCTGCTATTTGTCCTGTCTGCCAGCTTTTATTCAGCATGTTTTGTTTCCTTCTCAGCTGAATTTTTGATTGTGAACTTACATATCTTAGAAAATTACCTCTGAGAATTTTTGTTGATTCTCTGTGCAAAATTAATTTTTCTACAGTGTATTTGCTTTTTATGCCAGGCTTCTGGGAATATTTAAATTACTCTTGGCTTAGGCTTTTAAAATACATGGGCAATGTGGCGTTTGGCTCTCAAATCATGAGAATGCAGATTTGTATGACAACTTCTTAGAGACATTTATTTTTCTTTACATTTTTTCTTTTCACACAAAGCTAAAACTGAGAATTCTCTAAATGTAGAGGCTGTTTCTAGCTCCAATTGCCCTTTGGTGGTCCTGACTTTGTGGAAGAAGTCTTTGATCCAGACTCCCACTCTGCTTAGGCTCTTGTCTACTGTCAGTAGTCCCTTAAAATTCAGATTTTAGGTCATGAAAAATTAGTAAGTGCTTGCATGGGAAAAGCTGGCTCTGGCACTAACTTAAATTTTTGTGCTTTGTTAGACTCCTCTGAATAATTGTGTTCCTTCCCACCAGCTTCATTATATATCCAAAATTTTGTTACATTAAGAAAAATTTTTTTGGCATTTTCCGGTGCGTTGTCTGGAAGGGATTTTACCTCATGTTTATATGGCCATATTGCTGAAAATGCTCATTCATTTAAAAATGCTCTTTTTATCCATTCTTATATGTTTATGTTTCTCAGCCTTCTTCCCCTACAACATCTCTAAAGAATTTTTCCCACTATCCTCATGTTTTCCATTTTCATCTTCTTTCAAGTCCTTTACACCTTACCCTGGGGCAATTGCAAGGACCTCTAATATGGACCCCCCACCACACCCTCTTACATCATTTCCAAGTTCATCCTGAATGTGATAGCCAGAAATCTACTTAGACAAACAAAATGCAAAAGAGTCAGCAACAACATTTTGTTTCAGCATCTTGGAAAAATGCTCAGAAAAATCTTCAGCAATCTGAGAAAAGGTGATTGTGTTGTTGGAGGAAACCTGTAATAAATGTGTGTGTGTGTGTATGACAATCAGATAAGTACTATTGTAAAGCAGGTCTAAGAGGCTATCTCTAGGATCAGAGAGGAAGGAGAGATCAAAGCTGACTGGACAGAGGAATGGGATTCTAAATGGCTTTACAGAAAAGATGGCCTTGCAGTCAAGTAGTTGTTATCCAGGTGAACAGAAAGTAAGAGAAAGTATTTCAGGAGCAGAGTATGTGCAAAGACACCACTGCTTGTGGTTTATTTGGAGATAAGAAAGTTGAGTAAGATATAGGACAGAGGACACTTAAGTGATAAAAGATGTAATTTGGATTCTGTTCTGCAGAAACATATAACAAGAATAATACCTCTTCAGTTCTTTCTTGTATTTTATCATAGTTCACCAACCCAACAGGTTGGCAGAGAGATAGTCTTTTGTTCTACACATAGGAAGTTGCTTTATTAGTCACCAGTACATGCCATATCTGTGGTTTAAATTTTCTGTACTGCATCTTTCCAAATGGGTTTTGAGTTTCATCTTGAATGCCTTTAGTAATAGATAGAGTGGGACAGGTGTTAAGTCCAGGTTCAGGAGTCAAATTGTGTGGGTTCAAATCCTAGCTCATTGCTATAGTAGATCACGGCCAGACCTGTTGCTCTAAAGATTCATATGGGCACACTGACCAAGCAAAACCCAAAATACGGAAACAATTAGATTAGGTAACAGTGGCTCAGACAGAAATTATGAACCTGGAGCCTCTATAGCAGGGCCTGAACAACGTGATGCTCTCCCAACCTAAAAAGAAATAAAGGGCAAGTACAGTGTTGCAGATCTTTCCGAAGGGGAGGATCTGGGCACCACATGACCTGCTGAAACTACTCCACTTCTGGCACACTTCCTTGAAATAAAACATTGGCACTAGAGAGTCTTATGTCCTTCCCATCTTGTTCTTAGGTGTATTTTTGCATTGCTTACTAGTTGAAGTAACAGTAAAACAAGAGGAAAGTTAACCTTAGCTTATTCAGGGTAATCAGTCTTGTTAATCTGAACCCAGACTACCCTTTGCATAGCTTAATCACTTACAAACCATGATTTGCTCATCTGTAAAATGGGACTGATTTGAGGATTAAATGATGTAATGATTGCAAAGTGCCTGGCTCACAGGGAGAGTGAACTAAGGTCCATATTATTATTAAGTCATTATTTCATATGGTTACCCATTCCATCTGCACCTGTTCTTTCTCATCCAGAATCAGATGGTCATGCCTATAAACTCTACATCTTGGTTATTGTTCCGAAGTTTCGTAGAATGAACCAAATTCCTTTTCCACAGCTGTCCTATTTTCATGTTATATTATTCAACTTGTCCATCCAAAATCTGTTCCCTCAGCCTCCTGCATCTTAGTTCATGGCCCTCTATCTTTCCGTTTGATTAGACCAAAAATTTCAGCATCAGCATCGACTCCTCTCTTTTTCTGACATTCCAAATCTACTCTTTTACACCTCTCTGCTACATCTCATCCAAGTGACCGGACTGCGTTCCTCGGTTTTCTGCAGCGGCCTCTTTAATCAGTCTCTCCGTGTCTATACTTACTCCCACTAATTTATCTCAATGCAATAATCAAAGTAATGTGATAAAATTAAAATTTGGTTCAGTCTGCTACTCTTTTGTTTAAATCCTCGAATGGCTTTCCATCTGAGTCAGAGTAAATGACAAAGTTCTCTTAAGATGGCCCTATATAATTTGAACTCCTGTATCTCTTATCTCATTTACTATACTCCATTTTGTTCGCCTATACACAGACTGACTCTCCTCATTCTGGTATTTGTGCTATGGTGTGAATTTTGGAGTCCAAATGCATGATTTTACATTATTTATATGGAAATATCTTTGGCTTAGATGTGACTTTTTAATATCACTTTAAATTCTGGTGCTCTTATCCAGCTAATGACTGTCCTGAATGTATGTCATGTTTACATTAGATTAACATTAGATTAACATGTTAATTATGTTTCATTCACAGAAACCATTAGTAAAAATGTTGAACAGATCCAATTGGAGAACAAAGACCTTTCCTTTGTCACTAGAGACTTTTAGATAAAACTATGAAGATTACTCATCCAGGTGCAAATATATGTGTCTCTTCATCCTACATTTCTCAAACTTGCTCTGTAGCAAGATAAGGAACTCAGAGTAAATGAACTGCTCATGGACACATGGCTAGTAAGCAGAAGATATGGATTTAAACTACTAATCCAACATTCTTCTCCAACATTGCATAATATGCTAGCATTTTCATATTCTATAACACTAAGCACAGTGTTTTGCAAGTTCTTGATGAACACATTTACTGTTGATTAGTAAACCTTGCTTTGATCCTCCTGAAAGGTAAGTCAACTGGGTGATTTTTCCTCCATGGGAAGTTTGCCAATGTCTGAGACATTTTTTACTATCACAAATAGAATATGCTATTAGCATCTAACAAGTAGAGGCCATGGATACTGCTAAACATCTTACAATAGCCTCCGACAACAAAGAATTATTTGGTCCAAAATGTGCTGAGACTGAGAAACCCTGACTTAGAACTTAGCTTTATTGATTTATAAGCAGTTAAGGGAAGGTCTAAAAGT
Source organism: Anoura caudifer (assembly GCA_004027475.1). Taxonomy (NCBI): domain Eukaryota; kingdom Metazoa; phylum Chordata; class Mammalia; order Chiroptera; family Phyllostomidae; genus Anoura; species Anoura caudifer. Next base: position 253,622 of record PVKU01001323.1, on the reverse strand, counting down.
GTACCAAAGCAAGCTGACTGTCTTTTCTCTCTGTTTTTCTTGTTAATGGACCCAGCTTTTAAATAAAACAAAAGCACACTTGAGCTGACCAAAAAAAAAAAAAAGATACATAAATAAAACCTTACAGTCCTTCTCTTTTTAGTACCTGAGCTCCTTTACTTGTACTGACAGGTGATAGCCGAGAACCAGCCACCCTCCTCAGCTGGGATAAAGTTGTACTCATTACATATTCATGCTTCAATGTCATTCTTAACTGAAGAAATTCAGGGCACATCATTAATTAAAGCAATGAATTCCCCAGAAACAACACTAATTAAACCTCAAAATCAAAACAGCATAAAAAAGCAGACCTCATTTTTCCATCCCATCTGAGCAACTGAGAAAAATCATACATCTTCATCAGGCCAAGTGGGGTATGGTGGGGATTCATCAAAAAGGCAGGCCAGCCACTGTCACTTAGGCTTGCTTTCTCTTGTTTCCGAAAATAAGCCATGGGCAGAGCTGCCGAGAAGGAAATAGCTGGCTAACTCTGGCAGTGCTGTCATTTATATGGTATGTGTTTTATCTTCTGTGAGGAGGTGGTAGTATATTCTAGAGCGGCAGGCGGGTTGGGATTTAAGGAGTCCGAGATCCACTTTCTTAATCTCGATGACCATGGTCCTCTGCTTTTCTTCTCCATACTTGATACTTGGACAATCTCAGAGTTTAACTCCCACATAATTGCTGATTACTTCCTGTCTATATTTTCTCATTCCAGGAACTGTGCTGAATGTTTTGCATGCCTTATTTTTTTTTTAAATCCTTCAACAGCCCAATGTACTCCTATTCACATTTATAGATTACAAAATTAAGGTTTAGAGAAGTAAGCAATTTGAGATTAAATGTATAGTTAGTACAAAAAGCTGGGAATCAGACTCAACATTTTTATCCCCCTGCTCATTCTCAGTCACACTGGTTCAAGTTCCCATTAGTTTCTCATGTGAATTATTAACCCAGTTTCCTAACTAGACTCCTGGGTCTTGCTTCCTTTCACACCACCCTACACTCTGCAACCAAGTGATCTTTCTAAACTGCGGACTAACGACTCCCTTAGTTAGCCTAACTAAATGGTTTATCACTCCTGGAATTCGTTAGGTCTCGTGTTCTTACCATGTTGTTTCCCTAACTGAGATTTATTTTCCTTACAAATTTAGCTGAAAGGGTTACCCGTATTGATGGGAAGAAAGGCAGCCATACCTTTCTTATAATATAGACTATGCCGCTTGTCTTAAAAACATCTGCCTAAAAAGAGAGAAAATGGTAAACTTTTTCAATAATCCAAACATGTTTATGAAATAATTTCCTACCCACAATAATGAAATACTTTTTTTACTTTTATCAATTATGCCATTTGAAAGGAATTCTTTAGGCCCTTCACCCCTTTAGCATTGGACTGTACTGAAATTCACTACTTTTCCACTTACTGTATTTGAAAAAGATCAAAAAAGTAATTTTTAGCGTTCTGAAGGCACCCCAAATCATATTTTATTGGTTTCCTTTACCCAGAGAATTAAACACATATTCAGAGTATGTGTAGGTATACCAATTGGTATCTCTCTAGCTTCTCATTGATTGGTAAAAGCCCACTGACATTTTGACCTGTTTAGTCCACTCTTTCAGGAGGTGTTGCATTCAGGAATGTGCAGTCCTGAATCTGTTTTACTTGCCTCTCTTGAAGGACATAGAAGGACATAGATGGGTACATCCCATAGCAACTCATAAAATCCCTGGCTACTTCCTGTAGTGCCAACAACTTTCTTCTAATACACGCCATTCTATCCCTGTGCTCTCTCCTAATCTCCTCCCTCCACTCTTCTTGCTCCCGGACTCTTCCTCTCCCCCGACCTGCTGCATCAGTTTGCAGCTCTCTCTGCTCTCCTCCAGATGACAGCTCGGGCGGCTGTTGTACTCTCTATACCTCCCACATTCTGGGGACTCTAGTACATGAACTCAAAGTATTATTCTGGGGGACATCAAAATGAGAGGGAGCAGGGATGGTCAGGCAATGCTTGCAGGACTGTAGGGCCTTTGGGCTGAATATTTAAAGAAGGATACGTGTAAGTTAAGGAAACAGCGTGTGTGAGGATGTGGAACATGATGAACTCAAGGAATGGTAAGTAATTCAGTTAGACTGGAGGAAAGAGGCCAAGTAGAGGTCAGAAGAGAGAGCCGGAGAGGCATTCTGGAGCAGGTCCTGTGCAGCTGTCTGAACCACGCTGAGTGGCTTGGAACTGACTTTGAGTACGATGAAAAGCCACAGCCAAATATTTATCAGAGAAAGGAGTCGCCAGGGCTGGTGTAGGGAGTGCACTTGTAATTGGGTGGGGTTGTAGAGGATAGAAAGGCAGGATAAGGTGTTGGGTGGGGAAATTGTGGACCGGGCCACTAGAGGAGATACTGTTGCAGAACACAAAGGTCCGTTATTGTCCGCCGCCTTATGGAAAGGTGTCTCTCAAAGCCAGAGATTTGTGAAAAGGAAAGAAAATGTTTATTTAATGCTATACAGACTTAAAGTAGCGACCTAAGGTCTTCATTAAAATATCAAAGTCCTTCAGGATACCCACAGATGCCCACAGTGCTTCCTATCTCCCTCTGCCCTAAGTCAGGGTACCGTAATTGCAAGGAAGAGAAGCACACGTCCGGGATCCAGGCTCCTGACACTGTCAGCTGTGTCGTCTTCCAGGCAGGGTCTCTAATTAATCCAAAGCCATGTGGCACCTTCTCATGGCCTCACCAGCAAGAGTCCTTTCCCCCCTCTTCCAGGCAAAATCTCTCTTGCTTCCCAGGCCATGCAGCCAAAGGGAGCACCCCAAAGCCACATGGTTCTCTTCTACCAAAGCTGTGGGGAAGGGGTCCCTACTCTGGCAAAACCTCGTGGTTCTCTCTCTCCACCAAAGCTGCAGGGGTCTGCACTCTGGTGAAACTGTGTGGAATCTCTCTCTGGCAAAGCTGTGTGAGGGTCTCCACTCTGCCAAAGCCATGTGGCTCCCCCTTCACCTATGTTGCAGGGAGGGGGTCACCACTCGGGCAAAGCCGAGTGGCAATTCTCTGCTAAAGCCACATGGTGATTCTTCCTCACAGGGCTGTGGGGGTCCTGACTCTGGTGAAACCGAGTGTATTTCCCCTAAATGGCTGCCGCGTCTCAGTTTAAATCCCCGCGCCAATCCTCCTCTGTACCCCCATTTCCAACTCCTACAATCAGTTACACCTGCCAGCATTTCCGTATTATTCCAAGTTTACTGGGCTGCCATCATGGGTCTGGGCAGGTGTGTCCCCATATTCTGGAGCCAATCTTCTCCAATAACTTGGGGTTCCTCCCCCAGTCACATCTTTGGGGGAGTCCTTTCCATCCCCCTGGCTCAGAGCATGGCCACAGCTGTTTAACACATCTAAACCACCAGCCAAAGGCTATAGATATGTTAAATGACCATGCCATGGATTAGCAGCTCTGCATGTCCCTGCTCCATGTGTCCCTTCCTCCAACTCATACCTATGGGGGAAGGGGTGAGGACATCTTCTATGTCCCGCTAATATTTCCTGGACACCCTGAGTTCTGGGCCCCATTCCAAATCCCTGTTTTTGGGGCCCCCCTCCTGGCTGCACCCTGTATCAATACTGCTATAATCCAGGTTAAAAGGGACGAGAGCTGAGGCCCCTGGAAGGGAAAACGAAAAGGAGAAAATGGGTTTCCAAGCTTTGAAGTAGGTGCTTTTGACCACCATGGAGACTGACCAGGTGTCCAAAGCTGTTTGCTCCATTGACATTTGACTCTGCCCCTTGCTCAGGGAGAATTTGCTATATGTACTATCTATTGAAAAAGAAGAAATAAGCCTAAATGTGAAATGAACCACAAAAAACTATGACCAAAAATCCAGAATCAAGCGAAGGACCTGAGGGAGGTCAATCTTTTCCTTTTCAGATTGCACCTTGCATCTCCGTTCCCTCTGCTTCTCAGTTACTCTTTCTCTGCCTGCGTGACTTGGACATACAGTGCCCATGGCTAAAGGTCTCAGGAAGGCGAGGAGCCGCACATCAAACAGTGCCAAAACTACAGCACAGTGTAACTTCAGAATTTGGGCATTGCTAAGCTGGGGCCTTTGGGAAAGAACTGCTTCTTGACACCCTACATCGGGGAGGGGTGGATTCAGAGAAACTCAGCTTTTGCCTCCATAATGTTCCTCGAAAAAGCCTAAGTACTGCTTGAAATAGTGTCTCTGCTTTCCTGTTGATATGTGGCTATCAGTTTGAACCCAGGCCTGTGAAGTTGCTGGATGCTAATGACCTTTTGTTTAGAAAACATCTAAAATAAGCTTCTGAAATTATGCAATCCCCATTGCTAAAAAGCTTTCTGTGGTCTTTTGAGCAAAACGAAGAAAAATGGCCCCTAAATTCACATCCATTTTCCAATGTAAATCACCATTTTTTAAAAAATGGAGTCTACAACAAGGCAATCGTAATTTAAATTAATGAATCCTCAAGTAATGCTTGATATTGCCAATTATTTTTTCACATAATATAAAATCTCTGGGTTCATAAATAACATTCTTTCCCTATTCAGGAAAAAACATGCTCAGCAATGTGTTATTCATGACTTAATTATTCTATAGATGCTTCATTCATATGCATGCAGATATATCCGGCAGCATTGCATTTTAATGAAGATGCTTAAAGGCAGCAGGCTGTAATTTCTAACAGAGAATTCTGTCAGAATTGAACAATAGCAGCTCCTGGAGAGGGCTAGGAAATAGCATAGCCCAGAAAGAAAATTAAAAACCTATTTAAATATTTTAATTATAATCTTCATTAGTGAAAATTTGAAGTCCTTTTGCACATCCAGAGCTTCTACAGTTTAGGAGTTATTTTTGTTGAAGGAGATTAATTTTGAGGAGGAGAACTATTTTCAAGATTCCATGGGTTGAGACACAATTTCTCCCTGGGGAACTCTGGGTTTCTGCCCCCATTTTCTGTACCCCCTTAGCCTGACTTCTTGTTACTGAAGTAGTGGGGTCAAAATAACCAATTAGGTCAGCCTGGCAAGGAAAAATGAGAGGAAAAAAGGGGTAGGGGGACTTGTTTCAGGCTTTTTCTGTGTGTGTGTGTGTGCTAAATACATGTATATGAGGTGTAGCAGTTTAGCACTAGCTGGATGCACCTCAAATTACCATCCCTTGACGCTCCATAAAGCTCAGCTTGACTAGAAACCACTAAGACCTATTTCAACTATAAGGATCGTCATAGTTTTGTCATTGTATCTCTCTCATCTTTCTAGAGAGGGAGAAATGTCAGGAAAAATTATAAAATTGTCAAAAGGAAATAGCTAAGTAAATTGTGAAACAAGTCATAATTTTGCCTTTTTTGTTATAGAATAAAAGTGAAATAGAAACCCATCACTACGTATTCAGGTATTTTAGGAGAACTGTGAATACGCAAGCGATAGTGTTATCAGACAGGGGGCTGGCCCTGCGTGGGTCTGCCTAGGGCCAGCTATGGCGTGTTGGTGCTTGACTTCACGTAGGTAAGATTTCACAACAGGAGTCCAGGTGACTGTGAGGATACATTTATTAAGCTGGGAACAGTAGAACAAGGGAGGGCTTAGCACAGACGAAGCAACAGGAGAGCCTAGGCTGGGCTGCCTTAGCTCACTGGGAAGTCAGAGAAGAGGGGCTTTGGGGACAGGTCAGGGGGTCAGCCTGGGATGGGCTGCCAGCTGCCCATTGCCTTAGAGTTTAGAAGACATGTGTTCCTCCGGGGAAAGAAGTTGGGGAAGAAGGAAAAGGAAATGTCTAGGGCTGCTCCTCAGAGGGAGAACTCACTTGCTGTGTCCTTTGTCTTAAGACTTTATTTCTTTTTTGCAAGGAGGAATCTTAGGGGAGGTCTCAGGGGAGGGTTTCAGCAGAATATTCATCAGTTCTCCAGGTGTGCCCTTTCAGGGTCATGGTTTCCACTGATTGGCCAGTGACAGGGCAGGGGGTCTTTAGTCATTGCAGTTGGGCCTGGCATTGCCCAGCTGGTATTGCTGCTTTTCTGGGCCTGGAGCTGAAACACAACTGAGGCCTAGATGTTATTTCCAGGGAGGAAGGGCCAGGGGAGGAAAGGTTGCCCTGGAGGCCAAGTCCTTGTTTCCCTGTTTCCCGCCCCCGCCAGGCACTTGGTCCTTCTGCCTGGGTGAGCCTCTGCGCCTGGCTGTAAATTGCTTGGCCACCGCGTTCAGCTCTCTGTCTTAGTTTCCTTATTCCACTTGCCAAGGAATTTTCCTAGCTTCTTACTATCCTGTCTCAACAGGGCATTTGGAACATTTAGGAAGGTGTGGCATTTTCTGGAAGGGTGATGAGTAAGAGGAACGGCTGTCTACACAATACCCTGGGTTCCTCCTACTCCGCTGAAATTGGGTTCTTTGTGTTGTCAAATCCAGTGCACACTTTGCTGTCTTCCTCTAACTCCATTTCTGGAGTGAGAATTCAATGCAAATGACAGCTTTCTGTCTTCAAACATGCTTCTCTTGTGACTCGTGACGCCACACACTCCTGCTTTTTTAATCTTCTTGTTTTTCTTTCTTGCTTTTTCTTTTTTTAGTTGGCATTTGATAAATAGAATTTAAATTTTTTGTGTGTACTTGAATTTTAAATCATTTTCTGTATTTTGCATCTTTGACTAAGTACACCAGGTTTAGGAAGTTGTTCTAAAATTTCTTGTAAATATTTAAAAGTTTCTATTTGCTTGTCATATTTTGAGGCAGCAATCCAACCTTTTTTCCCCTCTTATATATATGAGCAGTTGTCCTAGAATTAGTCATTAAATAGATCTTCCTTTCACCAATGGTCTGCAAAATCAGCCCTGTTTTATATTGTATATCAAAAAGGGATTGAGCAAAAAAGGAAGAAGGACTCATGGACATGGACAACAATGGAGTGATTGTGGGGGGAGGAGTGTAAAGGGACTAAATGGTAATGGAAAAATACAATTAAATTTTTTAAAAATTATATAAATCTAGATCTATTTATTTCCTATTGCTGCATAACAAATGACCACATATCTGTGGTTTAAAACAACACCCATTTATCTATACCCAGGACATCAGATGTCCAGGCAGGCTCACCTGGGCTCTCATAAATGTTGGAACAGATGTTGGCTGGTCCAGGCTTTTTTCTGAGGCTCTTGGATTGAGGTCCCTGTTTCCTTGGCTGTGAGCCTGGGGCCATTCTCAGCAACTCAAGTTCACACATCTTCTGTATGAACCTGTCCATCTTCAAAGCTAGCAATGCTTCCAATCTCTGAGTTCCTCTTCTTCCACAAGCCAGAGAAGATCTCTGCTTTCAATAAGGGCTTATTTGATCAGATTATCCTTACACAGATAACCTCCATTTTTCCACATAACATAACAATCCATGGGAAGGATATTTTATCATATTCTACCTCAATCAAAGGGGAGGTTATTATCATTGGGAATGATTCTTAGAATTCTGCCTTTCACAATCTGATTGTGGGCTTTCTAATCATTGGCTTATCCATGTGCCAGAATCCACACTTTCTATTCAAGTTTTTTCAAGAATCCTGCTGATATTTTAACTGGAATTTCATTGGATTTATATGGTTCTGTCTTTTGATATTGAATCTTTTTATTTTAAAATGTGATCTCTCTCCTAATTCATAATTCTGTCTATGAATCTTGCATATATTTTCCTTTTTATTTTTTTAAAGGTTTTATTTATTTATTTTTAGAGAGAGAAAAAGAAAGGGAGAGAAACATCAATGTGCGAGACAAACATGATCAGTTGCCTCTCACATAACCCTAAGTGGGGACCTGGCCCACAACCCAGGCATGTGCCCAGAACAAGAATTAAACTGGCAACCTTTTGGTTCACAGGCTGGCACTCAATCCACTGAGCCACACCAGCCAGAGCCTTTTCCCTTTTCATATATCATAAAGAAACATCACAGTGATTTCTGGCCCGCAGCAACAATTTTGACTCAAGGTGGGACTTTTAGAATGGTTGAGTGAGGAGGTATGAAAATCCTACTCCCCACTCCTTAAGTAACTATAAAACTGGAAAAAAAAAACAAACAAAACAAAACAAAACAAAAAAACCCTGTCAAAAACAACCACTTCAGGACTTTGGACATTGAACAAAGGCATCCATCTAATTGACAAGAATTTGTTCAAGAAAAACTAAGCATCAGTAATCACAGTGGGAGTCTGTGGCATTTTATCCTGAGGCAACTGCTATTCCTGACACCACCTCTGCTATGCAGTAATTTTACTGGGGTGGGGCAAGCTGTGAGTGCTGGAAGCCTCCTTACTAGAGAAGGCTGATTTGCTTTGGAGTGGAGCATGGATACCCTAGGGCATTGTCAAACATGATAGTAGGAAAATCTAAGAATAACAGCAAGTAGTTAAAGAAGGCTGATATTCCCAGTAGCCAGAGATCACAATATTACTTGGGCAAGCAACAGACTGACAGGCCAGAAAATTGAAAGGGAAACCCAAAGATTAAGAGTCACAGTGGGCCTTCATATGTGTTCACTTAGCCCAGGTGATTTAGAAGGGGGTACGCAAGCTCCAGAATATACATGCAGAGAGGAAAGAGCACATAGGGTTCTGGCTATCTATCTTTCCCTGATGAACATGAAGCCTTGAGTACACAGAAAGAATAATCTAGAACAGATCATAGACAGTAGGTAGAAAATAGGGGAAGGGTAAGAATAGTGTGGGAAAATGTAGAAGTTAAAGAACTTATGACACATGGACATGAACTAAAGGGGGGGAGTGCGGGTGGGAGGGGGTGTGCAGGGTGGAGGGGAATGATGGGGGGAAAATAGGACAACTATAATGGCATAATCAATAAAATATATTTTAAAAAAGAAAGAAAAAAGAACATCTAGAACAGACCTGTAAACTGTTTGAACTTTGATTATATCTCTAAAACACACACAACTCCATTGGCAAAGGATGGAAGATTTACTGCTTCAAGATGTTTATGCACAACATCTAATCTAATATTGGCTGACCAGCAAGTTTTGTTGATCTCAAGGGAGCCAGGCTTAAAATAAGACATGAACTATTTTAAAAAACTTGAGGAGACCCTGCTGGTTGCACAATGCTGGGAAGACAGACTCTATGGAGTTAATCCAGACAAGTCATTAGATAAACAAAAAAATCAGCAAAAACAACTACCCCTGGAGGAGATAAGGAGCTAGAGTTGCTAAAATATATTATTTAAAATTTCCAATTTGAAAAATTACATGCCAAAAATAAACACCCTAAGAAAGTATGACCATGCACAGGAAGAAAACTGAAGGGATTCAGGATATGCCATCCCAAAACTTGCCACCTGGGCACGGTGATTATGTTGAATTAAAGTCACTTAAATAACAGCAGATGCAAGAAAGGTACTTGCTTTACCCTTTTCTGCCTGAAAATCCCCTGGGAGACCTGCCTTTCCTATGTAGAGAGGAAAGGAACATTCTTATCACCAGAAATGGGAGTCAAGGCCAAGAGAATTCTATACTAGTAAACCTTGTGAAAACACCTCTTATCTTCCTCTAGTTTCTTCACTTATTTTAGTTACATTTCTACAATTGTCATTTTTTGTTCAACCCAGTATACATGCATTTAGGCTTTGTCACTTACTTGTCACTCCTTTCCTTATGAAGTTTCCCATGTCATATAAAACTAGTGTGAAATAAATTTGTATGCTTTCTTCATTAATGTGTCTTATGTCAGTTTAATTCTCAGGCCCAGCCAGACACTTTAAAGGGTAGAGATAAGGTTTTTGCCTTCCCTACAAAAGCAGTCAATTGAAATGAACTCTGAGAGGGCCAGATATTGAACATAGCAGAGGAAGACTTCAAAGTAATTACTATAAACATGTTTAAGGAAATGAAAGTTAAAGAGGTAAAGGAAGTATAACAGCAACTCATCAAATAGAGAACATAAAAAAAAGATAAAGACAATTTAAAACTGAAATAGAAACTCTGAAGCTTAAAAGTAAAATAATTGAAATTAAAAATTCACTAGAGGGACTTAATGACAGGTTTCAGCTGGAGAGAAAAATGAATCAGTAAAATGTAAGATACATAAATTTTAAGAAATTAAAAAAAGAAAAAAAGACAGAGCCTCAGAGACCTGAGGAACACCATCAAATGGTCCAACATACTGTTATATGTCAGAGGATTAGAGAAAAGAAAGAAAGGGGAAGAAAAGATATTCGAGAAATTATGCCTAAAAATAATGAAAATTTATACAGTAGAATGCATCTGTATTATTCTGCTTGGCCTGCCATAACAAAATACCATAAACTGAGTGGCTTAAACAGAAATTGATTATTTTTATTTAATAAAGATTTTATTTATTTTTATAAATAAATTTTTAATAAAGACATTTATTTTTTAAAAAGATTTTATTTACTTATTTTTAGATAGAGGGGAAGGGAGGGAGAACTAGAGGGAGAGAAACATCAGTGTGTGGTTGCCTCTCGTGCAGTCTCTACTGGGGACCTGGCCCACTACCCAGGCATGTGCCCTGACTGGGAATCCAGCTGGTGACCCTTTGGTTCGCAGGCTGATGCTCAATCAACTGAGCCACACCAGCCAGGGCCAGACATTTATTTTGTGCCATTGGGTCATAACCCACATTATAAAATAAGTACCCATGAGTCCATAATGATATAAAGATAGAATGAATAATAAATGGGAGAGGAGAGACAAAGCTTTTATGCAGAATTCAAAATAATTTACGTAGATACTCTGTCCTCAAAAAGGTAGAGCTTAACTCGCTACTCCTTAGATTTAGGCTATATATGCTGACTTCATTTCAAAGAGTATGACATGGAAAGGAAGAAAAAGTGAGTAACTTAGTGGAGAAACCTGACAAACATCGTCTCAGTCAGCTGATCAAGTTCAGTACCACCAGCAATAAGCCGTGTTCATAGTATGTATCTTTGATAAGATGTGATAAAAAATGGCGCTTTACTTTTGTGATTTTCCTCCCCAAAATGCATCACCCCAGTCTAATCATAAGAGAAATATACATCAAATCCCAAAAGAGGAACATTACACAAAATACCTGATCAGTATTTCTCAAATAATGTCAAAGTCATGTAAAACAAGGCGAGTCTGAGAAACTGTCACGGTCAAGAGAAGCTTAAACAGACACGCTGAGTAAATGAAATGTGGTATCCTGGATGAATTCCTGCATCAGAAAAAAGACATTAGAGAAAAACTGAGGACATTTGATTACAGAAGGGACCTTAATTAATTGTAATGTATTAACATTGGTTCATTGATTTTAACAAATGTACCATACTAGTGTAATATATTAAGAATAAGGGAAAATACTGTTTTAAAGCATGAAGTTTTTTACTCCCTAGGAAAATTAATGACTATTAAACATACCTAGTAAAAAATGTCCTAGTCAATGATTTAAAAAAATACATATCTCCAGTAGCCAAATAGCCTAATATAAACATTTCATAGGAAAGACAACCAGCTACTTCTGGAAAAAAAGTGAAGAGAATGTTCAATTTAAATAAACAAAATAAGTTTATTATCTGACTCCCCATTTAGATTATTGTTCAAGGACAGGATTATTCCTCTCAGATGATAAATTTAGATATATAATCATCCCTCAACTAATTATTATTTTATTTACTTCAAAGATTTATTCAACACTTGATTAAAGAACAAACATTATACTTTATTGGGGCTAAATCAGCGCAGCCCAAGATGAGGCGCAGTTTCAGATGCCCTCGGAAAGGAAGTGCTGCAAGTTGTATTGCTGTTCAAAATATTTACCCCCCATAGCTACACAGGAGGAGTGCTCTCCCCCCAACATAATTAATGTTCACCTCCTATGACTTGCTTTGGTCTCAGCTGGGCAGAATATACCTCTACACTCTCGACCTTGTGCTTGGCTATGTGATTTGCTGTGGCCAATGGGAATTAACAGATGTGATATAAGTAGAAGCTTAGTGTGTGCCTAGAAAGTTGAACTTACCATCTGTGCTTCTGTTGTTGCCATGAGAATTTCTGGCATAACTGTTGCTCCTTTGGCTAGGTTCCAGAAGAAATACTTATGGAGAGATCCACCCAGTTGAGCCAGCCTAGATCAGCCAAGCTCTCTGTCAACCAACTAGAGAAATAAATGCTTAGTGTTGGATGCTTCTGAGATGTGGTGATTGCTGTTGTTCATTAAGCACTGACTAGTACAGGAAGCATCTTTGTTTTATTACAATTTATCATCTGTATATAAGTTTATTTTACAGTATCTTAACCTCTCCAAGTACCTTCATACATTCAATACCTGGTACTATACAAGGCAATGAATAAAACACTCAACTAGATGTGAGCAATGTTCTGTGTCTCAGTAAGGGAATATTTGACTGAGAATGTCCAGCCATGTAAGCAGGCTTCTGGAGGTCTAACTTTGGTAGTTAATCAGTAACAAAATATGTCTGTGTCCTTGATTTATCAACATGCAGAAAATCTAGATGGATGGGTGGGATTAGGAACAAGCAGTTTCACATTATTTGAGAAGGTTAATAGCTCCATAGGAACTCTGTAGATAGGAGATTTCTATGTCCCCTTCTTGGGTCAGGATCTTGGTTTCATGCCAAAGGGGTCTATGGAGAAGGCTGTGTCTGCAAATGCTTTGCGATTAACTAAAAAAACTTGAGACAAAGAAAATGAAAAATGAGAACAACATCATCAAACAACAACAGCAACAACATAAAAAACCAAAAATCCAACCTGTTTAGACTTTACCGTGCTCCAGGTATTGGAAATGTATGTTCTCATCAGGTCTTCTTAATTCTGGTGAAGTAAAATGTAGCATTTACCACTAGGGGCACTTGAGCGTGCCAGTCACAGGTTACGGAGCTAACCTTCCAGATTGCCTGACGTTCCGGAGGTCTCCTTTTTCGTAATGACAGGTGTAAATTCAGTAGCACAGTGGCCAGAACAAAAGAGACATTCAATAAATGTTTGTTGAATAAATGAAAGTTCATAATTTTTTTATCCTTATTGATTTTAGAGAGAGGGGGAAAGAAGCATTGATGGGTTGCCTCTCGTATCTGCCCCAACTGGGGACGGAATCCACCACCTAGGCATGTGCCCTGACTGGGAATGCTCTGACGAGGTCATGGAAGCCCCTAGCACGGGAGCAGGGCAAAGGGCCTGTTTAATCATAGCCCACACCGCGTTATGTTCTGCTTATACTTTTTTCAAAATGCTGTAGTGAATATTCTGCTACATTTCCTGAGAACTTAGATTGCATTTTGTCCCCCTTTTCAGTGCAGTTAGGGAATTTCTGGTACATTGTTTGAATAAAGCACGGTTATTTCCTTGTGACTCCTGCCTGTGTGATGTGGAATTATATTTCCCTGAGGAGAATCTTGGCCCTTAAAGGCCCTTCTTTCCTAAGACCCAGAGAGGGGCCAGGTTCCAGGCTCTCTGTCAACAGTCGCAGGGGTCCTCTGGTCTTTGCTGGGAATCTGGAAGGCGGGCACAGCAGTTAACCTCCAGGATTCTTGGAATTCTGTCCTGTCTGGCTTTCCGAAGGGCAAACCCAGAGTCCGTGGGTGCTTCTCAGAGCTGGATGGTCATCTTCAACCATCCTGAAGGTCTGCTGTAGAAGCTGTGGGCCATGAAAAGATATCTGCCAAGAAAGGCTCCTGGTGACCATCTGGGCTCAAATTAAAAAAACCAAAAAGCTATTTCTACACAGGGGCTTTCCACGCAAACGTCACTTCAGGGAGAAGCCTGCACTAAACTACTGTACCTGCACCTACAGTGAACTGCCTGCCTGTGCCTTGATTCTGCCATCTGAGCTGGCCCTTATAAAGTAGTTCCTGGAATCGTATTTCAACCAAAAGGACGGAGGTATTCTCCATCCAATTGGAGCTGCTCAGCTATTTCCCCATTTTTGTGGACCAATCAGAGCAGTTCCATTCTAACCAAGTAGAACAGTGCCTTTTGAACCAAACCATGAAATTTGGAGTCCTAATTCGCATGAGGAAGACCAGTCAGGAACCAGACGTGGGGACTCCTGTCTATATAAGTGAGCTCCCCTCTAGCTTTGGGAGAACATTTTCCCTTTCCGCTGAAGATTGAACACCATATTTCCCCAGCTGAGCTGAGAGCAGCAGACCAGTGCAGGCCAGAGCAGACTGGCACAGAGCAGAGCAGACCAGCAAGAAGCAGAGCAGAGCAGTGTTGCCGATAGGGGCCTGGCCCCAGGGCTGCCTCACAGCCCTGCTGTTTTCACAGTAGTGCTGTGGCGCAATTGAGCTGTTCTGCCCTGCATAAATTTCCATATTCATCACACTCTAACTTGGGGATTCCTGTTAGTGTTGAACTGGTACAAATGACCATTGACAAAGCGAACCTCAAGAATGATGCAGGACTCTACTATTTTTTTTTTTTTTTCACTTAAAAATACTAGCAAAGATTTCCAGCCAAGATGGAGGCATAGGTGGACACACTGTGCCTCCTCTCACAACCAAGATTAAGGACAACAAAGATTTAGAAACAAGAAAACAACCAGAACTGATAGAAAATTGACTAAGTGGAAAACTTATTTGAACAAATAATAAAGGAGAACTTCCCCAATTTGGCAAAGGAAATAGACTTCCAGGAAGTCCAGGAAGCTCAGAGAGTCCCGAAGAAGGTGGACCCAAGGAGGATCACACCAAGGCACACCATAATTACATTAGCCAAGATTAAAATGAAGGAGAGAATTCTAGAAGCAGCAAGGGATAAGGGCACAGTCACCCACAAAGGAGTTCCCATCAGACTGTCAGCTGATTCCTCAAAAGAGACCTTGAAGGCAAGAAGGGGCTGGAAAGAAGTATTCCAAGTCATGAAAGGCAAGGACCTACATCCAAGATTACTCTATCCAGCAAAGCTGTCGTTTAGAATGGAAGGGAAGATAAAGTGCTTCTCAGATAAGGTCAAGTTAAAGGAGTTCATCATCACCAAGCCCTTATTATATGAAATGTGAAAGGGACTTATCTAAGAAAAAGAAGATAAAAAATGTGACAGTAAAAAGACAGCAAACTCACAGATATTAACGACCACACCTAAAACAAAAGTAAACTAAGCAAACAGCTAGAACAGGAACAGAAACAGAAATGGAGATCACATGGAGGGTTTGCAACAGAGGATGGGACGAGAGGGAGGCAGAAAAGGTACAGAGAATAAGTAGCACAGACGGTGGGTAGAAAATAGACAGCGGGAGGGCAAGAATAGTGTGGGAAATGTAGAAGCTAAAGAACTTATAACACATAGACATGAACTAAATTGGGGGAATGTGGGTGGGAGGGGGTGTGCAGCGTGGAGGGGAATGATGGGGGAGAAATGGGACAACTGTAATAGCATAATCAAAATATAATTTAAAAAGAAAAAATATTAGCAAAATTTTTTTCACCTTTTTTTTCTGTTCATACAAAGAGATAATTTCACAAATGGGTAATTCTGAGCTGGCTGGTAAAACCATCAGTGGAACCTGTGAGTTTGTACCAGCCTGACTTGTATTATAAGAAAGTTAAAATCATCACCATCATCATTAGTGATGTAAAGATAGTGGAAAAGAGGAAGTTATTCTGAGTTAATCTTTTTTTCCTCAGCACTTTGTGAAGTGTTTTGCCTCCAGACCTTTGGACATACTTTCCCTTTCAGTTCTGTCTCTTTTCCACCTGGGAAAATCCTTTACCACCTTCAAGATTCAACTCAGATGACTCCTCCTCCAGGAAGCTTTCCTTGACCCCTTGGCCTTAACATGGCATGCTCTCCTTTGTATTCCTTGGGTCTTGCACTCAATTTGGTTTGTGTACCCCTCTCACTGTGTTATGAGCATGTACTTCCCTGTCCTCAGATTTAGATGGAGAATATCTTGAGGGGCTGAGCTGAACTGTTAATTCACCTCTACTACCCTAGTACCTTATACAGAGGCTACATGGAGAAGGCTCTCAACAAATATTTCATTAATGAACAAGGAAAGACTGAAAAGAATGAAGAGAGACCAGCCTCCAAAGGAAAATTTGGGATTTTCTCTTACCCCATCCCTGCAGCTTTCAGTTGGCCTGGGTTGCTACACCCTTTGTGGGATTTGTGCTGATTCTAGCCCATTAAAAAAGTTCTTTTATTATAGGTTGAAAGTAGTTATTTAAGTTCATGGCCATCAAGCCTAGAATTAGGTTGTAAATATTTGTCTTTGGTTGCTAGTAACGAAAACAAGGTTGAATGGGGGAGATCTTTCCATGAGAAAGGTCATATAATATCATATAGAGTGGTCTTTATAACATTGGAAGGCAATATCAAATTTTTTCAAAGGTTTTACAAGGATGTTAAGAAAGGAGATGACCTCTAGGTCTTGCCAATTCTGTCTCTGTGGTTCTACTTATTGATTTGCAAAAAGGTCATACTGTATTATTCTTAGCCAAGATAAGCACTTAAAAAATGGCTTGGTGCATGCTTTCCATGTTTGTAAATTTAAGTTTATTTTGTGCTTCCTTCTTTGCCTGAAAAAAATTTACCAAAATAAACAGGTACATAGTATATCCTGAATACTCCTGCAACGCATCACTTCACTAACTTCATTTCCCTTTCTTCTGGTACACAAACCTCTTTCTAGGGGCCTGTCTGGGAAAAGCCCAACTATTGTTAATATAATGAGAACAGTTTACATGACATTGATGTAACCTGGCAGCCAGGGAGGCTGGAATGTGCATGCTGCACAATAATGATTTCACCGTACCTGTCAGTGCGGGCAGTAGACATCATCGAGTGAGCATGTGCACTGTGTGGTCGTTGCATTCAAAATTACTGAGTGAGTAGAGCCATGAATCTGCATCAAATTTTGCGTTAAGCTTGAACATTCCTCTGTGGAAACTATTCAGATGGTTTAGAAGGCCACAGCTGTGGGCAACTGGTGATTGGCTGCTTCATTATGACAACGTGATGCCCAGCCAGTTATCATGTCTTGTGCAGTTTTTTAACAAAACAGGAAATCATCCCGGTGACTCAGCCCTCGACAGCCCAGATTTGGCACCCTGCAAGGTCTTGCTTTTTCCAAAACTAAATCACCTTCGAAAGGGAAGAGATTTCAGACTATCACTGAGATTCAAGAAAATCTGATGTGGCAGCTGATGGCGATTGGGAGAACTCTGTGAGGTCCTAAGGTGCTTACTTTGAGCAGGACCTAGGTGTCATTGTCCTGTGTACAGTGTTTCTTGTATCTTGTATCTTCTTCAATAAATGACTCTATTTTCCATAGTACATGGCTGCATACCTTCTGGACAGACCTTGTATAGCTGTTCCACCTGTGACCATTCCCTGGAAAGCAAGCACCATCAGTTCAGCACACAGATATCCTTGGAAAAGCATAGCTGTCTTGTACATACCTGGGTTGAGCAGATAGTGTTTGTCTGTTTCTTTGTTTTAGAATATAGGTTTTCAGCGGGGGTAGTGTTAACACTCGGCCTCTTTTAATGCCCCAGTTGAGAATGAATCCACCCATCCTCCATGTTCTTGCATAAAAATTTAGTGCAATATCCTGTAGACCCTTGTGTGAAGGATGTTCCCTCCAGCCCCTTGAGGGGACACACAAGGTACAGTTCCCCTCTTTATCCCCAGCGCCTGGCCCTGGGCCTGACCCCTGGCAAATGCCTTTTGTATGAACGGAGGAGCAGGCAAACGGTAAGTTAATGGAAGCCTGTGACTTTAACTTTTAGTCATGGCAAGCACAGCATGATTGCATCTAGCACCTGTAGGGCAAGTGTTAGTAAAATCATGAGAAGTTGGGGATGTTTGAGCAGTGTTTGAGAATTAGTGGTGACAGAGATTTCTCAGATAAAGAAAGAACATAGTGGAAGACAGTTAAATGGCTAAAAAAAGGCTTAATGGTACAAGCTGAATAGGAAAGAAAAATAGAAAAAACCTCCTTCTATCAGACTGGGCTCTTTCTCCTCGTTTCCCCTCAGCTCCAGGCCCCTGAACTCCTTTGTGTTTTGCATCCTAGCCCTTCCCTACCTGTGCCAATTTCAGTCAGAATGGTCGCAGCGCAGGGTGAGGAACTGTGAGCAGGTGGAATACAGCAATTGAATGTAAAGGTTGGAAGTTCATTTAGCCAAGCAGTTTGAAGTTCTGTTAAAGTGTCAGGCAACGTTGCAATCTTTCACTCCTCAAGGGGCAGGTTCTAAGTGACTAATCATCTTTTGCCTACCAATGCGGTATGCACTAGTGAAAACAGCCCATGGACAGCGTGGGGTTTCATTTCTCCAAGGTCTGCCAGGGTTGGTGCTGGGTTGACTTGGAGGGTTGGCTGGGTTAGCTTAAGGTTAAGTCAAGAAGATCCTGTCAAAGTACGTGGCATTTGGGAGGTAACTACTATACGTTTCCAAAGAACAGACAATGTTGACAGAAACGTGACCTTAAAGGTATGTGATCTCAAAGATACATCACCTCGGTCTTTTTCCTGATTCTTATTTGTCACAATAGTCAAGAAAATGTCTGACTAAGGGTCATGTTTGAAGAAAAATTACAATTTGTCAAATTCTTTTTATGAAACATCAGTTTTTTTAAGAAGCAGGGAATAAACATTCATCAAAATACGGGTATCTTTTTGTTTAACTGTGAAGACCTTTTGGGATCTCTCAAATGCCCTTCAGAATCTGGTTGTTCACATTTAAAGTATAAATATTTAAGTGAAATAAGAAACTTGCCTGCTGGGCAAAATGAGACATGTTGAGCTCTTCAGTTGGGTTCGGGGTTGTACCATCTGTATCCCTGTACCAAACTGCTTGGCGTATAGTAGAAGTTCATAGACATTTGGATGTCAGTGGGGAAGCTGAAAGCCAATTGCATTTTGCAATCCTGTTCTGCTGTTTAGTTGGAAGCAGCTAGGTGATTATAGCTAATGGGACCTTAGCATTTTGACTTCTTTTGCTATAAAAGTAGGTAAAGTAAGAAGCTGGGCATACCTCTAAGACACCTACTCTCAAAGCTTGTCATTAACAATAAACCTGTTCTCTTAAAAAGGTGCCTGTGCACATGTGGGTGGGTGTGTGTTTGCAGAATAACCTTGCAGTGTAACAGAGCCAGCTTTCTAAAAATTTGCCATTCTACCTTTTGTCATCAGTGCGTCCTGCAGTTGTGGTCGCTGCAGATGGGCCTGCAGATAGCTCTGTAGGCTCTGTAAGGCCACGGTGATCGGAACTAAATGGATGACAACAGCGCGCTGTATTTTTCCTGATTGCAAAGCCATGCGGTTTTTTATTGTAGAAACGAAAAAGCACAAGGAACTGGAAACTTAAATTTGCCACTGTTAATATGTTTCTAGAGTATTTTCAGGGTAAAAATGGGCGACGGGCAGAATTCTAGGATGGCCCCCATGATCTCTGCCCTCCAGGGTGAGTCCTGTAATTGTCTGGCAGGGCAAAAGGGATTTTCACAGAAGTAATTAAGTTACTGGTCAGTTAATCTTATGATAAGGAGATTATTCAGGTGGGTTTAATTTAGTCATTCAAACCCTTTAAAAGCAAAGTGTTCTCTGGCTAGCTGGAGAAGTTAGAGATTCAAAGCAGGAGAAGAATCAGCATGCCATTGCTGGTCTGAAGACAGAGGAAGCCACAAACCTAGGAATCTGAGTGACCTCTAGGAATTGAGAGTAGTTCGCAGCCAACAGACAGTAAGTCAGTGGAGACCTCTATCCTACAATCAAAACACAGCAAGAACAAAAATAACTAGATCCTGCCAACAGCCTGTAGGAATTGCGAGCAAATTCTTATACAAAGTCTGCAGCTTGGTCAATGCCTTGATTTCAGCCTCTGAGAGCCTAAGCCGATAGATTTCTGACCCACAGAAATGGTAAGATAATATGTATGAGTTGTTTATAGTTGCTAAGTTTCTCATAATTTGTTATAAAGCAATAAAAAACTAATACACATTTTGAGACCTAGAAGTGGGGTACTGCCCCACAGAAACAAATGCCTAAAGTGTGGAAATGGCTTTGGAATCAGGCAGTGGCTGAGGCTGGAAGAATTTTGGGGAACATGGTAGAAGAAACCTGATTGGCTTGAACACACTGTTAACAAAAATATGGGCATTAAAGATGCGGCTGGTGGAAGCTCGGAAGGAAATGAGAACCGTTACACAGAAAACTTTAGGTGTCTTAGAGAAAAGCCTAAATCACCATGAATAGACTCTTATTAGAAATTTGGGCTTTGAGGACACCATTGATGAGGACGCAGAAGGAAATATAAAACATGTTATGGGAACTGAAGGAAAAAAATCCTTGTGTGGTGGCAGAAAGATTAGAAAGATTATGACCTGTCATTATATCAAAAACAGAATTTATGTTGTTGTAAAAGTCAGGAGACAAATCTGAGTTAGATAAAGGTTTGGATACATGAGTGCTATGAAATTACTGTTGAGGAAAGGAGTTGAAATTGTTGGCAAGAGAATAACACGTGATAAAATCTATGCTATTTATCTGTAACATGGGGATAATTTATCTGTGCTAATCTTGTAGACAACATGGCCAGAAGCTTGGCAAGCTCTGACACCAAAGTGTGTAAACATTTTGCGAGCAAAGGATATACTATAAGCAAAGGATTCCCAGGTAGCTCACCTAAGATAGGTGAGTGTGGCTTCTCAGATTTTCCTAGGTGTTAACAGAACAATGGCCCATATTGGGGGAGAAGGTGTTTCCCCTGTGTGGGATGAGGTCCTGCCAGGTTGAGGGAAGCCCTGAGTAGGAGCTGACCAAGTCTCTTATATCCCCAAATATACCATAGCCAAACTCCAGTATAACTACTTTTTAAGTCTGAGAAAACTTCCCTGAGCAAGCCCCATTACCTGTTTCTAATCAGCGTAATTTTCAGGTACAATTCCTTAGTAAGCCACCAGTGCCTTCTTGCTACGTTGTCCTAGGTTTTAGAAGGATGGCTAGGCATCTGGAGTATGCAGTTTCCTAAAGAGGACTTAGCCTGGAAGGCCTGACTGAGACCCTCAACCCCTAGTCCACATAGACCTAAGAATTAAATGATATAAGTCAAAAAAATGCCTAATCCCAGTGCCTGAACTAAACTAAGAATTGAATAAATGTTAGTTGCTATTGCTGTTAATTGCTAGTACTTGTTACTGCTTTTACTACTGCTGTAGCAATTATTATTGCAAAAGAAGTGAAGATAAGAGGGGCTGATACTGGGCAAAAAGAGGGTGTCTGGAAGTCATGGTGAGGTTGAAGAAGTAATAAGAGTAGCAGCAACTGAATGAGAGACTTGGAAGGAAGGTGGCGGTGAGTGAAGTGTTTGGGCTCAAACTTTAAGAGAGGGAATAGTTCCATGTAACGCCAGGACTATAGCAATCTAGGATGCGCGTGCCTGGAGAGATAGGAAAGGGAGATGTGGGATGAGGGTCATTAGCAGTAAGGAGGTCAAAGAAGTCAGAGGCTGGGAGAGTGGTAAGTTATCCATGTGCCTGTGGAACTCCCCTGGGATGACAGCACGGCTTGGATTAGAGGAGACAGCTGTGAATAAGTGCTAACCTCTCTAGTAAGAGAAGGACATACCCGAACTTTGTTGGTAGGATTGTCATGCCTGAGAGTGTCTCTGGATCCCATGGTTTCAGCGGAGCCCTTATGCACACTGCTTATACCCTTGGCAGGTTCTTCCTCCCTCTGACCTCAGGACGTGACTCTATCAGGCCCGTTACGAGACACCTGCCAGGGTAGCATATTTAGGGCTGAAGTGGCTGTTTGGAATCCATCTGATGTACTGTGTACCCATTCTTCCAGTTCAGGCAAACTTCCCTGGTTCCAGGAAGAAAGACCCCTTACAGCTACTTGACTGAGGATCACAAAATCTGTTCTCATTCTCATTTAGAATGCAGAGACTTGTGTGGTGACTCACACATTTGAAAAGCTCAAATTAAGTAGTGGTGATCTCAACAGTGATTCACTGATGAAAACTGGAAAGTGATTCATCTTTATGTGCTTGTCCTTGGGAGCCATGAGGCTTAGAGGTCTTTTTTTGAACATGCTGCACTCAAGGAAAGACAATGGGCCCCCCTGTGGTGGTATTTTGGTAATTACACAGCCATTCACTGCGTTTTCTGACAAAGCCATTTTTCTTTAGTCCATTTTATTCCCACCTACAATCTGTGTGATGCTCTTGTGCTGTAATGAGTCATTGCTAATAAATCAGGGGAGGCAATGATGCTTTCAGGCCAAAGGTGGGGGTACATTTAGCAAATCTCTGGTGCGGATTCACAACTGTGATCTGTAGGGATCATTGCTTCTTTCTCAGTATCTATTGTTACCAAGAAATAACTTTTTTCTTAGAAGACTAACTAGGCTTAAATTAATTTATAAGATCCTAAGAGAAAATACTAATAAAAATATCATATAGTATATGCTATATACTATACTATATATAGTGTATATATATATACTATATACTATGGTATATAGTATAACAAACAAATACTATACTATAGTATTTGTAGTATACTATACTATACTATACTATACTATACTATAGTTTTGACTTATACTATAACAAACAAATCCAGAGATTAGTGACTTTTATGTGCCAGTAATAGCATTGTTTGGAGTTAAAATTGATACCCCAAAGATCCATCTGAAAAGGAAAGACCGTGTAATTTGACCACAATAAGCATTTACTTGTGCACCTACTTTGTGCCCGGTCACTGTGCTGCCTCCCCAGGACTGGGTGGGAACTCCTCCCTTGTACTAATGCTCACTGTAGCTGTTGTACTAATACGCACTGTAGTTCTTATAAACGATCAATTCCAGTGCCATCTGATCTATCTGTGACCTCCTCCATGGTCTATAATGCTTAAAGTTAACATTTGACTGAATTTATTTTGGGCCAGGCACTGAATCTAAGCACTAAAAGTGTCTTAACTCATTTAATATTTATAGAAACTCTATTTTTGTATACAAAGAAACTGAAACACAAAGACACTATATATTGCCCAAGGTCACAGAGCATAAGACGGGTGACCCGGGGTCTGAGACCAAGTAGAACTGCCTGAGTCCAGGTTCATCCCCCTCCCGTGTGCCTCTCGGTACGTCTCTTTCTTGCCCATTGTCGCAGCTCTAGTTGGGGGTGTCGTGTCTGGCCCATCAGTTTTCCTGTTTGTCTCCTTTTGGTCTATTTTTGATACAGCTACCACAGTAATGTTTTAAAACCATTAGATCAAGTTACCATCTGTGCCAAAATCACCAGGGACTCCGCATCTCGCTTAGAATAAAATCCAAACTCCTCTGAGTCCTAAATAACCTGGCTATTGCCTACATAATAACCTCATCTTTATCATTTCCTGCCTTGTTCAGGCCCCTCCACCTATATCATCCTTCTCACTGCCCCTGGAACATAGAAATTCCTTCCTGTCCCAAGATCTGGAAAACTGCTCTTCTTTCTACCAGTGAGATGCTTTTTGTGGCATATCTTTTTCTTCATTGATATCTCGTTTCAACCATCATCTCAAAGGGGCCTTTTCCGACCACCTATGTACTGTATTACAGCTCACCCATCCCCAGGCACTGAGTTGCCCTTACCCCACTTCATAGCACTTAAATCACCATCTGAAATTTTATGCAATAATGCCACCTTCATGATGACAGGCAATTTATTGTCTTATTTATTCACTGTTGTATCTTGAACACTGAGAACAACTGCTTGGTTCCTAGTAGGGACTCAGTAAGTATTTGTTGAATGAATGCCTGACTAGCAATAGATATAAAACATTTTACAATGAGTGAATAAATACATGCAGTCTTGTAGGTGAAACACAGACCATTTTAATACAATGTGAAAATGTTTATGAGTATGTAGAAGAGGAATTCCTAAGCATTTCTGGAGAGAATGATGCTGAGCTGAATTTTGATAAACTAGTAGGAATTACTTAGGCTTAAAATACATGGAAAAGGCCTTTCAAGCAAGGCGTGTTAACCTAGATGCACAAAAGCAATGGGCAGGGGTGGCTTAAACCCTTTCACTAAGAAGTTATAGGCCTGGGATGGGACCACCCACCATGACCTGCCCAGTTAGAAATCTCTGATCAGATAACCCTGTGAAGTTACTTCCCATAGAACAATCCCTCCCCCGGTTTTTCATCTGAACTCATGCATACATGAGAGACACTAAGGAAAAGAAAAATAACTCTCTGAAGTGGCTTAGAGTCCAGACTTACATACCATCTTAATAGGGAAAGGGGAGGGTGCATATAGGCCTCTTAGGGCAGAGTAAATAATTTTTAAGAGAGATGAATGGACGCTTAGAATTATAGCTGGGAGGTATAATAGTTTGGGATAAAGTTTGTTGTTGGGTGTGGCATGGACTTCTGGTTTCTTCTTCTGTAATAAGGAGCTCTAGGATGACTGAGTTGCCTTTGAAGGATTTGCCTTTGGGCAGATAAGGGGAGTTCAAAGAAAGCCTCTCTCTGCATTTACTATTTTTCAAGTACTTACAACCCAAAAGAATCGTTAAGCCAAAGTGGCATGTTTTTGGGTGCATATTCTGCAACTCTTCATTAGTTAATGAAAAATAATCCCTCCCCTTTCTGATATCATATTCTCGGAGGGACCAGTATTACCAAAGCAATGTCTTTATCTTTGGCGTTATGTTCATACTCGACTAAGATGCTGCTCTGTGAACCACCCCTTCTCTTGCTCCTGCTGGGCTTGGAAAGACACATACAAAGAGCAGAACCCTTGTGATTTCTGCTTCTGTGAATGCTATACCGCTCTGAGGGGAGTAGTACCCAGACCTGTGGTACTACTACCCAGGGCCAGGGCTGGGAATGTAGGGTTACATACAGTTGAGTCTGTTTATTTCATTTTATTTCACCCATCCTATATCAGTTAGCTTTTGTTGTATTACAGTAAACCATCCCAAAACTTGATGGCTTAAAAGAGTATTTGCTTACTCTTCTGTGTGTTGGCAATTTGGTCTGAGTAGTCTCACTCACACATTTGTGGGAGCTGCGTTCTTACAGAGCCTCACTAGCTGGCCGTTGACTGTCATCAGAGGTTTTGGGCGTTAATAGGTCATTGGCTAGCCCAGGTTCGTTCACATGGGGTGACGGTGTTCCTAAAAGCAGCAAGAGAGAGAAAACCCTAATACACAAGCACTTTTCAGGCCTCTAGTGACATCATGTTTGCTAAAATCCCATTGGTCACAGTAAGTCACATGACAAAACAGATTTAGAGGGTGGAGAAATGGACTCCACCTCAATGGGAGGGGCAATGCTGGGTCACCACAGAAGGGTATAGATATTGGGATAAGGAGAATTGCTTGCCAGTTTTACCACACATATACCACATACCCAACAAATACTCTCTTTTCGTTAAGTGCCTCATGTAAGAGTATGCTGGACTGAAATCCTGAGAGTTGACTAGAAGGAACAGATTCAGGGTGCTTGAAAAATCACTATTAGCCCATAAGTTTTTCTGCAACAGGGGTTAATTCCTGAGCCAACTTTCCAATGTTTTCAGAGAGAGAAAAGCTAAACACAGACAAGGGAGAGATGGGGAGAATAGATGTCAGAATTTGTGGATAAACAGACACATTTTTCTTGTTTTAAGATCCAATTAATTCCATGTTCTCATTCAGGAACTGGAAAGCTATGTGGAGTCTGGTGTATGTTAGTGGCTCATGAGGCAGCGGTGAGAGGCGGGTCACTATACCTGATTACAGAGCAGAAACAACTTCAAGCAAAGGATACTGCAATCGAGAACCACCTTGCAATTGTGAACCTTGTTCATAGTGAAGGGCTGTTCTTGCCACTATGGGTAATGATAGAAATGAATTAATAGTCATTTGATTTCTTTATGGACTCATTATGATTATCATTGGATAACACAGATAATCTTCACTTATAGCAGGAAGTTTTTAATCTTTGATCTCTGGAACATTGATGATGTTCTCTGTCAGATGCTAATTCCTAGCTATGAAACTAATTAATAAAGAGATTAATTTCTCTGCCTCTGGGATCTTTTTTTGTTTTTGTTTTTGTTTTTTCAAGAATATCACTGATCTTATGTGTGGCAACTAATGACAATGTGATAATTTTTTGCTAATTTGAAAATCTGTAATCACTTTAACTCAGTTTGACAAATATTTTGAGTATGTGATTCGGGGTAGGCATTGTGCTGGGGGTTGGAGATGTAATGGTGAATGAGGTAGGCATGTTTCGAGCCTGTATTTTGGTAGAGAAGACATGGATTAAGTAACTAATTGTAAACATGTGAACTATTTGCAAGAGAGCAGAGAGCATGTATGTTGGACAAACTGAGAGCAGTCCAACGTAGGCAGATGAAAGCACTCCAGGGGAGATGATGGATGACGAGGCTGGAATGCATAATTGTTTAAAAGCATCAGTGAGATTGATGGGAAAGGCATTTTTCTTTTTGGAGATTGTCATTCATATATATATGTGTATATATATTATATATATAATATATCTATATATCATTCATATATATATTTTATATATTGATATAAAATATATGAGGTTTCTGGTTGTGCTTTGTATATTCTCCTGGGCAAGAAAAGGGTTCAAACTCTTTTTTCATGGATTTGCATCATTATACAGATAGCTGCTGAAGTTATCATTGTTTCCTAAAAAACATGTGGATTGTTTCCACTGTTTCAGTATTATAAACAATGCTGCAATATATATTTTTCTTGCGGAAATTTTTTTCCAATAAATTTTACAATAAATTTCTAGAAGTGGAAGTGCTGCGTTAAGGTATATATGCATTTCAAATTTTATTAGAAACCAGTGCTTCACGAAACAGGGTATTCAAATGACCAGTATACACATGAAAAGATGCTTAATATAATTCATATGATTAGCATGCAAATTAAAGCCACAAAGAGATACCATTACACCCCCTTCAGAGTGGCTAAAATTAAAAGGACTGGTAATAACAAATGTTGGGAAGGATATATTTTGCCGGAACTCCCTTACATTGCTCATGGGAGTATAAATTGCTACAGTGCTTTGGAAAACTGTTTGGAAATATTTATTAAAGCTAGATATATTCTATGCCCCAGAAATTCGGAGCAATGAATATATATGTTCACTAAAAGATGTAGAAGAATGTTCACAATAGCTTTATTCCCAACAGCCCTAAAATAGATATAATGTATCAATAAATGTTTATCAACTGGAAATTGACAAAGAATTTGTACTACTGATACACTCACTATGTGGGTGAATCTTAAAGACTTGGTATTGAAGTAATCAGACTGAAAAAATATGAACTGTATGGTTTCTTTTACATGAAATTCAAAAATAGGCAAAACTAATCTGTAACAACAAGAATTGCCTACCTTCATTTGGTGCTGGTTACATGATATTTTACATGTAAAAAGTCATTAAATTGCACCATTTATATTAGTACAGTTTACATGCTTTAGAGTATATATGTCACATCTCCATGAAAAATTAAAGTAATATAAATAAAAAAGAAAAATAACAAATTTTACTAGTAGATAGTACAAAATTGTCCTCTAACACATTGTACAAATAAATATGCACCCCTATCTAAAGAAGAGCACCAACTTTTTCCCTTCTTTACCGACACTGGATGTTTTCAGTCCTTTTATTTTCTGAACTTTTAAGTGCAATGAAAGCCCCACTGGTATATTATGATTTTAAAATTATTTCTTATATTGAAATATAATTTTGTATGTTTATTAGATACCTCCATTTTTATCCCATGAAGTATATATTTATGCTTTTGTCCACTCATCTATTAGTTCATTTTGATTGTTATTCATTGATTCACAGGAGCTTTTTGTATACTTGGAATATTAACTGCTGGTTTGTTATAGTCTACAAATATTTTCTACTATGTTTTCATTAAAAAAATTCATTTATAGTATTTTTCCCCTACAGAAGTATTCTTTTTTATGCAAATTTCTTTCTTTCTTTCTTTCTTTCTTTCTTTCTTTCTTTCTTTCTTTCTTTCTTTCTTTCTTTCTTTCGACTTCTGGCATTTGTCATGTAGAAAAGCCCTTACTCTGGTATTATAAAAATAAATTTTCTCTTTGTGATATTTAATCCATCCAGAATTCATTTTTTTTTGTATTATATGACATAGAAATTGATAGTCTTTTTTTCTCAAGGGATAGGAAAATTTTCCACTGATTTGAAATACTACTTTTATCTACTTTTAAATAGGAATTTCTGAGCTATCTGTTCAACTCCCTTGATCCATTTCTCTATCAATAACTGAATACCACACAGTTTTAATTACTATTGAGTTATTTTGTATATTTTGATATCTAAGAGGACAAATTTCCCCCTCACTCCCCTCTGTCCTCTCCAAATCACTTTCTTTTCCTCTTCCCCTCTTCTTCTCCCCTCCCCCTTCTTGTCTTTCTCTCCCTTCCCTTGCTCCCCTCCTTCATCCTTCCCTTCTTTCTTTTTTCTCCTCTTCCTCATCTATTTCTCCCTCCTCTGTCTGTCCCCTCCTCTTCCTTTTACTCTTCTCAGTAATATTTAGGCTGTTCTTCAATATCTTTTCCCCCAGCTGAACGTTTGAATCGGTTTTTCAAGTTGAATCTTTCTTTTAGGATGTAGTATACTTCTTTACTTAGTTCTTATTTTATATCTTCCATAAAATTCTGGAGTGGACTTTAGGGAGGTGCTGGAATTTTTTTAAACATTATTCTGAGCTATTTTATAAAACTTGCTTTTTTAAAATATATTTTATTGATTATGCTATTACAGTTGTCTCATTTTTTTTCTCCCCTTTATTCCCCTCTGCCCTGTACCCACCATCCCACTATCATTCCCTCACCTTAGTTCATGCCCATGGGTGATGCATATAAGTTCTTTGGCTTCTCCATGTCCCATACTATTCTTAACCTCCCCCTTTCTATTTTGTACCTATCAACTATGCTTCTTGTTCCCTGCACCTTTTCCCCCATTCTCCCCACTCCCCACTGATAACCCTCCATGTGATCTCCATTTCTGTGATTCTGTTCCTGTTCTATTTTTTGCTTAGTTTGTTTTTTTTTCAGTTCAGCTGTTGATATTGTGAGTTTGTTGTCATTTTACTGTTTGTATTTTTGATCTTCTTCTGTTTCTTAGATAAGTCCCTTTAACATTTCATATAATAAGGGCTTGGTGATGATGAACTCTTTTAACTTGACCTTATCTTAGAAGCACTTTATCTGCCCTTCCATTCTAAGTGATAGCTTTGCTGGATAGAGCAATCTCGGGTGTTAGTCCTTGCCTTTCATGACTTGAAATACTTCTTTCCAGCCCCTTCTTACCTGCAAGGTTTCTTTTGAGAAATCAACTGACAGTCTTCTGGGTACTCCTTTGTAGTTAACTCTCTCCTTTTCTCTTGCCGCTTTTAAGATTTTCTCCTTATCTTCAATTTTGGGTAATGCAGTTATGATGTGCCTTGATGTGTACTTCCTTCGGTCTGACTTCTTTGGGAGTCTCTGAGCTTCCTGGACTTCCTGGAAGTCTATTTCCTTTGACAGATTGGGGAAATCCTCCATTATTTTTGCAAATACGTTTTTAAATTCTTGTTCTTCCTCTTCTTCTGGCACTCCTATGATTTGGATGTCAGAACTTTTAAAGTTGTCCCTGAAGTTCCTAAACTTCTCCTCATTTTTTTTTGAATCCATGTTTCTTCACTCTGTTCTAGTTGAAAGAAATAAACATTTCTTCCTTCTGGTCCAAGTCATTGATTTGAATCCCAGTTTCCTTCCCTTCACTGTTTGGTTCCCTGTACATTTTCCTTTATTTTAGTTTCCATAGCTTCACTTTTTCCACTATTTTGTGACCATGCTCAACCATTTCTGTGAGCATCCTGATTACCAGTGTTTTGAACTGTGCATCTGATAGGTTGGCTGTCTCTTCATCATTTAGTTGTATTTTTTCTGGAGCTTTGATCTGTTCTTTCATTTGGGTTATATTTTTTTCATCTCAGTGTACCTGTTATATACTAAGGGGCGGATCCTTAGGTATTCACCAGGGTGGGGCAACCCATGTCACTGCTTTGTTGCTTTATATGTGGAGGAGGGGTCAGAGAGGGAACAATGCTGCTTGCTCAGTTTTCGGCCAGCTTTTAGTCACTTCCCCCTCTACCCACAATCAAATTGGGCCCTTCTGGTGCTGATTCCTGGGTGCGTGGGTTTGTGTACATTTTA
Source organism: Anoura caudifer (assembly GCA_004027475.1). NCBI lineage: Eukaryota > Metazoa > Chordata > Mammalia > Chiroptera > Phyllostomidae > Anoura > Anoura caudifer. The sequence continues at coordinate 223,383 of PVKU01001323.1, read as the reverse complement.
GGACCCTATGGCTCTTTCCAATGCACTCTCCTACGAGGCTGAGAGTTTCTCCTGCTGCCTCAATCCCCACAAGTTTTTTCAGTCAGAGGTTTTGAGGCTTTATTTCCCTGCACTGGAACCCTGGGTTGCACCATCTGTCTTGCTCCCCAGTTGTTCCTCCCAGTTATCCACATGCAAATGTGAGACCACCTGGTCCTGTAGTGCCACCTTGCCATGAGTCCTCTCCACCCCAGCTGCCCATCTCCACCCTTCCTACTGGTCTGGATGAATGTTTCTTCTTTAATTCCTTGGTTGTTGGACTTCTAAACAGTTTTATTTTCTGGCAGTTCTGATTGTTTTATTTTTAAATTTGTTGTTGTCCTTCTTTGGTTGTACAAGGAGGCAAAGTGTGTCTACCTACACCTCCATCTTGGCTGGAAGTCCCTGTTTCTTTCTTTTATTTTAGTGTGGGAGATACTTTGATCCTGAATTCTTATTCCTATAGGCCAATGCTAAGGTTTCTTTTGTAGTTGAGAGATACTCCTTTGCTTACCTTCTGAAAGGAGTTGAAGATATGTCTGTGGATGAATCCATGTTGAAGGAAGTTGAAAAACAGTGAGTTCTGAGATTTTTGTTGGTAGCCTCTTAAACATATTTTATTGTTCATGTAGTATAATATTATGAACATATTAGAATAAGGAATATCCATAAACCCTAGTCACAGAAGTATTAGGTATGATTCCTTCATCTTTTTTCCTTTTTAAAAGTTAAGTAAAGCTCTTTCATGTAACTTTAATATAATAATTGATATAAAACAATTTTGTCCGAAGTCAAAATATGAAGTTACTTAAATCATAATCCTCCAAACTAGGCCCCATGAGGTTAGAGTGTTACTGATTAAGTTAAAAACCAGAGTTTTGAACGGAGATTCTCAAATTTTCTTGGTTCACAAAGCCCTTAGCATCTCAGTAAGTTTTTTATGTCACTAAAAAGAAATGCCTAATACTTCTGTTTATTACATAGTTAAATCCAAATGACATAATACATGTCTTTGTTCTAACAGCCTAGTACCTTTGACATTGCAGAACTTCTCAAACTTTGGAATCGGATTGGACACAGCCATTATCATTTTGTGTTCCGCAGTTTCTACATGGTACTTGCATTTTAATGGCAACTGCTGAAAACCTAGCCCTTTAAGATGTCATCAGAAGGAATGTAGTGATCTAATGCTGAAATCGTGAACTACCTCATAGCAGTTCGCAGTGCCCAGCAGATACAGATGGTATATGCAATCTGATCCCCATTTTTATGCAAGCTTGGCCCAGTTATTTAACTTTTTTGAGCTTCATTTTCCTCACCTGCAAAATAAGATAATTAAATCTATACACAGAATTTCATATGGAATAATTACTGGAATCCCTTGCATAATAAATGCTTGGTACATGGTCAGTATCATTCAAGAAATATTTTTGCTTACTAATCAGTAGTAAGAATTGGTGAATATTTGAAGACTTTATTTGTACTCAGACTTTATGATTAAGTAGTGTATGACAGTGGTTGGATTTGAAATGAAATTTTAAATTAGTCAGATTATCTCAAAATTTATCAGGAACCAAAATTTTAGTGGGGGAACTATACCTAGTAAGTTTTTCTACTTGTTAGAAAAGTAACTCAGTCTCCCTTTCCTCTTCTTCAAAATGATGAAAATACTATCATGATAGGTGTAGGATTAGGTGTAATTCCACTTTTCTGTAAAAGTACAAGGCACTCAATAAATGTGAGTTTTCTTTCTTCCTGTATTTCTGAGTTTGTTTTCCCCTTGAGACTGAATTTTATGAGATTTGGTTTTCCTTAGGGGACCCCTTAGGGGATCTTTTCTCTAAAATCCTAATCATTGATCATTTGTTTATGGAAGGAAGCATGGCATTTTATTCTTCAGCCAGACTGTGGGATGATGGTATAACAGTGGCACAGAATTATTGGAACAAAAGGTAGGTGGCCTTTGTTGCCTGTTAGTCTTTTCTGGTTTAGACTGTAGTATAGGGAGTCTGTCAAGATTGTTTGCCATGAAGTAATTATCAGTCATTAATCAGATCACCTTTTGATATTGTCAAGGGCTTAATCATCCTTTTTTCTTGGCTGTGGTAAATATAAGGTGCCCAAGATGGGGAAAAAATGGACTCTAAACAACTTATTTTTTAAAATAAGTACTTATTAGCAATTTTATTTGTTTTAATTCAATTGAATTTTTCCCTTGAAACAGATTTGCTTATAAATGGCACATTTTTCTTTAGATTCCCCTAAATGGGTAGCTCTGGATTTTAGAAAACAGGTTCCTTAATTTTTTTCAATATGACTTTCCAAGTTACTCCCTCTTGCTTGACTCAAATCTCTGTTATTTTAAGTTGTTTCAAAAACATACATTCCATTGTTGGGCTTGAAAAGCAGTTCCTAAGCTTCCTTGTATAGTCTTAGCAATGATTATATAGAGAGTGTCCGTCCTGGTGTGATGGCATTGGTGGAATGTGATTTTGGTCAGGTCTGCCCTTCTCTCTCCTTAGTGATCTCCCCACAGCACAGTGCTTTGAATGGGATCCTACAACAAGCAGGTGTGAGGTGGGCACACCAAATCGCAAGACTTGCCTATAGAAAATAAATGGAAAGTAGGCGAAGAATGATTGGGAAGAGTAGGAAGTACAGGTTTTAGGAGTGCTCTTAAATTTGGACTCTTTAGTAAGACAAAACTTAGTGGATGTTGGGTAATTTATTTTCTGCCTTTTTAAAAGAAAGGGTGGACAGTTTTCTTTGTGGAATTATGTTCATGCTCCAAGTCTAGAGATAAAAAACAATGGACTAATGTTTATCTGCAGTTACATATTCTGTGTTATTCTCTGGCACTTCTTTTCTTCCTTGAGATTTCCAGTTGTATTTGGGCATTAGCCACAAAGAAATAGTGATTGCATTAAAAATCCGCAGGGAAGATAATGGTGGAAAAGACAAGTACCCAAATTTTAATAGTAGTTGAGCTTAGATGAGCTCTGTATGATTTTAATTTATAATTCCCACTTTTCTGTAATTTTAGATCTCCTTTGAAAAGTAATTGAGTATTTATAATTTAAAAAATGAATTTGCATTATATCTAAATAAAGAAATCAAGTGGATGCATCAAGTGTCCCGGTCGTCTGTTCCTTCAAGCTGTGTTTAGACAGTCAAACACAATGCCGATCATCTGATACACAGCCACACGTAACAATTTTGAGCATAAAATAGACACTTTGATTAAGGTATAGAACAAAAAATTTTGTCAATCTTCATTTTTAATACATAACATGGAAGAGAAAAATTTTAAAAATAAAAGTGCCTAAAATGTATTTATATCTGAATGCTGAATACTGATGATTTAATATTTTCTCTCTCTTCAGTCAGGTGATTTCAAAGTGCTTACATATAATTAAGCAGAAGAGACCACCAAGTACATAACCCCCCAGCATTATCCCATACTCCGATTTTAAATAGAAATTAAATTTTAAGTATATTATGCTGTTTTTCAAAACATTAAAATCCTACCGTATGTAATTGCTTTAAGGTTATATGAGCTTTTAATAGAGAACAATCTCTAATATGTTATTTGGTGGAGTGCCCTCAACTGATTAGAGAGTTTTCCTCATTGTAGATTCAGAAATCATAGTAATTGTCTATATTAAATGGAGATGTTAAAGTTCATAAAGCTTGAGAATCTTTGAGCAGTGATATAAATATATATGCATATACATACACACACAATTATAATGATTACTCTTAAATGATTATCCCTGGTTTGGTTTGACATTTAATAATTAAGCCTTTTGCATGATATTGACTTGAGTCAGCAAAGCTGCATTCAGGTGTAGATGATGCTGACTTTTAAATGTTAAAGAATTATTGCGGGAGATGGGTACCTAAAATACGCTTCTATAATAGGAATAAAAAAGTTTAATAAATGTACATTCATATTCTATTGGATTGCTAACTATATAAAGAGTTTTTTGGTTATGGTCTGTCTGACAGAGACAGTCTGATTTTCTAAACATATACTTTGTTTTAGAAGGAATTGCCTGCTCAGCTCTGCGCTTCCTGTAAAGCATTGCTAAAGAGTGTGCATGTGCAAGTTCAAACCATGTAAGGTAGGCTAAAACTGAACAGGTTTAGATTGCAGACCCGACTGTGTTTTTCTTGGTTTCGTCATCGGAAACATGTCTTGCTAGAATGTGCTCAGGGTTTTTTGAACAGTCCGTGAAAGGTGACAGGGATGTTAACCTCCACCTCAGCCCTGGCAATTTCACTCAGGTCCTTGGCGTTCAGGATCAGGAGATAAGCGGGCTTCTGTCCTGCTCCGGGACTTACCACCACACTCAGAACCACACCTGTTAATCAGAAGAAAATAAGGCAATGCTGAATTTTTTTTTAAAGTGTCCAGGGACATAGATTAAACGACACTGAAATAATACAGGAGGTATTACATTGACAAGTAAAAAAGAACGTATGACTTGATATTTTGATTCGACTCTTCAACCACCCCACTGTGAGATCATCCTAAAGGGAGGGGCCTTTCAAACTCCTCATGTCTGCTAGGCTGTGAGTTCTAGGAGGGGCGTGGCCCTCTGTTTTGCCCACTGCACAGCCTGGCAGCCGACTACAGTGATTAGAACATAGAAGGTGTTCATTAAATCCGTACTGAATGGATTGATCTGTGTTCTTATCTGGAACATAAGATATACCATTTGCTCTACCCATGGCAGAAAAAGTCCTGTGACAAATGAAAAATGTGTATACTAAAAGATTTTGACAACAGTAACGTATATTATTTCTATAATTTCTAAGACTTAGCTGGAAGTTTACCTCCTTCAAACAAAATGAGAGCAAAGCTTTTGAAGTTTTGGCTGGATGGGCTGTACGTGTAAAATCATTTAGCGTGAAATGCCTCCACAATTCTTTATTTTATTCATTTCTCTGTGGTTTTCCATATTTTCATCCCAGCTAATCAATAGTTAACTAAGACTGATGTTTTATAACTGAGTTGCTGTTGTATGGGCAGTATCTCCGGATCTCTCTCCAGCCCCAGCTTACTGAAAGAAACAAATCTGGAGCCACGGCTCCACAGTCTCATTCTCTTTGATCTATTGAATACTCAGTTTCTGCCTTAGAAATCGTATTCTTTTTCATAAATGTATCCAAGTCAAGAAAGGCAAAAATTTAAGACTTCGTGCTGCTCTTTCCTCCTCCTTCCCTCCTTCATCTAGAGCAGGCACTAGTGTTCCCTCATGACACCAGATGGTGCTTTGTTACTTTTTCCACTAGTAATCCAGGAGACCCGACCACAAGAAGAAACTTATTTTCAAATAAGTTTACATTAAGTACTATTAAGAGTCGTTTCTGAACATTGGGGAATAATTATGTGACTCCTCTCCCAGTGAACTAACTACATGAACTCCGGTAAAAAGAGAATATTCGGACTCATGCAATGCTTTCATTACCATCATCTTCCTCCAAGGCATCTGGGTGAGCAACAAAGATGGGTTCTGATGGATATGAATCAGGTTCCTGCCATACCCAATTTTCTTTAGTTTTGACATTCAACTTACAGAGCTGTTTGTTAAGACAGAAAAATCAATCAGTCCATCAATCTGTCATTACGCTTCACTTGACTAGCATATGACTTAAAGTACTGTTCTAATATCAGTAGGATGGGTTAATTACCCTGTCTGGAACAAAGTGATTCAAGCCAAGTCCATATGCGTAAGTATAAGGTTTCCCACCATACTTCTGGTAATTGATCTGAGGAAACTCAAATGCTACAAAACAAAGCACATGCTTAGGAAAACCCAGTTAATTTCTTTGAATGGAACATTTTGTACCTTCTCGTGCCAGGTTTTTCTCTCTATCATCTCACCTTGGCGAGGCCCTGAAAAGAGAACCTCAGGTTCCAGCCAGATGGTCTCGTCGCTGCACAGAATTGCAGTGGCAGTTGTGCTGGGGAGTGTGACTAAATTCTTGCCTGTGTCAGCCTAAGAAAGAGGATGACAGAAACCTTAGTGAGCAGGAAGGAAACGGTAGTAACTATAATCGCAGCCTTCCCTTGGTTTGTCTCTACGATTTTTATTTCTTAAGTTAACACGCAGAAGGAGCAGTACCAGAAACTAGAAAGGGGAGCCCAGGAGCACCATGGGGGAAAGCCGGAAGCTGTCTGGGCCTGTGTTGGTGGGAAAGTCACATAATCTGTTAGGCCTTTAATCTTCTCTTCTGTGAAATCAGATTGTCCTTAAAGAAAAAGGCCTCTGAGCAAGGGCCTCGGGAAAACAATGAGAAAGCATTTTTTTCTACAGAACAACAAAGACTTCAACCCCCTAGAGATCCATTTACAGTGTTCATCTTTATTATACTTAAGGTATGTCTTGATTTTATTTGAAAAGTACTTTAGTTCTTTTGTTAAAAAGTAGAAAATAGGAAAACCAGATGTTTCTAAGATCTGTCCCCTGTCCCCAGACCCATGTGATTTTTCGGATGACTTATGAAAAAGAAATGGACACCATGAACCCCCTAAGAACATGTTCATTTAGTAATACCTGTATCAAATACTTCCATACGTGTATTGTGCTAGAATCTATTCTAGGTATTTGAGATATTTCAAAGAACGCTGTCCCCTCTCCTCATGAAACGTACATTCCACTTTGGGGACGTAAACAATAAATATAATTAATAGAAAAAGTGCATAAAATGTCATAAATATGGGGAGAACAAACAGAGCAGAGTAAGGGGGATCAGAAGTGGGAAGGTAGGTGAGTTGTAATTTTCATAGGTGGTCAGGGTGGGCCTCTTTGAAAAGGTGGCACTTGAGAAAAACCTGTAGGAGCTGAGGAAGTTGGCGGTGCTCTGACCGCTCTGCTGAGACTTGGGAGGAGTGGGGGTGCAGGAGTAGACTCAGGGAAACCAGTCTGTTCTGCCGTCATCTGGTCAAAAGAAAACACCGGTTCACACCAGGCTAACAACACTGGATGGAGTCAACGAGAAGTGGAAGGTAGAGCCCAGGGGACTTCCTGATACATAGGACGTGCGGTGGGAAGAGGGATGAAATCAACAGAAGAGTCAAGGATGACTCCAAGGTGTCTGGCCTGCACAATTAAAGATTGCCACAGAACAGATGGGAACTACTGAAGGTGGGGAAGAGGAGAGATTTAGGTTTGTCTTATTAAGCTGTGATGTCTAGTGCAAACACGGAGTTGGCAGTAGCATATATGAACCCTGAGTTAGAAGGAAAGTTGAAAACGTATATGGGGGGTGCGTTAAAGCATGAGTCTTTAGAGAGGGAGGGAATTTACGAATAAAAGATAAAACAAGAGGCTTAGTTCTGGTGCCCTCCAACATTAAGAGGTCTACAAAGAGAGAAATGAGGGAGTAGCTGGTGGGGGCAAGAGGAGTCAAGAGAAAGATTTTGTAAGAGGGCAACATAACAGCACGACGGAAGTGATCCAGCGAAAGGGGGAGAAGAGTGATAACAGCAAAGAGGGGGAGAGCTGCTAGAGTGACGTCCCTGAGTGGGTGAGCGAGGACAGGGACGAGTAGTTCTGGGTGAGACGATGGATAATTCAACATGAGTACAGATGCTGGTGGGTGGGTAGATGTGGTGGCAGAAATCTACGTTCTCTTCTAATTTCTCTCATTTGTATCAGTGAAATAGGAAGCAGAGCTGTCAGCTGAGAATCAGTGTGGAGGTGGGAGGTGTTAGAAGTTTGAAGAGAGGAGGGTGTGAAATATTTAACTAGGAACATGGGGGAGTAAACGGAGCTGGGAAATGTAGTGGTAAGATTTGTGGTCAAGTATTCAAAAACAGACCAATTAACATGATCGTGTGTTTTCAACACTTAATTTCAGCCTCAGAGGTACATGAAGTGGGCTAAGAGTTCGACTTAAGTAGACTTGTGTTTTTGAGAAATAAGTTTGATAAAATGAGAAAGAGGCCCCCAAAATAAGGATCTATGTATGAGTATCATTATAATTATTGACCATGGAATTTTAATTGAGTAGGGAAGGAAAGATAAGTCCTCAAGGGAGTGAAGACTGTAAGAAGGCAGGAGATTGAAGGTTCCTGGTGGGAACTGCAGTAAAGCAAGTGATCTTGAAGGGTAAGAAGTGGTTGTCAGAATGTTTCAAGCACGAACTTAAGATTATGGATGAAGCACATAGAAGTCATAGGTAATACCAATGTCAAAGGCATGATTATGGTGAATGAGTGGCTGAGAAAGAATGGACGCTAGCATCAGTGGAAGAGGTCAAGGAAATGAAAGGCCAGGATGTTGGAAGAATCACCCCTGATGTGTATCTTGAAATCACAGAGATCCAGGAGTAGATCTGGGAAGTGTGACCTTGACCCAGAAGGGAGAGGGAGTAGTGGTTAATAGATAACAATAATGAGAAGTGTATATATGTATATGTGTACATACCACTTGGCTACACATTGAGCTAAAATGAAATAAAAAATTGGGAGATTTTAAGCATGGATGGAGGGAACAATGGTCAGAAAGCAGCAAAGTGGAATGAAAAGGCCACCTACCCCAATTCTGGGCCTGGTGGTACAAGGGCGGTAGGAGGAGAAACAGCCCCCCCCCTTGGAAATTGCTGCTGAAGAGAACAGTGTCCTTGGGCATCAGATTTTTATAAAAGAAAGAGGGTGGAGGGGACATTTTGAGAGAGGACAGTGATGTATTATGAATTAAAAGGAAATGGTGGAGGATTTTCAGGATAGGGAAGTGGATTTGAGGTGAGCAACAAACAGGAAGGGATTTTGTGAGATTTTGTGAAATGCACTTGTTGGTCATGTCGGGAAGAAGAGAGCGGTGTGTGTACACAGACATATTTATGTCTGCACACAATAAGTGCAAATGTCCATGTCTAACTTACTGCAGGTGTGATTGTAAGTTTGATTATTTTATCCTGTTCTATCTTACTATTTCTATTATTAAATTAGGTTTTTAACATAAGAAATTTGTAACTCCTCAAAAAGCTATCTCTTGCTTTTGACTCTTCCCTTACTTTTTTTTTTAACAGATACATTTATCCTTTGACACAGCAATCTCACTTCTGAGAATACGGCAGTACGTATATGAAACAGCGTACGCACGGAGATACTCCTTGTGACGTTATCTGTAGAAACAGCTCTGGTGCTTAGCAGTGAGGGATGCTCACAAAAATAACACTGTGCAGTTGAAAACAGAGAGTTCTCAGTGTACATTGTTAAATGAAAAAAGTAAGGAACAAAACAGTGGATATAGAAAGTTACTTTTTGCATAAGAGAATGTGAATTATAATTATATATATGTATTTTTATATTTGCATAAACAAACAGAGGAAAAGTGAAGACATTAAAAGCTATGCATAGAAGAGGAGGAAAGTGGAATGAAACAGGTGCTGATAGAGATCGGAGTGAAACTTCTCAGTGTGTACCTTTTCATACTGTTTGGATTTTTGACCACTTGAATGCACCATTCAAAAATAATAAAGATGTATTTTAAAGCCATCACCATTTTCTTAATCAATAAATTAGAAGCTTCAGCCATTTGAGACTCTCTTCTCCTTTTAGTTCTTCCCTCAGTCTGTTTATTGCCTCTCCTTCCCCTAGTTTATGGCCTATTTTTTCCTCATTGCCGAACTTTTAAAGTAGAGACTCTGGTGCCTCCTCCCTTGTTCTCACCAATTCTCCCCTCTAGTGCCATAAAACCTGATTTCTGCCTGTCTCACTTTCTCCCCTGGAGATCACCAAATCTGGTGTTTTGTTCTCAGTCTTCCTCCTTTTCCCCTTGTGGGTGGCTGTGGGTACCCATGAGACCCCCGCTTGCCCCATCCTTTGGTTTTGCCCTCTCTTAGATGTAACTAGGGCCCTTTGGTGCCTTTTCCCTTTCTTCGTCTGGCTCCTCTTTTTCTACCACTTTCTGTACCTGGATGTTCCCCAAATTTCAGTTCTTGGCCATATTTTCTTTTCTGTCAGCATCTTCTGGCTATCGAATTTCTCATTTTTTAGATAAAGAAATTTGTGTTTCTTTTAGAAAACTTAAAGTATGATTTTTTTCCTGCTAACACTCTCATCTGTTTGTTCTTGTATTTGATCATCATTTCAATGCCAATAACCATCAGTTCTTTTCTTCCAATCCTGATTTGTGTCACAAGGACCTACATTTACACATGAAAGCCTACAAGACATCTTTATGAAGATGTTGATGTTGATTTTATTGTTCTTGCTACTGATGATAATGAATATTTGTTTAATACTTACTTTGTTCCAGGGGCTATATTCAGTGGTTGACATATATCACCATATTTATTGATCATAGTAACCCTATAAAGTTAGTATAGATAAAGAAAAGGAAATGAAAGAGGATTAAAAGTTTTGGCCCAAAGTACACAGCTAGTGAGGGGCAGAGCAGAGAGCCCTGGTCAAGCCAGGGTCTGTTTGACTTGAGGTCAGTCTTCTTATCCATATTCCCCCTTCCTCATCGCTCTACAGCTCATACTTCTCTCTCAGCCTGCTCTGCCTGCTACTCTCCCTGTTTCCAAAGGGGCCACTCCTCTGGAAAAGCCAGTTTAAAGCATCTCTACGGTCTTTGCGTGTCTAAGACTTAATCCATTCTGCCATCCAATCAAATGCAAGCTCCTTTCACTATACCTGGAGGGATTCTCATTTTTGTCTGTTTGTCTGTCCCCACTATCATTTCATTTTTCTCTCACCTGAGTGATTTTAATTGTCTCCTAGCCCAGGTTTCTATTTCTATCCTTTCTGCACTTCTGCTACAACTTATACGCAACACAACTTCATTTTAGAAAATCAAAGTATTAAAGCTGCAAATGACCTTAGTTCTTATTTTGTCCAATTTACTTAGGTTCCAGAGTAAGCAAATGAACTTCAGAGTGATTGAGTAATTTGCTCAGAGAAGGCAAATGCTTAGTAGTACAGACATTCGTAAAAGTATGGTTGAGACTCAGTCTACCAGCTCTGAATATGGTTTTCTTCTGTTTAAAAACTTTCATTGTCTTCCCATCACCTGCCAAATAAAGTGCAAACTATTTAGCTTGTCCTTAAAGCCTTTGAATATTACCTGTCTACTTTTATAGGCTTTATCACCCACTTATTCCATTACTTTTGCTTATGTTCTAACCGGTTAGATAGCCATTAGTTCCCTCAGCTTTTCTGCCCCCTCCCACTTCTGTCTTTCCTCAACCAATTCTTCCTCTCTTCAGTTGGTCTGCTTTGATCCCATCTCTTCTGCCAAAATACTGCCAATGACTGAGATGTGTGACTCTCCCCAAATAACCATGGCTGCTTCATTCTCTAAATAACAAAAGCAATAAACCCATGCATCCCCATACTCATCTTGTGCAGATATGCGTTATCATTACTGAATCACCCTACTTTTCCCTACTATACTAGGTAATGAGTTGCATGAGAACAAAAAGTATATCCTATTGATGTACCAACTGAAATGATTGGTACACCATGGCGCTATAGTGATAATAGCTATTAGAAGAAAGAGAAGGCAGGGTCCAGGGTGATATTAGACATTTTTCATTATCACTGAAGTTACCTATTCTGTAATTGGGTGGGTTTTCCTCAGTCAATGATGACCATGCATTAAAAAAAAATCCTTTTTCTTTTTTTGAAACGTGGAGAGAGTGATACGTGGAGAGAGAGGAAGACATAGGGGGAAATAAGTGTGCTTAAGGTACTGAGACCGATATCTCACCATGATTTCTCTTCTGTGCTCCAGATTCATATATAGCAGCTGCATAGTGAGCATCTATGCTGGGATGGCCACTGGGCACCCTAAGCTCAACAAGTATAAAGTAAATCACTCTTTTCCCTATAAACAAGCTCCTCCTAGACCTGTGTGCCCAACTAGATAATTGTACTGTCATCCACTCAACCGCTCAAGGCAGAAATCAGGAAGTTGTCTGCAGCTCCTTCCTCTTTCCCTAAACCCTCACTTGCAATCAGCCACCAACTCCTGATGACTTTACCTCCTAAATATTTCTCAACATTGTCCCTTGCTTTATCTCTGTTCCCATTTTCTTCATTTAGACGTTTATCCTCTTTTCTTTGCTCTATTATATTAGTCATCTAACAGAGCTTTTAGCTTGTAGACTCCCCACCTTCCACACTATTCTCTATGATGCACTAGAGTAACCTTTCTAAAACGTAGATTTGATTGTGTCACCCCTCCCCCCACACACACTTTAAGTGCTTCAGTGGCTCTTATCATTTGTATAATGCCCAAAGGCTACAAAGCCCCGAACAACAGCGCTCCCACCCATCTTTCCAGTCCCTCTGCCCAATGCACATCGCCCCTGCGCTCTGAATGAATCTATCAACTACTTTACACTTCCATATGAAGTTTTGCTTTTTTTAAAAAACAAAACTCCTTCCTGCCTCTGTAGAAACTTTTCATCTAACTGTAACATCCCACACTAATCGCCTCCCTCTCTCTCATTCTTCATAGATCTTACGAGTTTGCGTAAGAGCAGCAATGTCTGGTTCTAAATTGGGTTTATTTCTACTACATCTAATCTAAGCCTTGGATACAATGTTTTACATTCCTTGTAGCTGCTTCTACTACTTTTGTGTATATATTTCATATATACACAAATGAGAGTATATATTCATGTATTGATTGTGAAAATTATATATATGTATATATTTAATTTTGGCTGGCATTTCCATCACACTAAAAATTCTTGACATTACTCTGATAGTCTAAAAAAGATCAAGTCTGATTAAAGAGAAGAAAAAGTAGAAGCAAAAAGATGACAGTTTAAAGCTATTAATAATTTTTAGCCTCCAGTAATATTTTTAGAAGATTTGTAGAAAATCAAAATACGGGGCTGATTTCTCTACTTTTTGATGCTATACCGCCCTAGAATTTCAAATCACTTAAATTAAATTATTTATATTATTGACAAAATTTTCTGGGAATAAGTGGTCTGCACTATTCACTGAGAAAGTACACTTTAAAAATAACTTCTAAATGAAAGATTTGAACAGCTCATAAACCTGGTTTTCGTTCTTACTCTGCTGCAGCGGGCTTTCGCTGAGTCCTGTCACTCTTCTGAGCATCTGTTTTCTCAATTGTAAAATGAGGGAAGTTGGATTAGTTTATTGTTAAAGCTCCTCCCAGCTCTGAAATGTCAGGACTGTATGTATGAACGTAAAGCAGGAGAGCAAATCCTGGGGGAGACGAAATGTTCTGGTCATATGGGAACTACGTGTCGGGAGGACGGTTACCTTGTCAATATTCAAAGGAAGCACGTATCTCCGAACTTCAGGCTGGGGAGCCTTTGTGGCGTTTTTCTTCACCTCTTCCCAGTTCTCACGTAAATTGGCTAAATATAAGTAGTTATACACAAATTCAAACCTGCAAAAATGAGAGGTCATACATAGCACACAGAATTACAGATAATTTTAGAGAGATGATATAAGGTATTTAAAAGCGCAAATGCCTGCCTCTTCTTTATTCCTCAACCAAGAAACCGCTAATGACCCAGGTGCACTAAAGCCATTTCTTCTTGTCCACACGGGGTTAAAAATAAACAAACAAACAAATACAAACAACCTCATGGGTATATTTAAATAGCAGCAGCTTCTGCTACTCAATTACTATTTTGTCTGTGTCTTTAGGGGCTGTTGTGTTTAGTAATCTGGCTAATTTGAAGAAAGCAGGCCTCTTTTTCCTAAACCCTGAGTGGGTGGAGTTGAAGGCCCCCCAAGGGATCTTGCCAAGTTAAGTAAGTTGAGTTTAAGTTCACTTATCAGGTCATGGAACCTTATCTTTTTAGGTCTGGTTTATGTACGTGATCAGTTTTCATTAATCATGGTTTTGAAGTTCACTTTGTGTTTCTGATTACCTAAACTCTCTACAGCTTTTTCAGTGATATCCTGCAACTGAAGCCTACTTCTGGCATTTTAGAATGTAATTCGGGTTAAATATTGAGAGCATCATTTCTGAAAAAGGCCCCTAATTTCCAGGAGCAAGTGGAGATGTAACATTTATCCACTGTCTTTTCTTACCCTTTCCAGCAACAGAGATCCACAATCAGAAACTCGTTGTCTTCGTAGGTGTTTATGTGATGGAAAAGGTTAAAAGAAGATGTCCGGTATTTGTTATTGAGATACTTTCTTCTTTTTTTGTCAGCAATATGAAGCCAAACCTTGAAAATAAGAACATTATTTTGATGCATTTAAAAGGAAAAAGCGTGCATGATAAAAATCATTTCCTCAAGATCACAAACCTGACAAATAAATGTAAGACTTACCCCCATGGTTTCGTTGGACTCAAAGCAATCCATGTAGTTGGTGCCCCAAAGACTCCATAAAGAGAGGAACTTGAACAGGTTAATTTTGACTGGTGTCTCCACAAAAACAATGTAGTTGGGAGTCAAACCAAAACTGTTCAGAAACACAAATAGGCTTGTAAATGGAACGGACATGTTCTCAAACCACAAAGAAATGTGTATACATGAAGTATGCTCGGTTACATGGATCAACAATGCCTACGTGAAATTAATTGCATTTACATTTAGGTTTCTGCAAGAAGCTGATCAGTATTGATATCAAAGGTAGACAGATCTTTAATATTAAGTTTTCCTGAAGATTCATAGCAGGCCTTCCAGATTACCTATGGACGTAAGATGGCTTGAATCGGTCACTGCAGGGGAATTGTACAACGATCTCTGACTTGCTTATTGGATCTTCCTTGTCTGAAATAAAGTGGTTTTAAAAGGTCTTGGAACAGCCTTTTAAAAATTATTATTATTATTTTTCAATACAAAGCACTTAGAACAGCTTATGCAAGTGAAGAAATACATGTTCAGATCTTGATTTTTCAGAGCCTATGCTAATTTTCTTAGGCACTGGCATTGCTTCGTGAAGTTTCCTGAAAAGCTGCAATCACCCAGCAGAATGCAGACAGCAGCTTTGGGAAAGCAAAGTCTAATGGCGCTGTGGCAGGCAGAGTGCAGTGGAGGCGCCTCTTACCAGGGGAGGCGGCTTCTTCAGGGAGTAAAGCAAAGCTTTAGTACGGTCACAGTACCTTTTACAATTCCTTAAACTGCCAACAGAGTATAGTATGGGTGGCTTTGTGTCAATAGCCCCGCACAGTAATTCTTATGCACATTAAAGTTTATTTACTACGAAGTCACTGGTCTTCAAAACCTTAGTGAGTATCAAAATCACATAAAGAGCTTCTTGAAATACTGATAGTGGGCCCACTCCCAGAATTACTGGTTCAGTTGGCTTTGAGTGGAGCTCAAGATTCATATTTCTAACAGGTTCCCAGGATGTGCTGCCAGTGGGGCTACACTTTGAGAATTATACTAAGCAATACTAAACAAAAACCCATATATATTCAAATAATTCTGTCATCAAGATGGTTATCAAATTTCTGGCAATGCATGGAGAATGGATGTAGACTTCTAAAGAGTACTCTCCATTCTGTTTTAATGTTCTTTAGCTATGGCATTAATATGAATTAATAGATTTGTTTGTTCTTTTGTGAATTGAACCAACACAAAATACTTAGTACACTATCATATATGTGTATATGCTGTTATGCATATACATATGTTTGAATAAAAATTTAATTTCACATAGACCATGAATAAGCCCTCAATAAATGTTTGCTACATTTGATGATACATCTTATATGACCAAGTCCACATATATGCTACATCTTTGAAACATGTAGCAATAGAACTTGGCCTCTTGCTTTCTGTTTTGTCCTTTCCTGCTATTGTGACCTTGGTCATTGGTAGGGCAGGGGTAGGGCAGTTGTCCTGAAATCTGAGAGTAATCTAAGTGTGCATGTTGTGTTACCCTGATATTTTGATTTGGCACCCTGTATTTCTAGGAACGTTCACACAATACAGACACTTGTTTTAAGACAAGACGAGTTGGTAAACTAACCTGCTTGTAGTGGAGGGATCTTTACAATATTGTAGGCAATTGAAAAATTTTTCCCAAAGCAATTACCAATGTTATAAACAGTTCCATCCCTTTCAATGTGGGGGTGAGCCGTGGCCCCGTTGACGGAGACATAGTTGCAAAGATCAACCTATGGCAGGAGAGCAAAGGTCATTCGTGGTAAGAAAAGGATCATGTCACATCTTTGGTGCCTAGTTTTGACCTCACTGTTACTGCTTGCACCCTCACCCTAAGTGCACTTTTTCTTTCTATCCCTCGGGGTCCTGCCCTCTTTGAAGTCTGCTTGAATCCCCACCTTCAGTGCCAGGCTCTGCTCTCACCTCCATGCTGACCCCACATGCCTCTGAAATCTGGGAGTTTTCCCTGACTGTGCTCTTTAACCAATGTATGGTATACATGGCTCAGGTTAGTTATTTTCCCTTTGTACATGCAGGCTGTCCCAAACAATGATAAATTTGAATCCTTGGACTTCTTTATGTTCCCCTTCATTGTATTAAATAAATTGTATGAAATTGCTAGTATTTAATAATTTTAATTATATAAAAACAGCAACTTTGTATGGTACAACCTAAACTTCAAATCCACGGTATTACACAGAGTATGAAAATGGAATTGCAAGGAACCCTAGGATTCATCTAGTATAGAAAGTCTCAACCTGAATAGGTTTCAGGGGAACCATGAACCTCCTGAAATTAAATGCAAATATTTCTGAGAAAGGACTTAGCACTTTAATTCAATTTGTAGTCTTATAAAAAATTCAGAACCACAAATCTAGCACAAAACTCTCGGTTTACAGAAGGAGAGATTGAGGCCCCAGAGAGATCAGGTGACTTGTTCAAGGACACAGAGCTGTATGTTGGCAAATCAGCACTAGAATTTCTGCCTGGGACCTGCTTAGTAAACATTTATTGAGTGAATAATTGATGGAGTGTATATTTGTCTAAGCAATTTTTTTCTCTTTGTTTAGGAGAATATCTTTTAAAGCATAGGGAGTTTTTAATATCTTTACTTTGGTGTAGTAGCTGAGACATTCATTTATTCATTCAGCCAATCATTCATCAAGTACTTACTGAACATCTATTATATGCTAGACACTGCACCAGGGTCTAGAAAAAGAGACAGTCCCTGCTTTCGAAGAAGTTCAGTCTAGACTTGTGCTGATCAATATTGTAGCCACAGGTACCAACTTAAATATGAATTACTTATAAGTAGATAAAGCTTCAAATTCAGTTCCTTGGGCACGCTGGCCACATTTCAAATGCACAGTAGCACTTGAACAATGTGGACATAGAATGCTCCCTCCACTGCAGGAAGTTCTATTTGATAGCACTGTGCTAAACCAAGCTGATGTGTGTAGATAGATAGATAGATAGAGCAGTCAGCATAAGATGGTATTTATAGAGAAAGGCCATCTAACCCAGACTGAGAGATTAGGCAGGGCTTCCCAAGGGCGATGACTCCAACTAATGCGTGAAAGATAAATCCAGGTTATTCATGTACAGAAGGACAACACGGAGTGTGTTCCAGGGAGTGGAGACTCCGACGTGCAGGCCCAGAGTTGTAACATAGCGTGCTGTTTGGGAACTGCTGGTCATGCAGCATGGTGGCCACGAAGCGCATGCGTAGAGAAAGGAATAAGAGAGTAAGAACGGGCCAGGCAGGCAGGCCCTCGTTTGGACTTTATCTTGGAAACTATGGGTGGCCTAAATGGAGTAACACATCCATGCTTGCATTTTAGAAAAAAATGCACCTACTGAAGTAAGAAAGTTATATTTAAGAAATCAGGCAGGGAGCAAAGGCGCTGATTAGGAGGATATGTTAGTAAAAAAAAAAATTCAAGTTTTAAAAAATATATTTTTTACATGATGTCTGGGTCCAGTGCTATTCACAATGGAAGCTGATCCCTAACAAAGTCTACCATGGAGCTATATCATGAAGTTTATATTTTCAATTAAATTGCATGGCAGTGGGAATACAAATTCAGAGTCCTCTTCAGTCCTCTAGGTGGGCTACACACATGCTCATATGTGGTTACAAACACAAATCACAAATGAAGAAAGCGCTACTGAGAGTACGTTAAGCCTTGGTAAAGTGTACTGAGAGTTATAAATCAGCTTGTGACATTGAGACCCAGTGTTGGAACTTTTTTTCCTTTGTATTTCTACTACACTAAATTTCTGGTTTTGCGTTCCACCTCACTGTCTCTTAGCTTCCTCGTCTACACTGCCCTCCCGTACAGCCTAACCATGGCAGAATAAATACCCTGAAGCACAGCTCTGCTTACATCCCTTTTCTGAGTACACACCTTTTTTTTTTTTTTACTTTTGGACACCAGAACATTTATTGCGGGACTAATCAGTGAAATCCTTAAGATGACCTGGACGCGGCAACAGCTGTTCTCTTGGGTTTAGGTGCTGTTCCTTCCCAGAATCCATGCCTGAACGTGCAGTACACGATTTTTAGGTGCCTCGTGCAACCAGTCCCGGGAGCATTTTGTCGTTTAGCCTTGGCTCTCCAGTTACACTTCCTCTTCCGCTTGGCAGGGTAGCTGGCACTAACCACAGGGGGTCTTCGGCGGCGGGTGGAAGGCCTTCAAGCTGCAGCGGCGCAGCGTGTGTGTCTTGTTGTGGCACTTGCCGAATCATGATGGCCCTTCGTCATCTTGCTTCCGCCGCTGAGACCAAAGAGCTGAGTAAACACGTTCTGTTTCTTCCCCTCAGCTAAGCAACTTACTCCAAATTCTTGTGCATTATTCAAACGTTTACCTTTACGCTGTCCTGTGTCCCACTCTTCTCCTTGACCTTGCTTGCTCCTGATCCCTAGTTCTCAACTGGGAGTGACATTGCCCCCTGCGGGGAGGATTGGAAATGCTGGGAACGTTGGGGGTTTCCCCAAGGGTTGAGGACGTGACTGGTGTTTAGTGGATGGGCCCAGGGTTGCCTGCGCAGTGGGTGGGACAGCCCCGCCCAATGCCGCCAGCTCCCCCACTGAGAAATGCTGCCACTCTAGCCAAAGAAATAGTTCTTTAATTCCCATGAACATATCCTCTATTTTCCTTCCTCCAACCCTTTGATTATGCTACTCCCTTTACCTGAAATATCCTTTTTCCAAATTCATTGAAGTTGTTTCTTTCCTTTAACTTCTAACTCAAAGGCAAGTCTTTTTAATCCTCCTTGATCCTGCCACTTCACATTCTCCAGCTTCTGCCAGAAGTAATCTCTTCTCTGTGCTTTCATGGAAGGTTCTCCTTTTCCTAAAGGACTCATCACATTGTGTGTTCTCTTAGAGCTAAGTTGTGTATTTGTTTGATTTCTCCATTGAGATGTTCAGCTTTCTGAAGGCTAGAACAATGCCTTCAAATACTTACATCTTAATAAATATTGATAAAAAATGTGGATCTATGTTATCGACTGCTGCATTGAGATTGTCTAAGTTCTCAGCAGAATTGATCACTGTCTAATATTGCTGATACTTTTCTCTACGCTATTTTATTTAAAATATCACTTTATTTCTAATCATGAATAGCAGGGTTTTCAATGTTAATAGCAGTAATTTTTTTGAACACCCGGTGTGTGCCAGGGCCATACTATCTTATAAAAGCCAGTAAGGGCAGGGAGGTGTCGTCTTACATGTTGATGTATCCTCTGTATCCAGCATGAGTTCTGGTGCATGTCGGGGACTCAAAAAATATTTGTGTCACAAATGAGTAAATGAACATGGTCAGCATTTTATAAGGTTTTCTTTCAATCCATATAATAAGTATTTAAAATTTCACTGATGAAGAAACAAAGTTTGCCCTATGTCACATTTCTAGTAGTTGATGACAAAGCAAGGATTTGAAAACCAGTGTGGCTCTCATGTTCTTCTGTCTGCCAAATTGCCCAGTTGGTTTGCTTCTAAGTTGCAATTCTAAATTCTTGAGTGATGTCGCCTGAGTACTGTATCCTACCTGCTTAATAGTCTCCAGGGTCTCGGGATTAATCTTCGTGATGAAGTTGGTCTCTGTGCAGGCATAGTAATCCTCCCCCACTGGGTAGATATTAACAAGGGCATTGTCGGTAACCTCTACTCCTCTAAAGTAAGAAAAAAACCTGCGGAAGCAAATGGAGTTTTTAGTCCAGTAACACACACAACATAAGATGAAAGGGGGATAATATAAAATGTTTTTCATAACATGCAGCTGGGTTTCAGTAACCTGGAAAATATGTTCTTGCAGGGATCTGGGAAAGCACAGGTACCGAATTCTGTTATGACGATCCTTTTCTCAGTCATTGCTCGTACGTAAGCATCAGTGCGGATGAACCTGGAGGACAGGAAAGACACAGGGAAGGGTCATAGACAGGGGCAATCAGAGTAGTCCATGTGGCGCTTGGAATGGTCATTCTGGGTACCCTTATGGAGTCAGAATCATAGGTTCACAACATAAAGAATGAAGAATATTGTCAGGTCGCTTTCTTCTGGTGACCAAGGGAAAGACAATGTGCCGTGAACTTAAATTTATATCTTATAAATCTCACAGTGACGGATGAGGAACTCAAGGCTCAGAGAAGTTAAGTGATTGGCATTTGTGGCCAAGCTGGCTTACAACTCAGACTGGCCAGAGCTGGCAAACATGCATTTTCCAGATCACACCATGCAGCCTCCATGGTAGTGGACATAGGACATAGGACTTCCTGTGGCCTGTAACACACCAAGCTACACTTACAGGGACATATAGGACATGGTATGCTGAATTATATTCCTTTTGATCTCCTTCCTGTCCCTCTTGTGTTTTTCTTCAATTTTAAAATGCGTTTTGCTACTTTAAAGTAGGTGTTCTTCAGTCCGGTCTCCTGCCCCGGCGGACCTCCTGAGCCACATCACAGACTAGATGGCATGCGTTGCCCGGACTTCTCGTGTGGGGAGCCAATTAATTTCTGATGTTTACCCTTCCTCCAATCCACTTAATAATTTCATAGATATAAAATTTCACAGATAAAGAGACAAAGTCATGAAGATGAAAAAATACCAACATCTTTAGAAGGCATGTGAAAACTTTGTCCGACCTCCAAAACATGCTTTTTCATAGCTAAATTTTTGCTTCACATGATGTTTCTCTTTTATTATTGTCCAAGTTATCCTGACTACTTTAAGCCTCCATTTACTCTTCCTTTTAATGTCTTTTTCAAATGCCTAACATCGGCGGTGATCAACAAAGCCACTCCCGGGCCAGAATATTAAACATGAGACAGATTTTTATTGTGGCATTAATACGTGCTTTCTGGAGTTATGGCTTAGGTCAGTGATTTCAACCTTTTTCTTCTCATAGAACATATAAACTGACTACTAAAATTCTGTAGCACACCAAAAATGTGATATTTTCTGCCAATCTAACAAAAAATAAGTATAATTTTGCTTCATTCAAAATTGTGTTGACTGTTGTCATCTTTTAATTTGACAACCTAAAGGAAAAGAGGCCAGTGCCCCTGACTACATAGTCAGGTGCTACATGTTTTAAACATTCTTGTGCACAATGGTGTACAGGCGCACTGGTGGGAAATTGCTGGCTTAGGCCTTTAAGCCTTTTAGCAACAATGTCCTGTTTTTGGGAAAGTTCTCTTTCTTGTATCATGATCACATATTTGGTTCTTAACTCCATTTTGGCACCCCCCTCCTTCCTTGTGGCCTTTTTGTTCATAAACAAAGTAAGTAATCAAGAGAGTCAATGGTCTAGTAACAATAACAATAACAATAATAATTTTATTACTGAATACTTTCCATGTCCTAGGCCTATGTTCTTATTTACTCCTTGTAATGAACTGGGAACTAGATTCCATTATTTCTTATTTAAGAGATGACAAAAGCAAGAATTAGATATTGGTATTAACATCTTGCCAAAGGTTGCCAAAGATATCTGGTAGATACAGGATTTGAAACCAGGCACGTTGGACCCTGAGGGCCTAGTTCTTAGTTCTTTATCCCATAGCACAGTTCCCAGGTGTCTGTGAGATACACTTGCCCAAGCAGATTCTGAGAAGGGACCATAAGTGTCCCCTCTTGTGTTCAGGAGGTTGAAAAGCCAATGGGAGGTGGAGCTGAGTTAGGCCCCACCCCTGGTAGGGGGAGTGGGGCCTAGTGTTCCTTTACCTTCTGTGATATGTGACATGTCCTTCTTTAAAGTCAAACTTGTGCAGGAGGGCTTGCCCATCAAACAGGTGGTAAAATGGCTCAGACCCAACTTCAAAGAGTCCGGGGCCACATCGAAGGAGACTGCCGGTGAGCCAGAGGGGGATCCTGCCTGTGATGAAGGGGAGACACACAACGTTGTTTCTTTCCCCCACCCTTGGCTGGGCTGTCCCTGCTCAGGCACAGTGATGGTGTCAGCAGCCCGAATGGGCAGCCTCTTCTTTATAAGCCTGGCAGTGGTTTTTATTCCCAGCTCTCAGGCTGGGAAGCACTTAGGTGATGCCTGCTGAGCAATTCTCCTTTCTCTAGGAGATCAAGCAGGGGAAAGTGCGTCAATGCCTCAGAGTTTGGATGCAGAGCTGGAAGGAGACAGGGAAACCATCCTGAGGGGAATGGGATTCTCTGACTAACGGATTTTCCCGGATACCAATACATTTACCTTTTTTTAACATCTCATTTTTAAGAAGAATTTCAGACTTCTTAATATAATTTGATAGAATGGGGTAGGAAGGATGGGTTAAACTCAGGGATTAAGACACTAAACAAGGATGGGTCTGTAGAAAAAATCATTTATATTGCAACAAGAATATTGGCCTTTTAAAATCTAGAACTAAATCCCTTTGAGGGCATGTGCTACTGTCCAGGTGAAGTCAACCTTCTGTAGCAGAAGGTGCACAGGGCAGGATGTTAGGGACCTGGATTCTGCTTCGGGATTTGCTACGTACATTCTCCAGGCCTCAGTCTGCAAAATGGGGGGTTCACAGGAAAGACCTCAAGGACTTTCAGTTTAAGAAATTACATTCGTGCCCTTTTATCCTTTGAATAGTGCAGTGTTTGGCAGTGTTTGTCCCAGCAAGGCTGCCGTATGGATCGCACGGTGTCTTTGGATGACAATAACAGGAGCACTAGTTACTGCCTGTTGATCTCTCTGTTTTAGACACTGGATGAATCTTTCTATTTACATGATATCATTTCATCTTTACAGTTTCCCCCTGAGATAAAACTTGTTTTGTTGTAGGTGAAGGAATTTAGGCTCAAAAAGTTTAAGTAACTTGTCAGGTTCACAGCTACTAAAATGTTCAAGCTGCCACCAGCACCTATATTTGCCTAATTCCAAACCAAGACTGTTCAATGTAATGGACAGAAAACCAGCCACCCTTTAATGTAACATTGCCAGATGCTTGTCACCAGGCCCTTATTCATTTACACCAACAGAATAGATATTTACGGGGCCTTTATTACTATGTGCCAGGTACTGAGCTAGGCATGGCACGGACAGTTTAAACATGACAAAAGTATAGTCCTCATCCTCAAGGAATTCCAGCTAGGTAGCGCTTTTCTCCATTAGGGAAATAAAGAAAGGGTAAATGAAAGAAAGTGAGTTCTGGGCCTAGAAATCTTGAGCCTCCGGATGACTTCTGTAGCCAGTAGGGGAGCCAGCAAAGAGAGGTGCCAATGAATCGAAGGAAAGAAGAGAGATCTCGAAGGAAAAGGGAGGGTGGCTTCAGGACTAGTGAGACCAACCTGTAACGTGAGCTGTGAGTGGTGAGGAGAGTTCCTCCACGGTTTCGAACAGTTTCTTGTAACCGCCAGCAGGATGCTCCACTCTGAAATGTGGAATAATGACGAAGAAGCCCACGTTATACTCAAAGAAGTCCACGAAGGCAGAGTTCCAGGGCCAAAGGTGCTCTCTGGCTCAAGGCCAATACACGTTAGCAGTCCAGCCTCTGCTAAGGGAGTGCACGGTGCTTGGGGGAATAGAAGCATACTCAGGTTTGCAAGAGGGGCCTGGGTCAGTGCCCTTTCTTCAATGTTCAGGAAATAGCCCCCCTTTTAATGTCACAGTGGACTTGGTCTTGCCCTCTGCAGTTTTCCCATATTTCTGAAGGTAAGTCAACTAAGCCTGCGGTTATCACTTCTCTCCCTGACGGAGTCCTTCCCATGGAATTGCACTGCCCCGTTGACACGCCCAGCTTGCTGCACGGAGGTTCCCTTGCCTCACAGGCAATCTCCTCTCTTTGCCCCATGAGGTTGGAGAAGAGAGCTTTATGGGTCCGGACCTCCTCCTTTGCTCTTCACACATATTTTACCACCATCTCCTGCTGTCATCTCAGGTCTTCACCAATCTCCAAGAGCTACAGTACTTTTAAAAATTAGTCAGTTTTACATTTTTGCTTATTTTCTTTCTCCTCACTTTGGCTCCATTTTATAACTTCTTACGTGGGAGTTCTGACCAGACTACTTAATTATGTTAGTTATCTTTTATGAAGTGCTTGCTATATGCCACACACCATAAAAAACAACTTTGCATGTTATGAGCTCATTTAAATCTCACAACACAATGGACTAAGTACTGTTGTTACACTCCTTTTATGAATGGAACACCCTCCACTTTAAAATGTTAACTGATTTTTCCCATATCACATAGCTAGGAAGCGGTTGGGTGAGAAGTGGAACCCAGGTCTGCCTTATTGAAATCCGCATGCTCACAGCTGCTCCCACTGTCCATTCTAAGTCACACGGATCCCACTATAATCTATGCAGGAATTCTAGATATTTGCTTCAATATATAAATAGGAAGAAACCCCCTCACTGAGACCCAAGGCCTTCTTCCCTAAACAAGCCATCAGTCCTCTTTAGAAGCTCTTGAAATGGCCTATTGACCATCGACCTACTAAGGCATTTAAAAGAAGTCTCCCAGCAATACTCACTGGATGGACATTTTCTCTCAGTGGAGGACGGAGTGTTCTGGCACCAGCCTCAGAATGAGGAAGCAAGACCGCGGCCAGGGCCCTTTATATGCCTTCTAAGTCCCCCCTAAAGGAGTTATGGCTTTGAGAACCCTCCCACACCCCCTTAGCTGAGGGAAGGGGAACAGAAGCAGCTTTCAGCATTCAGATCCTCCTGACGCTGGAGCATTATTTGGGCGGGCCGTTCCCATAACAGTTTTTTGGGCTGTGTTCCAGAGACCTCAATCCTTTCCAAAGAGAAGGAGAAGTGGATTAGGAAGAAAGGAGCCATGTGGGAGTGGCTAGCATGACGCCTGGGCTGACCCGGGTCACCCCAGTGGGCCCTGGCACCGTCCTCTCGTTCTCTGGCTTCCAGCAAACTCTGCCCTCTCTGTGCTCTCACCACCACCCTTGTTCGTCTATTCATTCACTTACTTTAAAGATATCGATGACACATTGTCTATGGACCAGAGATGGGCACAGTCCCTATGTTCACAGCTGTTGTAACTCTTTGAGTAATAGAAACCTAATAAACTATTCAATAAAATTGTGTAAGTGCTATGACTGGAGAAATACGGAGTGTTATAGAAGCACATTGTAGCACCTGTAACCCTCTCTGGTCACCTTATTGACCCCATTCAGCACCCCAGTTCCAACCAGGCTGAGGACTATAGCCATATCTTTTAAATTTGCTGAAGATAAAACCCTTTTCATATCTTTGCTTGTCACTAGTGCTCCATCTTACCTTCCTGTCCATTTGTATGCGTTCTGCTTTCAGAGAGTACATAGCACCATTTCATCTATATTTCCACACTTCTTTATTAGACCTGAATTGTTTGCCAGCACAGACTTGGTACTGCCCAAAGGAGTCCCCAGAAACACACAAGATGTATACTATACCAGCTAACAACTTTAACGGTTTTTGAGAAACTCATTAAACATTTTAAAATTAATAAATGGTTATGGCTACCTACTCTAGGAGTCTTCAACAAAACTGTGTAACAGTTAATCTGAGCACTCCTCAAAATAGAAGATGGAACTTTCCCAGCCTGCCTTGAGGTGAGGGTGCAGGCATGTGACCTGAGCTCCACCAATCAGAGGCAAGGTCAGGGATCTCAGTGGCAGCCTCAGAGCCCAGCATCAATGGTGTCTCTGCGCATCCAAGGCAATTGTTCCTGCGCTGGAGTCATTCTACAGTGGAACCTCTGGGAGCACGATCACTGGCCTGGTAATCTCCAAACCCCATTCTTTAGCCATTCCAGATTCTGTTAGTTACCTAATATTTCACATATTTGTGTGCTAGTTTCATGAACTAAAATTGGTTTCATTGTTTGCAACTAAGAGCTCTGTCTTTATAAAATAATGGTTATAGACTGTTGCACAGGAAGGACATCTATATTGGTATATGGAGGTTCCAGCAGGATTTTTGAGTCAGTATCTAAGCTGTATTAGAAAGAATATGTAAAAGTTAGCCAGTCAATGGGCAAGAAGAAGAGTATCCAGGCACAGCTTGAATTTACAAAAGTCTGGCAGTGAGCATGATTTGGCAAAATGGCAAGAGATGAAGCTAACTCGAGAAAATCATAGACTGGATTTTGCAGAGCCTTGTAAGCTAGGTAAAGAAATTGAGACACATATCATGAGAACAATTGAAATCACTGAAATGTTTTATTCAGAAGAGTGATACAATCTGATTTGCAATTTATTAAGATCACTCATTAAATTTTGGATAATATGTTGGAATGGGAGAGTTGGGAAAGTTAAACTAGACGGCGTTGGGACAAGCGAAGGTAGCTGTTGTAAGGGGTTGTATTGGGGATGGATGGACATGATGGTCAGATCAAGAGATATTTCAGAGGAGATGGGTCAAGCTTTGTGACTAGTAAAGGCATTTAGGGAACTAAAAGGCAGGAAAGGATGACCCCTAGGTTTCTGGCTTGAAATCTGGCTCAGTTCATCGAGGTAGCTCACACTGTTGCAGTGTGTGCTTACGTTTTTGTGTGTGTGAGCATGACCTCTCAATGATTCAGAGACAATGAATTCTGATTGTGCTATTTTTTTTTTTGAAAGAAAGACACCACCGGGGGCTGTAATAGTGTGAAGGTTTCAAAGGGAAATGGAACGAGTTGGAATCTGAACGACTGGCAGGGTGTGCACAGAGAAGACGGAGGGAAAATTCCTGATTCATAGAGTGAGAAGACAGGTTAGGCAAGTTGGGAGGCATGTGTCTGAAGGACTTCCCATCTCTTGTATGCTTCTGTTGGATTTTATTTTCTCAGAGGAGCCTCTTCCCCGTGAGTAAAATTATAAGTCATGTTGTGGTACCGGTACTCTGGCAGCCTGCTGAGGAGAAATTCCAGGAATACCGTGGCTCAGCAGCTTTTCTGCACTGGCACCGCCCATTACGAGGGGCCAAAGGAGAAAGCTTGTGGCAGCCAGGTGCCAGAAGACCTACCGTAGCTGAGCGGTGGGGCACTGACCAACTGCATTTACAGTAAATCTCCTGTTTCCTGGGAGATGAAAAACCTTGCTGGTGCCACCACGGTACTGAATGCCTTTCTTAGGTATGCCTGTGCTGCCCGTGGGATTCTGGAGCTGTAGCCACGTTTAAAACCAGGAACTGATTTTAGTGATTTTTCCATCTTTTGTAGCCTTTATTTGTCACCCTGTTTCAATCCTAGAGGTCAGCTGCTTGAGGGCTCTTTGTTTTAAAAATTCAAAACAAAGCAATTCATTCCTGAAAGATGTACAGACTCATGGGTCCTGTCAGTTGTCAAGTTAGCCTGCTGGATTACAGTCAGGATGGAAAGTAATCACTGGGCACTGACCCTCACTGAACTCCGAGTTCTTTAGGTATAAAACAGAGAAAATGTCTTTTAGCCAAAAGCACTCAATAAAAATATAAAGTAATACTTACCAATGCTCATCCTCAGAGAGTTTGATCTCATGTCTAACCTCTCAGCTAATACCTCTTACCTGAGAGAAAACCCATTTCCCCCATTCATTGTTACTATGCTTACAAAGCATCATTTTAACCTCTTGGATCCAAAGGCCCCCAAAGTAGACTTCCTTTTCAGGTGTATCTCTAGCCATCCTCTGTGTCACTGTGACACCCTGGACCTCTGGCATGTCTTTACTTTCCTTTCATCCTGTCCTCTTGTTCCCCACTTAATTTTTTGTTATTTAGTAAAATCAGATCTTCAAAGAAACTTTCATTTGGATGCATTTTGGTACATTTACCAAAATAATACTCCATGAATCAAAACAGTAAAACACCTTTCTTGAAGCAGAGATTTCTAAATAGGAACTGATTTCACATTTCTTTGAAGAAACCATTTTTGAGAGTATAAGGAGTCTGGATTGTATCCTGAGAGCAATGAGAAGATATGAAAGAGTTTTAAGCTGGGAAATGACTGAGGTTATCAGATTTCTGTTTTGGTGAAAAATCACTCTCCCTGACATTTGAAAAATGGACTCTAAGTGTCTGGAGTGGAAACAGAGAAAGCAGTAGCTCAGGTGATGTGGTGAGGGTTTTTAAACTAGAGTGGAACAATGCAGATGGGAAAAAAGTGAATGGATTGGAGGTCCGTTTTGTAGATAAAAGTATAGGACCTGTGTGACATAATTAATATGTCTGGGATGTAAGGGAATGGGGTAATGGGGTGTATAATTTATCTATTGCTAATATTGTAGCATGAAGATTAAACACCAAGTCTCGTGCCATACAAGAAGATGAGCCTGGGGTGGTCAGCTAATAGACTTTCTCTCATAACTGGACTTGGCCTGGCTGTCAGCTGATCTAGGTCTCCGGTGGGTTGAGGGTTAACTAGGCTTTATTACACATCTGCTGTCCAGTAGGGTGACAGGGGCACATTCTCCTGGCAGCTGCAGAGATGAAAGAGAGCAAGTAGAAACTCAAAAGCAGCTTAATGCCCAGGCTCACAACCGATACACTGCCAACTCTACAACCTTCTATTAGCAACACAAGTCATAGGCCAGTCCATATTCCAAGGGATGTGAAAATAGTCCCTGCCTGTTTAGGGAGACCTGCAGTGTCACGTGGCAATGCCAAGGGTACAGGGAAGGATGGAGAATTGGGGCCATTTTTATAGCGTGGTACATAGGAAAATCAAATAGAATTTTAAGGTTTTTGCTTGAGCAACTGAATAAGTGCCACACTATTCTTTACAACTAAGGGAGGGATGGCTGAATGAAAATGGGCATATCAAGAGTTCCAAAATAAATTTAAGATGCCTTAAGGTGTTCATCTGCTCCATGAGGGTTACTTGTGCATTCTTCCTCCCTCCTGCAGTACCTCTGATCCTCCTTACCCTGAAGGAATGTGCTCAGTGGAGGTGGATTCAAACCAATGTAGTCTGATTCTCGGGTCTGTGTTCTTAAAGTATTACTTTCATCCACATATGGAGGTTCTGGTAAACATTATTTTCTTTACTTCACTCCATGCTCCTTGTGTACATTGTATATGCTACTGCAAGCTTTCCAACATTCCCCAAACATGGTGTCGGTCAGTCCTTTTCAGAGAAAATCAGACCATGTCCCTTCTACACTTAGGACCTTGCAAGAAGTCTGAATCGCGTACTGGATAAAGTCTAAGCACAGTGGCACAGCTGTGCGGTGCCCACTTCTCAGTGTCGTCATCTGCCCCTGTCCCGTTTCATTTGAACTCCAGCAGTAGCAAGCTGTTCATTGCTTCCCACTGATTTCATACCATTTCATGCTTCCCTTTCTTTGCAGTCTAGATCCTTTGCTTGGAACTCCCTTCCTTCCCTTGCGCGTCTGGTAAATGCCTACTTTCCATCACAACCCTGATAGAGCATCACCTTCCTGTGTTGCTTCAGACAGGATGCTCTCCCTTGTACTTTTTTGGAAACGTATTTGTTTGGTTTGTCCATATCACATTATATTGTTTGATTTGCTAGCATGGCTGTCTTTACTTATTAGTTATCGTAGAGAGATAGAATTAAATCATCCTAGCACAGTGACATTTGGCTAAGTCATTTGACACCGGTCAAGGTGGAAACAGGCAGCCACCCCACCAGTGCCACCCTTGCCCCTGACCCAAGGTGAAAACTAATAGACTAGCAAAACTCTGCACTCACTTCTGCTGTACTCCCACAAATTACAGGTGAGGTAACACATCCAGCCTCTCTGTCTCCCTACTACCACTAAAACTTAGTTTGCCCTGGCATCATTCAAAAATATCATTGGAGCTGCCCTGGCTGGTGTGGGTCTGTGGACTGAGTGCTGGCCTGAGAACCAAAGGGTCGCTGGTTCGATTCCTAGTCAGGGTACATGCCTGGGTTGCAGGCCAGATCCCTGGTGGGGTTTGCATGAGAGGGAGACACACAATGATGTTTCTCTCCCTTACCTTTTCCCTCTCTTCCCCTCTGTCTAATAATAAATAAAATCTTTTAAAAAAATCAACAAAAATATTGTGGCAAAGAATATGTACGTGTGTGTATATATAATTAGTCCAGCCATTGTTAATATAATGAGAATGGTTTGTGCGATGTTGATAAAACCTGGCACTGGCTGCTAAGGAGAGTGGACTGGAATGCACATGCATCAACAATGACAACGTCACTGTACTAGTCAGTGGAGGTGGTAGATGCCATCGAATGAGCATGTACTGTGTGGCCATCACATTCAAAATGACTGAGAGAGTAGAGCAACAAATTTTGTGTTAAGCTCGAATATTCCTTCATGGAAACTATTCAACAATTGAGAAAGCTGAAGCTATGGGGAATTGGTAATTGGCAGCTTCATTACGACAACTCACCCACTCATGCATCATGTCTCATGCAATTTTTCAGCAAAACATCACATCGCCCAGGTGACTTAGCATCGCCCAGGTTTGGAAGAAATTTCAGAACAACAGGGATAGTCAGGAAAATATGATGGGGCAGCTGATCGTGATTGGGAGAACTGTGTGAGGTCCCAAGGTGCCTACTTTGAAGGGGGCTGAGGTGTCATTGTCCTGTGTACAATGTTTCTTGTATCTGGTATCTTCTTCAATAAATGTCTCTGTTTTTCATAGCACATGGCTGGATACCTTCTGGACAGACCCAGTCTATATCCCCCTGAGAATGCCTGCTTTGTTTCTCTCTCTCATCCCCCAGGGGACTTCAGTGCCATCTTGCTGGTGGGTCCTACCTCTCACTCAAGAAATCCCCCTTGCTTTACATACACCCGTGTGAGCAATAAACATTTAAATTATCTGTGGTCTCTGGCTTGGGTGTAATGTATTTTGAGATCTGATATCTTAAAAACGTAGAGCCTGCCCTGGCTGGTGTAGCTCAGTGGCTTGAGTGCCAGCCTGTGAACCAAAGGGTTGCTGGTTCAATTCCCAGTTGGGGCACATGCCTGGGTTGTGGGCCAGGTCCCCAGTAGGGGGCATGTGAGAGGCAACCCCACATTGATGTTTCTCTCCCTCTCTTTTTCCATCTCTTCCCCTTTCTCTAAAAATAAGTTAATTAATTTAAAAAAAAAAAAAAGAAGGAGAGCCTGGCAGCAGCCGTTCTGTAGCAGTTGTGCACCTTTATGCTCAGGGTTCCAGCACAATAACCCAGCAAAACTCGTTTATTCAACCAAGGTAGTAGATGCCATTAGGAAAACTGCCTTAACTTTGCACAAGAATAATTCTAAAATTGCGCTTATTAAATGAGCGCTTCAGGATTTGGGTTTGTTTTTTTTCTAAAGAATTTGAAATATTTTACTTAAACTCTTGGTTATGCTCTTATTTTAATTAATCAGCTCTTGATTCAAAAACAAAAACAAACAAACAAAAAAAGCACAAAGGAGGAATCCGGGCCAGCCCTGCTTGATTAATGCTGCCTCAGCCATGGAGGGTCTCAGTACACTTTTAAGTCTTAGGTTCTGCCAGTTGGTACAAATGCAAAGAGGAATGAGCGGCTGAAATCTTTTAGAACGGACTCTTTACCCCCCTCTCTGGGCCCCCTTTCTGGGCTTATCGGACGAAAGAACTTCAAATGCGAATTAGGGATGCCTTATCCTCTTAACTTCAGGCCCAGGGACATCAGGAAAAGTGCTGTTGTAATAATAGCATTAGGAATCCTGCTTGTGCTGATCCAGTTTACAGAATTATTATGGGTCATTTCTAGACAGCGAGAACACAGGGTTCCTAACAGGAGAACGTTAATAATAATTGACTGAATATCCACACTTTTCTTTCTTCCTCTACTTAGCAGATGTATTATCTGTTTTTATGTTTGTTTCTTGAAGGCAGTGCCCCTGTTTGTCCCTATAATGTAGAGGCCAGCACCTGTTATGTAATTACTAAATATTTTGGGCTATTTTAAATTGTTTGCTTTTTAAATTTGAATTTCTGCTTGCTGGATGCTAGCGTATGTAAATGAATTTGATATTTGTATATTGATCTTTTATCCTGTAATTTTTCTAAACTCATTTATTAGTTCTAGTAGCTTTTTAATAGATTCCATCATATTTTTTACGTAGAAGATTATATTGTCTATGAATAAAGACTTCTTTCTTTCCAATCTACACACCTTTTCTCTTTTATTTTCTTGCCTATTGAGCTACGTAGAACCTTCAATGCAATGGTAAACAAAAGAAAGGACATTCCTGTTCCTAATCTAAGCAGAAAGTATTGAGTTTTCCATCATTAAGTGTGATGTTAGCTGAGGATTTTAATAAATGTCTTTTACCACAATGAAGGAAATTTTCTACTTTTTGAGGATTTTTAATTGAGAATAGATGCTTGATCATGTGAAATGCTTTTTCAATGTCAATTAAGATGATCGTATGGATATTGTTTATAGTTTGTGAATATAGTGAATTATATTGAGACTATTAAACCAACTTTGTATTTATGGCATAAACTAGAAACATATATTGTCATTTCATTAAATTTTAGATTCTATTTGCTAAAATTTTAAGAATGTTTGCATCTATATTCATGTAAGATATTGGTCTATAGGATTTTTTTCCCTTCATTGTTTTGTCTCTTTTGATATCAATGTAATGAGGGCTTTAAAGAATGAGTTGGAAATTGTAATCAACTCTTAACTTTTCTGGATAATTTTGTATAGAATTAAGTATTATTTCTTTCTTAAAAGCTTGCTAAAAGTCACCGTGAAGCCATTTGAGCCTGAAGCTTTCCTCTTTTGAAAGCATTTTAACTACAGATTTAATTTTTTAAAATAAATATATGACTCTAGATGATCTATTTTATCTTTGAGATTTGTTAGTTTGTTTCTTTATCTATTTCACTTAAATTAGTAAATATACTGGTATAAATCTGCTCATAATAATTCCATAATATTTTTAAAATATCTGTAGAATCTGTAGTTATCTTGTATTTCACATATGTTGGTATTGGTAATTGTACATTTTCCTTGTGTGTGTGTGTGTGTGTGTGTGTGTGTGTGTGTGGTAAGTCTGGCTAGAAGTTTGTCCATTCTATTGATTTTCTCAAAGAACCATCTTTTCATCTTCAACATACTCATGTCTTTATTTTTTAAAAGGTTTTAATTATTTATTTTTAGAGAGAAGGGAGAAGTGAGGGAGAGAAACATTGGCCTGCAACCCAGGCATGTGCCCTGACTGGGAAATGAACTCGTGACCTTTCAGTTTGCAGGCTGGCGCTCAATCCACTGAGCCAAAACCAACCAGGGCTCATGACTTTATTTTTAAACTATGTTTCTTGTAGGGAGAATATAGTCTTTTTTTTAAAATATAATCTAACAATATATGCTTTTTAATTGGGATATGCAAACCATTTACATTTAATATGATTATTGATGTGATTAACTTTGAGTTTATCATCTTATTGTGTACTATTCATTTCTTCCTTTCTTTGTTCCCCTTTTCTCTTTTTTCTGCTTTCTTTGGATTACTTGTAGTTTTTTGTTGTTAATCCTATGTAATATATTTTTCAAGTCAGACTTTGTAGTTTTTATCTCTAGAATTCCTATTTGGGTTTTTTTAGTACCTCCCACATCTCCGCTTAACTTTTTGAATGTTTTAATGTACCTGTCTGCTAATTAGATCATATGTATTAGTTCTGGGTCAGTGTCAAGTGATTGCTCTTAGTTATGGCTCATATTTTTCTACTGCTTTGCATGCCTGGTAATTTTTTATTGGATGGCAGAAGTTTTAACTTTTATCTCATTGAGTGCTGGAATTCTTTGTATTCCTTTAAAAATTCTTGAGCTCTCTTCTGGAGCTCAGTGTTATCAGAAGCAGTTTGATCCTCTTGGGTTTTGCTTTTAAAATTTGTTAGATGGGATTGAAGCAGGGATCAGTGTAAGGCCAATTTCCCCCCAAATTGCATTATACAGTTTACTATTCAATACTGAGCTAAGATTCTTCTGTGCATTCTACCAAATTCTTCATGAATTATGAGGTTTTCTATTGGTAGAATGTTCTGGATGTTGGGAATAGGCACTAGTCTCAGCTCCGTCTGGATGCCTGGCACTGTTACCTCTAGTCCATTCAAGTGGTTCCCTTGGACCTGAGTAATTTCCTCATACAGAAGAATTGGTAAGTGTTTGAGCTGAATACTCAAGGGGGACACTCTGCAGAGCTTCAGGGTTTTCTCTCAGTAGATTTCCCCTCTGTAGCACTCGGGGTGAACTCTAGTCACTTCGTTCCCTTCACTTTCTCAGCCCTGTGTCCTCAACTCAGGGAGCCTTTCTGGTCCTCTCTAGGTTCCCTGCCTGGGCATCACTGCTTGGAAACTTTTCATAGCATTAAGCTGGTACAGTCAGATGGTTTGCCTTGTTTAGGGATCACTACTCTTTATTGGCTGATGTCCAGTATCTTGAACACTGTTGTTTCATTATTTTATTATTTCAGGCAAGAGGGCAAATCTGGTCCTTAGTGCTTAATTTTGGTTGGGAGCTGAACTCTACCAATTGGTATATATTTGTTTTGAAATCAATTTCAGAGAACTTCCTAAGCTTCATATACAACAGCAGGGGAACTTGTGCATCTTTGGAAGTGAAAAAATGAGATTATGGACTTTCATGACTGAAGGCAGTGGGTATGACATGGTGGTCGGATAATGCCAAAGGCAGGAAAGTTAAGAAAAGCTATGGTTAGGACTTACTAGAAATAAATAGTGTCAGACACTATATAAATGGCAGTAAATAAAAAGACAACGTTCCTTTACCAAACTTCATTCCAATGAAGAGATAGACAATATAAGTCCCAAAATACACAATAAATGATACCTCATAGCTTTATGCTTCTATTATAGCACTTGTTACATTATAGTATAATTGGCAATTTATTCACCTCTTTCTCTAACAAGTCTGTGAGCTTTTCTACATTAGAAGTAAAGTGTCTTATTTAGTCTTTTATCTGCATTGTCTAGCACAATGCAGAGCTCATATCATGTATTAGTGAGTGAATAAATAAATGGATGTATGGGTGAATGAATGATATAAATTTTTTTGTACTGGGGCTGACTGTCAAAGGAGTTATTTTGGATAAATGCTTTTTTGGTTGCTTTTAGATCACTGCTCTGACACCTGTCAGTCAAAATGGCTGACACATATGTTCTCAAGCCCGACTGAAGGTGTATGTGACGATAACAAAAGACGCAGTGCTCAGCGTATGTTTTACAAAGCTTAAGTAAGTTTCAGTACTGACATTCTATTCGAAACTTCAAGTTTTTGACTCCAAAGTTAAAAAAGTGAGCAGTAGTACTGTCTAAATTCAAAGTGTTGAAAAGCTAATAGAGTGTCGACCTGACCATTACGTAGCACTTACTTCACAACACGGGAAAGATGGCAAGATAGTCCTGTGATCATCCAATGTCAAGAAAAAGAGCAGTAGTCATCTGTGTGGACCACGTCCGTGGAAACGGAATCCCTGTATGTGTCTCTAGTATGTAGAACAACGCCTAGAAATAAATAAATTGCTGAATAAGCAACTCATTCTTCTCAAGGTTAATTCACTATCAGCAAAATGACTCTGAGAGAATAGCTGAAAAAACAGCAATAGGTAAACCTATTTCTCAAAATAATATCTATATTTGATTAGGATGCTATTATCATGGTTTAAGAAGAGAATTCTCATTTCCCAAAGGGTTTCTTCTAAAGCTGTCTATTCAATAGATAGTTTATAACTAAATGGACTTGGACAACTGCACAAATGGGCAAGCAGATGGTTTTTTAGAATATCTGTACATGATAATGCTTTGCTCAGGCTCAGCTATCAAGCTATGATTCAGCATCCGAATTCCAATCAAGTTTGTAAAATGAGATGTCAGGTTGCAAAACCCTATCAGAGTGAAATTGCTTCTAGAAAGGTCCTTCTGTGTAATCAGCAGAATGGACAAGGGCACAAAGGGGAGGAAAAGGAGAAATACCTCCCACAAAAGAAAACGTGGTATGGTTGTGCACAGGTTATACCTTACTTATAATTGAACGTTTGGCCAAACATTTGATGACATCAAATATAATTATAAAAAGGTGAATTATCAGGAAAAAACCCATTAGAGATGCCTAAATCAGACTTGTTGAATTAGTTATTTCCAGCCTCTGCTTATCTAGCATATGAAAAAAGAAAGCTGAGGGGGTAAAAAAGCAGATGATTAGATTTTAATAGCTTTTCTCGCAAGCTTTGCCATTTAGTTTGCAACTGCTGATAATGGCACAAAATGTGCATTAGAGATGTGAGGTATTCCCTGAACCTGCTACAGTGTCTTTTCTTGGTGTCAGTCATGAATGCAGAAATTCACATTCAGTCAGATTTGCTAGCAATCCCCCCCCCCACCCACCAAAAATCTCTTGTAATCTTTCTTTAGTTTGTGAACCATACCTGCCCTGCCTGTGTACACTTGAAACAATTATCCAAAGAATCTTGGTCTTAAAAAGTACTTTAATCTCTAGTGTTCATCTTTTATTTTTTAACCTTACATTTTTTTCAATTATAGTTGACATTAAAATATTATGTTAGTTTCAGGTGTACAAGCCAATGATTAGACATTATATAACTTACTAAATGATCACCCTGATAAATCTAGTACCCATCTGACACCATAATAGTTATTACAATATTGTTGAGTATACTCCTTGCTTGAGGATACATTTATTGGTTTTAAAGAGAGAGAGAGAGATAAAGAAACATTGATGTGAGAGAGAAACATCAATTGGTTGCCTCCCAGGAACCAAACTTGCAACCTAGGTATGTGTCCTGACCAGGAATCAAACTGGTGAACTTTCTGTGAATGGGCCAATGCTCCAACCAACAGAGCCACACTGACCAGGGCATGACTCGGGCAAATTTTTATGTTCTTTCTTCCCAGCTGTATCTTCAGTAACTTCCCACCTCGAGTACATAGTTCTGCAATCTGGATCTATTTCTATTATCCACCACTCAAGTACATTTCTACTGTTTCTTACCCCTCTGATTTGCCCATCTACAAGGCCTTACTCTCCTCTACTTCTTCCTTACATCCCTGCACTCTGTCTAGCAAAATGCTCAGGGAGGTCATCACTTTTTCTGAGAATGATATGTTTATGTTTTGTCTGTTTTGCAGGCTCTACGAGAGTAGGGAGTATGCCATTCATTTTTTTCTATCATAGTATCAAGCACACAGCAAGGACTTAAAGAATGTCATATATATAAGGGAGTATCACTGAAATTATTTATCTATTAGCTAATTATAAGAGGGAGAAAGGAGGAAAGTGAAGTTGAAGGAGTTTTATCTCGAGTTCTTAAGGAAGTTTGGTAGAGAGCAGATTTCTTTGCTGAGCCTGGAGAAGGAACAGCTGACAGGGCAGAGACGAGATGAGATGCACAGGTCTCAGAGGCAGGGATGATAACAAGCGCCTAAGGCACCCAAGCTGCAGGGCCGCTCCTCTCGGTCGGGGTGCCTTTGATGTGTGCCTGCTTTGATCCCTGCTGTGTAGCTACGGCCCAGGATGTTCTGGAATGAAGAAAAATTACTGTTTCCTGTTCCCGAGATTCAGGGTGTGTTAGAGAAGAACTTGGGGAGGGGGTTGGTTTTCGCGGCAGCAAAATAAGATCATTTCCCAGAGGAAAAAAGTGTCTGCAATATGGCTGAGAGCTGAAGCAGGAAGTGTGCAGGAGAGAAAGGCAGAGTGCAACATAAAAGCAGAGACAAGGTAAACGGAAAAAACGCACAAAGGCAGCAGCACCTGGGTGAGGTCAGCAAGGCTGTACCAGTAATGACAGCAGTGAGACAGTGGCCATATGTGGAGGGATTTTGTCAGCCCCTTGGACAACACATGGAAACATACGCAGCGACATTTCAAGCTCCCTTACACTCAGTTAAAGGACAACACTGTTGACAGAACACGACTGGGGGGAAAAAAGGCACAGAAATACACAACCACCCCTCCCTGTATGGAAGGCCCAGTGGAACTCCCATTTGTGTGGTTTATTTTTAGAAGCATGAATTCTGTCATGAATATGTCCAAGTTAAGTCATCCTTACTAAATTTATCTGAAATGTGGATTCTGCTCTTCTCAAAAAATGCTTTTTGAAATGGGGCTTCTATTTGAGGAATTTTCTAAATTTGTACAATAGTCAGATCCAATGAACAATCCTAGACTAATTCAGTGTAAGTGCACTTCTACTTTGATCTTACCAGGCTGGGAGACAGAGAGGAGATACTATGAAGAAGGGGGCAGGTGCAACAAGCTTTGGAGAGTTACCATTAAGAGGAAAATCGAGCACCATGATGCCACGCGTATTAAGCAGGGTAAAGGGAAAATTGCTGGGGCTGTACCTAAGCAAATGTCTGATGGACCTGATTCCCAAAGGAAGCACTTTCTGGCACACACTGTGAGAGTGAACCGTCCCAGCCTCCATACCCTGGTATTTGATAGGATATGAAAGTGGAGGTCAAAGTCACTGCAGTTCTCCTACAAAGGCCTCAGTCTCATAATTTAACATTCTGGATGGTGAGTTTGTTTTGTTCACCAGTGCAATTGTTCTCGCACACTGCAGATGCTCCAAAAGTAGTTCATAGAATGAACGTAAGTGGAGATGAGCCGAGGCATGAAATCTATAAAATTTGTGCTTATGAATGGGGAAAACAGCAGGATGAAAATCATGATTTTCCAAAGACCTCTAAGCCTCTCAGGCTTTGGTTTCTGTGAATTAGTCCTAGGAGATAATTAATATTAATAGTTACATTTTGATTGAGTACCATTTTGTACCAGATATTGAGCCAGACAATTTATCGTGTTTTGCTCTGTATAATGCACACCCATGCTTTTGGCCCAAACTTTCAGGAAAAAACTCTCCCATCTTAATTTTTTAATTCAATTTTTTACTTATTTATATTTAGAAACAAAACTGATTATTGTATTCCAGGGTGTTATTTTGCGGATATTGTTTTCTAGAGTTACACTTTTAATGCATAAGCATAAGTGAAAGAATTAAAAACATCCATATGGATT
Source organism: Anoura caudifer (assembly GCA_004027475.1). Classification (NCBI taxonomy): domain Eukaryota; kingdom Metazoa; phylum Chordata; class Mammalia; order Chiroptera; family Phyllostomidae; genus Anoura; species Anoura caudifer. The sequence continues at coordinate 184,072 of PVKU01001323.1, read as the reverse complement.
CAAAATTAGTACTACCCTTGTATAATGCACATCCTTACCTTTCCCTAAAAAATTTGGGCAAAAAAAGTGCACCTTATACATGGCAAAATATGGTAGGTACATTGTCTCTAGTTCTCAGAATAACCCCCCAAGGTAGGTAGTGTTATCCCTGTTTTACAGATGGAGAAATAGGCTGTGAAAAGTTAAATGGAATTTCCAAAGTTCAGTTGCTAGTAAACCGCAGTGCGGTACCTCAAACCCAGGTTTGAATGCTGTATCATCGTGTTATACTCATACCCCTGTGTCTCCAATAATGTGTGTATTTTGAACAATTGTGATAGTATTAGTACACGTTCATGAAAAAAAATTTGGGAAACAGAAATGTGCAGGGGAAAAGTCAGTCACAATAGCTGCACTGTTGTGTAAACCTGTGGCAGTACAATTGATTGTCATAATTCGCTGTGTTGTTCTGAAAAGTCAGCACAATGCCGCAATAGCAAATACTGAACCCTTGTTCCTGCAGGGATTACAGGTTCGGTTCCTCCCAGTCTTTGGTTATAATACTTTGATCAACTGATCAATCTATGTGTCCCTATTCAAGGACATTGTTTAATATGTATTTTTGATTCACTAACACTTAACTTACAGTCAACAGCATTATAACTTGCGTCTGAACGCAGCGTACCTAACACGTGCATTTGCTCTGTAAGGCACCCCGCAGTCTCGTTATGATTAGGAACAAAAGGTAGCGCTTCAGCACTACAGTTGGGGTCCATTTCAAATGGCAAAATCACCCCCCAAAAGCGCACAAATGAGAAGAACATGGCACTGCACAGCCGCTGAAAAGCCACTTGTTTACAGTATGAGAGCTGACCCAAGAAGGCCGAGTGTTACCTTGTTCAGCCTCGGCTGGAAACGTGCATGCAGGTGATTCACGTACCACGCCGCCTGGGCATGTCCACACATGACCGTGGCAATGCTGCAAGCGTTGAGTTGAGGGTTACCAATACATTTTTGTGAGTCGATGAGCTCACAAACACAGAATTGTGAATAACGGGGATCAACTGTGTTTCCTGCTGGGGATCAAAATACTGATTGGTTTTGTGAAAATCATAGACACCGCAGAAAAGGGCTTTTCAGAAACACCTGCAAAGCTTTTTCATGAGGAGGCTCGGGTATCCCAGGCCTGGGACAGATCCACCAGCCAACTGTTTGTTCCGCTCGTTTGCTAGGCACTGGGATAGGTATTGGGAATAACGAAAGTGAACAAGACAACCCCTAGCCTCCAGAGCTCATGATTTAATGAAACGAGACGGACATAAAAACAAATTATTTTAACAAAACGTGGTGAATTCAGTAACAGACACAGGCACGGAGTCTTTGGGAACACACAAGGAGGAAAAACACTCAGGAGAAGGTGCCTCGCTCAGCTAGGTAGTAAGGAAACAGATTTAATCAGGCGAAGGGTGGGAGGGACTGCTGAAGGTTACTGTGAATAACACATGACATAGATGTTAACACAGGCTAATTAATTTGATTTAGGGGTCTTTGGAAACAAGGAGATGATGGATTACCAATTACCTAGCTTGTATATTCCAAATAGCACAGATTTTACTGTATCTCTTCCAGCTTAACCAGACTTTATGGATCATCATAGTACAATTAATGCGACAGCATGTCTTAGATGCTTTGTTGGATAGGTAAAGGATGTTGTCTTGGTGTAGTACTTGTCAAGGTAACTGCACCTATGTCAGCTTTCCACAGAGATGATAAATTCCCCTCAGGAAAAATTTTTCTGAGTTCTCTGTATAAAAGTCCACAAATAGAAATCACTGTCTACTACATAATCCCAGTTGAAAAATATGTCTAGCTCCTAAGGGGACAGAGCTTAGGCAATTTATTCTATTCTTATCAATTTTGATAAAAATTGTATACAGTTTTCCTTGCAAGTACATATATAGTGATTTCAAAGAGTTTATCCCAAATCTGAATTGCTTAGCTAAACTTTCTTCTTTCTGTCTTGCTTCATTTAGGAGCGAAGATTTTATTTTATTTTTTTTTAAGCCGAGGAGGGGAGGGGGGCAGGGAGAGTAGTAGAGGCTAATCCTTCACTTTTAAGATAAGAATAACTATATATTTTTCTTCTAGATGCTTGTGTTTATTTATTAGTGATTTTATTTGAAAAAAGCAATAATGTTCATGATAGAAATTAAAAGTTCCAAGGAGATATATACTAAAAATAAGATTCCTTCATATCTTCAAAATTCAGCAGTAAGTGTTTATCATTTTTTGGTAATTATTTGGAAGAAATATTCTATGCAGTTACCAACACATATAACTATAATTAAATTTTAAAAGACAGCAAAATGAAGAGATACAGAAAAGGATGGTTAAGAATCCTTGGAAGACAGTTACTTCAAACTCCATTTTCTCCGAAAAGGTAATAATAGATTTTATAACTTTGTACTCACTAGGTACAAAGGCAATAATGCATCTTGAAGTCTTTTTTAAAACCAAGTATCAAGGGAAAGGGAACTATTAATAGGGAGCATATTGTATGTACATTCTGTGCTAGGCATTTCATACCCATCAACTAATTTGAGCTCTCAAAGATGTCGTCAACAAAGTATTATCCCTATTTTATAAAACTGTATCTCAGAGAGTTTGAATAAATCTTTAATGTCACACAACTGATGAGTAAGAAAGACACAAGTAGAACACAGCTCTGGATGATTCCAATATCCATGCTCATTCCCTATATACTCTACATTCTATACATTATGTTTAATATTTTGATTATAAATATGGATATGGCAGTTGGCATTAGCTCAATGGTTTAAAAATTACTAATGGGAATCTGTACCTGTGAATTCACCCTTGAATTTGTGTTTAACAGTATTTTGTACTTGACATTATAAAGCCATAAATATTCAGTAGATTGAAATCCCTTTTGTAAAAATTGAATTTATTGGGGCGACATTGGTTAATAAAATTATATGGATTTCAGTTGTACAATTCTGTAATACACCATCTGTGTATTTTGTGATTATCACTCCAAGTCAAGTCTCCTTTGCCTCAAATCCCTTTTAGGAAGAGAACCCCGGACACTCGGAAGAGCTGCAACAGACAAGGCCTGCAGATGGCACTGCTGCCCAGGGGTGAGCCAATCCAACTCACTAATAACTTAGAAAAATGAATGCACAGTCACTGTAGGTACAGCCCTGATTCCAAAAGTTAAGTTTCAACCAACAGTTGAGTGGTTTTTAAACTGTGTAATTCCTTTCAACTTATGGTTTGATGTTAAAATTTTATTTTTAATTTAGTGAACAATGAGTGTGATGTTTAATAGCGTTCCAGCCTAGCAACAGGGGGTGTACAAATCTGAGTGGAGAGGACACATGAATATCAGTTAAGCTGGGGAAGAGAAAGACGTGTGGACTCGTTGCTTGGGTAGAAGGTATTGCCTGACAAATCAGATCACTTAAGTCAGGGGACAGACTGAGACTGCTAAAAATCTAAACATGGGTGCAGTCTTTAAAATTTCCGAGTTGTAATCAGAAAGCTGATGAAAACCTACAAATACAAAGTCTGAGATATTGTGCATAATGAACAAGAATACAGGGAAAATACTTTTCACTGTATTTTAGATTCATTATGAATTTTTAAGAAAAATTATTGCTAATCTCTATTCATAGACAATCACAGCTACTTTCTCTTGGGTCTTCAAGAGGCATATAGTTCTGGACACAGAATACTCCAAAATTTTTATAAGCTTGTTGGTGATTAGTAAGATTATAGGTGATTTAAACTTTCATTTCCAAATCATCTATAATAGACATTACTTTTAATGAACAGAAATCAATAAATACTAAAGTAAAAAAGAATCCAAAACATTCTCATAACCCCTCTCTGTCTCATACGAACACAAACCTGTTTCGTTGTTGTTTCTTCATGTTAATACTAGGGATTCCTTGTAGTGAATGTAGGGTGCTGAGTCATTCCCGGCCCCTGCTACCGGTAGTATTGGCTGCATCTTCAGGCTCTGTGCTTGGCTGGCTGAAGGGGGTTGCCTCACCCATGGTTACGCCTATCCATGCAATCAACCCGCAATAAATGACTGGTTTATATGAAATAAAAAGACCCAGCCCCACTCCTTAATTTGAGACAATTCTGAAGGGCCATCCCAGCTCCAGAGTCCTCTATGAGGTCAGGTGCAGCCTCTGGTGACATTACAGGGTTGTTCAACTTTTTTTTGTCCCATCTTACCTTCATCATTTATAAGTATTGTTTCAAAGTGTACTTCACAGGAAGCTCAAATACACAAATATTTGTCTCAATATTGTGGGGAATGTGATGTAAGCCAGAACCAAGATTAGTCCTAGGGAAGCGGACTAAGATTTTGTAGCTTGATCAATTCATGCCTGCCTCGTAACCAGGGAACGATTGCTGATGGCTGGTAGAGTAACAATATGGTCCCTGCCAAAACTTTCATTGGTGGTGAACTGGCACCAACACTCAGTCAAGATAGTCATCTAAAAGAATAGCACTCATTTTTTTCTGGATTACTTATTTTTTACAAGTCTAATTCTTATTTTTGTTTCTTTGTATCAAATACTTTTTCTCTGGATGCATTTAAGTTTTTTTTCTTTATCAGTTGTTTTCAGCAACTTAATTATATTTGCCTTGGTGAGGTTTATGTTTCTTTTGTTGAAGGGTTACTTGAGCTTCTATAGATTTATGGTCTTCATCACATTTAGAAAAAAATTCAGCCATTAGTTTTGGCCAATAAATTTTATGTCCTCTCCTTTTCTTCTATCATTCCTAGGCTCTTATCACACATATTGCCCAGTTTCATATTGTCACGTAGCTAACTGAGGGTCAGTTTTTTTTCTACAGTTTTGTTTCCTCCACACTTTATTTTGGATAGTTCCTATTGCTGTTTGCAAGTTCACAGATCTTTTCTTCTGCTGTTATCTAGTTTGCTCTAAATTTCACTTCACATATTTTCATTTTAGGTATTGCATTTTTAATTTCTAGAATTTCTATTTATATGTTTTTTATATTTGCCATTTCTATCACTATATTCATTATTTTCTTTATATCCTAGGATATACTGATAACTCTGTTAAAAATCCTGGTTATGAGTTATATTTTTTGTTTCTTTGCATGTCTGGTAATTTTTGATTGGGTGCTACACATTGTGATTTTTACTTTGTTGAATGCTGCATTTTGTTGTATTTCTTTAAAGTACTGAACTTTGTTCTGGCACGTAGGAAGTTACAATACGAACATTTTGAGGCTCATTTTTTAAGATTTCTTAGGGAGAATCCACAGCGGTTTTTATTTTAGGGCTAATTTCGTCTCACTACAAAAGCACAACTCAACTCTTGTAAAGATGTTACCCAATGCCTCAGGTGTTAGAAGCTCTCTCAATGCTGGTTGGTGGAAACATGAACTAATTCCAGCTCTCTGAGGCCCAGCGATTGTTTGGTTTTTTGTTTTCCTCCATCATTCTTTCCTTGGCCTTGCTGATTCGTAAGTACTTCCTCACCCTGCCCTATGCCAATTAGTACTCAACAAAAAGCTCTAGCCTACCTTGCAGATCTCTGGAGGTTTTTTGTTTTGCAGCTCCCTCAGTGATTCCAAACGCTGATCTTTATCTAGCTGTTTAATGCATGAGACACTGGGCTTTATTTTTATTTTCCTCCCTGCAGTGTGGCCTGGCAACTGCCTCCAGGCAGTAATCTGGGAGCAATCTAAAGCTCACTTCCGTTGTGTTGCTTTTCTCAGGGATCACACAGTCCCTTATAATCTTTAGTCTAATGTCTATAAACAGTTGTTTCATATACTTTGGTTCTCCAGTTTCTTATGAAAGAAAGGGAAATTCAGAGATCAACTGATGTATTTGAGGCTAGTCTTTGATACAAAAATTGTCTGTATAATGAAGAAGAGTCAACACTTCTTGCACTTCTCTTTACATGTTCAGTGTTTCTTCAGTACACATTCTGAGAGCTTTTTAGGAAAATAAAATAAATAGCAATTTTGTACTTTTTTTCAGTTCTTGGAAAATTAAATTCCCAGTTAATGTAAAAGCTAACAGTTAATATAAAAGCTAACAGTTAATAAGATTTTTAGTTGTTGTACCTTATCACATTCAGAACTGTTAAGTTTTTTTTTTTTTTTTTTGGTGAAATGACATTTTATTTCTGTCAATTTTAAGTTTAATATCTCATCTGGCGATCCTTCATTTCTTCCCTAGGAATGCTTCATTTCAACAATAACATCACATGCATACACACACACACACACACTCTTTACCTTCAAAATCAAAGGGTGATATATTTGGTAGAGAGATACACAGATTATCAGGATATAAAATGCAGAACTATCATTAATTCTACCAAACATGAAGTGATAAATATCACCACTGATAGAATAGAAAATATATTGTGAGATATGAGAACAGAAATTTGGTAGGAAAGGGATTTTATTTTATTTTATATTTTTATGTATATTTTATTTTATTTTTTACATCTATTTTATTGATTATGCTATTACAGTTGTCCCATTTCTCCCCCATCATTCCCCCTCCACCCTGCACTGCTCTCCCACCCACATTCCCCCCCTTTAGTTCATGTCTATATGTCATAAGTTCTTTAGCTTCTACTTTTCCCACACTATTCTTGCCCTCCCCCTATTTTCTACCTACCATCTATGCTACTTATTCTCTGTACCTTTTCCCCCTCTCTCCTCCTCCCACTTACCTGTTGCTAACCCTCCATGTGATCTCCATTTCTGTGTTCCTGCTCCTGGTCTAGCTGTTGGCTTAGTTTGCTTTTGTTTTTAGGTGTGGTTGTTAATATCTGTGAGTTTGCTGTCTTTTTACTGTTCATATTTTTTATCTTCTTTTTCTTAGATAAGTCCCTTTAACATTTCATATAATCAGGGCTTGGTGATGATGAACTCCTTGAACTTGACCTTATCTGAGAAACACTTTATCTTCCCTTCCATTCTAAATGGAAGGATTCCATTGTGTAAATGTATCCAGGTTCACTGGATAGAGCAATCTTGGATGTAGGTCCTTGCCTTTCATGACTTGGAATACTTCTTTCCAGCCCCTTCCTGCCTGTAAGTTCTCTTTTGAGAAATCAGCTGACAGTCTGATGGGAACTCCATTGTAGGTGACTGTGCCCTTATCCCCTGCTGCTTCTAGAATTCTCTCCTTCATTTTAATCTTGGCTAATGTAATTATGATGTGCCTTGGTGTGTTCCTCCTGGGTCCAACTTCTTTGGGACTCTGAGCTTCCTGGACTTCCTGGAAGTCTATTTCCTTTGCCAGATTGGGGAAGTTCTCCTTTATTATTTGTTCAGATAGGTTTTCCACTGGTTGCTCTTCTTCTTCCTCTTCTGGTGCCCCTATAATTTGGATGTTGGGACATTTAAAGATGTCCTGGAGGTTCCTAAGCCTTTCATTTTTTTTGAATTCTTGTTTCTTCATTCTTTTCTGTTTGGTTGTTTCTTTCTTCCTTCTGGTCCACTCCATTGATTTGAGTACCAGTTTTCATCCCATCACTATTCGTTCCCTGTGCGTTTTTCTTCATTTCACTTATTGTAGCCTCCATTTGTTTCTCTAATTTGTGACCAAAATCAACCAATTCTGTGAGCTTCCTAATCACCAGAACTTTGAACTGTGCTTCTGATAGGTTGGCTACCAGTGCTATGAGTTCTGCGTCTGATAGGTTGACCACCTCCTGGACGCTCTGATGAACTAGCTCTGGGGTCTGTTCTCCCTTTCCAACCATCCTTGGTTTTGATTTTTTTTTTTTGTCTGGCCTCAGCTGTTACGTAGTGAGGGGCGGAGCCTTACGTGCTTACCAGGGCGGGGCAGCCCAGTCACTGGGTTGTGATACTGGATGTGGGGGCGGGGTCCAAGAGGGAACAATGGCGCTAGCTCCACGCTGTCTCGCGGATTCCAGTTCCTTCAACCTCTTTCCCCTATCAAGTTGGGCCCTTCTGGTGCTGATTCCCGGGTGGGTGGGCCTGCACACGCTCCAGGACCCCGTGGGTCTCCCCAACGAACTCTCCTGAGGCTGGGACTCCCTCCCGGCACCTCTGCCCCCACAAGTATTTTCAATGGGTGCTTTTGGGCTTTACTTCCCAGCACTGGGCCCTGCATCGCAGTCTGTCTTCCTGCTTGTTTTCGCCTGGTTTATCTGTGTGTGAATGTGTGTCAACGGTCAGCTGCCTTACATGCCCTGCCTGGCCTCCCCACGTTTGGCAATGCCGCCACCTGTGTGCCTGGAGTGACTGTGTGCCCCGGACCACCACTGGTTTATCCCACGGTGATCTGACTCCACCAGCCGCAGACTCAGCTGGCTGCTGACTCCACCCCTGTTACCAGTCAGGGTGAATCATTGTTGTTGGACTCCCACACAATTCAATTTTCTCCCTGTCCTGGTTGGGTTTTCTTTTTTTCTTAGTTCTGTATTTTTGTTGTCCTTAATCCTGGTTGTGAGAGGAGACACATCGTGTCCAGCTATGCCTCCATCTTGGCTGCAAGTGTACCATAGTTTTTTGATCCATTCATTTACTGATGGACACTTAGGCTATTTCCAACACTTGGCTATTGTAAATTGTGCTGCTATGAACATAGGGGTGCATAGGTTCGTTTGGTGTTTCAGGGCTCTTAGGGTATAATCCCAGCAGTGGAATTGCTGAGTGAGAAGGCAGTTCCATTTTTAGTTTTCTGAGGATATTCCATACCAGTTTCCACAGTAACTGCACCACTCTGCATTCCCACCAACAATGTACTAGGGTTCCCTTTTCTTTGCATCCTCTCTAATACTTGTTGATTTGTTTATGATGGCCATTCTGACTGGTATGAAGTGGTATCTCATTGTGGTTTTAATTTGCATCTCTCTGATGGCTAGTGATGCTGAGCATCTTTTCATGTCTCTGGGCCCTCTGTATGCCCTCCTTGCAGAGGTGTCTGTTCAAGTCTTTGGCCTATTTCTTTTTTTAAAAACATTTAATTGTTGTTCTTGTACAGTTTTCTGTCTTTTACTCCCATCTCAGCCCACTGCCCCAGCCCTCCCCACCTCCCTCCCAATTCCACCCCCCTAGTTTTTATTCATGTGTCTTTTATACTTGTTCCTGTAAACCCTTCCCCTTTCCCCTGAAATTCCCTCCCCTCTCCCCTCTGGTGACTGTCAGTCTGTTCTCAATTTTAGTGTCTTTGGTTATATTTTGCTTGTTTGTTTGGTTTATTAGATTCCTGTTAAAGGTGAGATCATATGGTATTACTTAATTGGGTTGTTTGTCTGCCTGGAGAGGAGTTGTGTGAGTTCTTTATATATTCTGGAAATCGAACCGTTGTCCAAGGTATCATTGGCAAATATGTTTTCCTATATAGTTGTTTTTTTTCATTTTAATGCTGTTTTCTTTAACCATTGAAAAGCTTTTTAATTTGATGAGATCCCATTTGTTTATTCTTTTATGTCCCTTGCTTTAGGGGACATGTCAGTGATGGTGCTGTGGCATGGAATGTCTGAGATTTTTCTGTTGATGTTTTCCTCTAGGTCTTTTATAGTGTCATGACTTATATTTAAGTCTTTTATCCACCTTGAATTTATTTTTGTGTATGGTGTAAGTTGGTGGTCGAGTTTCATTTTTTTGCATGTACTGGTCCAGATCTCCCAACACCATTTGTTGAAGAGGCTATTTTTACTCCATTTTATGCTTCTTCCCCCTGTGTCAAATAGTAATCGACCATAGAGACTAGGATTTATTTATGGGTTCTCTGTTCTGTTCTATTGGTCTATGTGCCTGTTTTTATGCCAGTACCAGGTGGTTTTGATTACAGTGGCCTTGTAATACAGTTTGATATCAGGTATTATGATCCCTCCTGGTTTGTTCTTCTTTCTCAAAATTGCTGTAGCTATTTGGGGTTGTTTATGGTTCCATATAAACTTCTGAAATGTTTGTTCTGTATCTGTGAATGAACGAACTATTTACAATTATATTTTGGTTCATTTCTACCCAAAGCAATTGAGAGTACTATGTATTTTTCTGGATCTCATCTAGTACTTTAATTTTAGCTGATTTTAATAATAACTGCTAATATTTAGAGTACTTAGTCTGTACTAGACACTGTGCTAAACACTTCACATGCATTATTCTATTTAATTCTCACAGCAATCCTAAAAAAAGAGGTACTATTATCATCTGTTTTACAGACAAGAAAACTGGGACTCAAAGTAACTGTTTGAGGTTACATAGTAAATTGCACAGTAGGATTCAAAACTGACTTCAGAGTTCACATTATTAGTGTTACACCATCTTTATTTTGTAATCTCAACACTAATGCAGATAAAAATTTACCATGTCTTTATAATATTTATATTTAATATCAATAAATAAATATAAAAACAAAATTAAGTTGTTAGAAAACTCATAATAATTTTTTATCTCAACATGCAACATAATTCACATTATTAAACACCTTTAAACAGAAGTTTTAACACACAAACACCTTGGAAAAAATTCTAATATGGTCAAATACTTTGACAGCTAAGGTTTCTAGGCAAAATAGTTATCATTTCCTGTCAAATTTTTAAGAAAACAGTAATTTCAAATGGAACATTATCATTTTATAGTGTGACAGTACACTGAGAAATGAGAGCAGTCATTGGACAGTAAGTGTTTACTACCTCCCAGGCATCATGCATATTTTTACATTTAGGAAATGAGTATTAAACTATCTTGAGGCAAAAGAGAGAAGAAAAATCGCTTCAATTTTGTGCCGAATCAATCAAACCTAAATCTGGAGAACCCTGTATTAGGATAAGAGGCATTTATACTGGCATTTCCTTTTAATAAAAAAGCCAGTGTGCCACCAGCTTGGTATTTATTTTATAAAAAATGGTTTGGGCACTGATTCTCTAAGTTGGCTGAATATTGGAATCATGGAGAAAGTTTGAAAAATACTGATGCCTACATACCAGGGACTTTCAACTGGTGTGCTGCAAGAATTTCCCAAATATGAAACACCTGATTATTTAGTGAGGGACACTGATCTCTCTTCCTTTAGGTTGCCATAAAAAAAAAAAAAAAAAAAAATGACAACAGCCAACACAACAATTGCCATCAGGTGTGAATGAATCAAAATTATACCTATTTTTTTCTGTCAGATCAGCAAAGTATATTTTTTTGTGTATGCTGCAGAACTTTATTGTAGTAATTAGTTATGTGTGCCATGATATGAAAAAGCTTGAAAATGCTGCTAAATACCATCTCTCAATTTGGATTCAATGTAAAAACTCTCCAGGAGATTCTAATAAGCAACAGTTTGAAAACTACAGCCTGGAGAATTGTTCCGTAGTCACAGTGGTCAGTATTCAGCTGAAGGCCTCCCCATGACTTGATATCGGGGGTGGGGGGGGTATTGTTATTAAGTATCTGTTGGGTGTATCTCCTGTGATTAGAAAATAAATACTTTTAGGGAAGAGATTTTGTGTTATTTATCACTGTCTCTCCATAACTGAAATAATGAAAGGTAGTTGCCAAATAAATATCTTTTGCATGAACATACAATTGCCTTATACTTAGACATTCATTGAAAAAAAATGAATGACTGAAGCAGTTAGGTTAAATTCTTAAGGCAAACCAAAGTATTATATATACATACATAAAAAACACAAACATATATAAATAGATCAAAAGTAGAAACAATATACAAAAGAGTGCAATATTTAGCTGTTGAGAATTCAGAGTTTTCAAATATTCTTCATATTCTTACCCTTAGAAACAAAAGTAACCCTAAACAACTAATTCTATAAGCTAATACACATAAGCACACGTGCTGACGTTTTCTTTCAAAAACAGAGTTATAGCTTAATCTTGCTGAATACGTGTCAGTTTTCAAAATTCAAGTAAATACAATTTTAGTACACACATGATAGCTTTTCCAGATAGTTGTATAACAAACAAACGATTGTTTCTGATTAAAATATCTGGTAACACCCATTGTTATTTTCTCTCAGTTGGGATCCGCCAGTTTCTTAGCAGTCTCACATCAATAAAAACTATTTTATCACCTTCTTATATAATGCGTTTTATTTAGAAAAAGCTAATTATAAATAGACTTCTTTTTAAAAAAGTTGTGGGATTCTTAGATATGGTTTCATTTACTAAAGTACTACAAATATAATTTGTAATTCAATTAGTATCTTACACTACTTTGGTTTTCTTAAAATTAACATTGGTTGCTTGATTGTAGGTTTGTCACCAAAAAGTGCTGCTTCCCTCTCCGTGGTTGGAAATCTTTTCTGGTATATCAGTGGGTATTCCTTCTGAAACTTAAAAACGAGGTGAGGACTTAGAGGGCACTGAGCATTAGTATCCTAGCTGAAGCAAGTGCAGAATATTTTAAAAGAATTCCGTGCCTTTCCCAAAGACGCATTACAGAGATGAGTATCCTTTCAGTTCATCCTCATTACTCCCTCTGCTTTCTCACGTACAAAGTGTACGCTGTAACGTTTCTTAGATCTCAGCATTAGCCTTCTAGGATTCTCTCCTGCTAAATCTCCCCCCCCCAATTCCAGATCTTCTTTCCCACTGGCAAAGCCTATAAAGGTCAAAGAGATCAAGTATATTTTATATTTCTTTGCGTGTCTCAGACCTGAAATTAGACTCACCAGAGTCATGTGGCTACTGATTTTGATATAGAGCTAAAATTTCTGAATGGTAATGATGAGTCACTAAACGGTATGTGGTACAATTCAAATTTTGTGACTTTTACCATTCTCATCCAATCTGTAATCGTACAGAACACCAGAAGTAAAGGAGTGGACCTGTTATTATTATTAAAATTTAAGGGTAAAGAGTAAAATTAGGCAGGTAGTCATAGGTAGCTTATATAACCAATATTTAAAATCCAAAATATTAAAATGGGAAATTAAATTCTAAGTGTTATGAAATAATAATCAGCAATAACATATTAGAAAATACTTACACAATGAGAACTTGCTCCTTCTCTTACCTGTTTTAGTTTTTTCCTTTTCTCCTTTAAAGGCAAACTCTTGTTTTTAATAATATTCTCTAAAAGTTCAGCAATGGCATCTTGAGAGGTAGAAACCTTTTGTTCCTCAAACTCCTGAGCACTGATCTGCTTACAGTATGAATATGTTGGCAAAGGAACAATCAATCCATCTCCAGGATTTTTAATCTGTAGTGAACAAAATAAATACAGTCCAAGCTACTAATTCTAGTCATGTACCCGTTTGGTAAAGTGTTCTTTTGATGGGTTTTGGTACCTATTATTTTGCCACCAAACACTCAACACTTTAAGAAGGGTCTAAATTCCAGCTCTACAGAAACTAGTAGTCTTGATTCAATAAAACATTTAACTTTTCTTGGTCTGTAAAATGTCCCAGGGTTACATGAAATAATGTATATAGTGTTTAGCACACAAAAAGCATAAAATAATAGTAGCTATCATCATTATTACTATTAATCATGGATCTTATTAACTACAAAAGAATAACAACTGAAGTGGTATTATTTTTTTTTAAGATTTATTTTTATTTTTTTATTTTATCTTTGGAGGGGAAGGGAAGGAGAGAGGGAGAGAAATACCAATGTGTGGTTGCCTCTTGTGTGTCCCCTGCTGGGAACTGGCCTGCAACCCAGGCATGTGCCCTGACTGGGAATCGAACTGCGATTTTTTGGTTCGCAGACCCCAGCTCAATCCACTGAGCTACACCAGCCAGGTGAAGTGGTATTCTAATTCATCTTAAGACATGAACGTTCTAACACAGTAACAGTTAAAGTTGTCTTCTACTGTTCTGAGGGGCAGTGTCATGGGCTCAGTATATAACATCTCTTGCTGAGAGAAAGAAATGATAGGTGATGGTTATAATTATAAGCCAGGGCAGTATCAGAACGGTATATGTGGGAAGAAACATGAATGCAGGTGTTGGGTGTATATGTTGAGTGTTCCTCCTCTCCTTGTAACAGTTCTTTCCCATTGTACCCCCCACTACCCTGGCCTTTTTTGAAAAACAAGGTTGTATATTTAATCTAGATTGGGCCAATCAGAGTCCACACTAAGAACTTTTCAAACTGGAGGTGGAGGGATGGCTCTTTTTTCCCTTTGGATTGCAAACATTAAGTCTGTATCTCAAGAGCTTTAATCAGCCATTTTCCCATCATGTGAAGGGCCATTTGTCAAATACAGCACTAAAATGGAAATAAGAGATGGAGGAATGAAAATAGTCCTACTGCTATTTGAGTCCCCAATTTTGTCTATAACCTTTTAGAGGTTATTTATGTGAACTGATCAAGTGTCCCTTTCCGACTAGGCTAGGAATGAGTCTGCCGCTTGCAAAGAGCAGAGAACTTTAGAACTTATAATACATACATGGCCCCTTCTAAAGCAGTCAAGATGTTTCTCCACTGCAGCCTGTAAGTAAGAGGGTACTTGAAGAATTTCCTGATGATGATCCATTAAGAAAGAAACTAATCTTGCAGCAAGAAGTTCATCAAGATCCACTTCTTCAGCACAGCACAGCACACACCGAGAAAAAGTATGTATCATCTAAAAACATGTTAAAAGATGTGAATTTAAAAACCAAAGATTTTATATAAATTACAGTATCAGTAATTTCTGGGTAGCATTATGCTTAAGTATTGAGATAAAGTGATAAGCAGGCTTCAGCTTAAAAATGAGAAAAATAATTTATTATATTAGAAGGGTAAGAATGTCTATTATTCTTTTTAAAGTATTAAGTATTTCCTTGATATAATCCCAAAGGATATAAAAGACAGACTTTTCTTTAATTTTGTCACAATTTCATCAGCAAATGCCATAGGTTTCATTAATACCATACTGACATGTTGTTTAAAGACTATTAAAGAGCAACTATTAGAGACTATTAAGTTAATCCCACAAAAACACAAACTGGAAGAATATATAACACATAAATGTTAGTGGTTAAGGAGTTTTCAAAAACGGGGATAAACTTTATGTTTCAAAGCTTGTTTACTCTCATTCATATCCATACAACCCACTAACTATGTAAAATGCCCATTCTAAAATAATTAGAATATCAAAATTGTATTTAAGCATTTTTATATAATAAGCATACTGAATTACATTATTTCTGGTTTTATTCCTGCACGTCAGGGAGGTGTTCCTGTCTCCTTCCAAAGCTTAGTCCTCAGCTTTTTAGTCTTCTTTCTTAGCTTCACAGAGCTCATTCACTTTCAGTGCCTCAACTACCCCCCCCCCCCGCCCCCCACAAAATCTGCCTTCTGCCTTGACCTTTCATCCCTGGACTCACATTTCCAACATTATGTTCGATAAATTTCTCTTGGATGTCCTATAACCTTAAACTCAGAAAGTCTAAACACCAAACTTATATCCTTCTTACTCATGTCTCTCAAAATATGTTACTGCTCTATGCTTTTATGCGGTGCTACAATTACTTAAGAATAATTCTTCCTCTTTATATTGGGTTTGTTTTGTTAAAGAACTGTTCTGAATAAGAGGAAAAATAGAGCTTAATTCCTTGCTACAAAAACCTCTTGTAAATTGAAGCTGAATTGTGAGGAAAAGGTAGCTTTTGAGAGAGAGAGAGAGAGAGAGAGAGAGAGAGAGAGAGAGAGAGGGAGGAAGGAGGAGGAAGGAAGAAGGGAAGAGGAGGAGAAGAGATACTATATTCAAGAGTTCATTTCCAATCAGTTCTGCACATAAACACCTCTGCCCTCATCCTCTTATAGAACATGAGACAGCTTTATAGAAGTTTCTTCTAACTCCTTGTCCACAATGATGTGTCATCCTAATCCACACGATTCATGAAATAAAACTTACCACAACCTCTGAAACACTTTCACTTACTATACATGCATTTCCACTAGTTTTCTGCTTCAGAGTTAGTGCCCCTCACCTTTCAACAGTATCTACATATCCTGTCCCCCACCAAACAGAACTGACACAAGGCAACATGATATGGTCTGACTATGAAGTGATACGGGATGAGGGAAGAGGCGCAGTCCTCAGACACGGTAAAGATCAAGAAAAAGACCAAGACGGATTAATACACACCATTTTGTTTCTAGGAAAGGTCAGATTGTTAAGAGCCTTTCTAACCCAAGGAGCTAGGACTTTAAGACCACAACATCACTCTAGGAGTACTTTTAGATGGTTTGGTTTTCCTTTTTTGGTTTATGTACAAGGGCTTATTCTTTCCTTAAGAAATCAACTTACCAGTGATCTTGTACCCATTGCATCATGAAGTTGGGGCATATCGACATTTTGACTTATTCGAGAAATCATGCGCATTAGGAGTTGAAGCTTTCTACGGTTTGGAGGGGGGAGCAACAAACAGCACAGCTGCAGCGCGTTGACGGCAACCCTCTCCAAGTGAGGCTGCAGCAAACCTGGAAGGCAGAGTTCCCCGCCCCCGGAAAGCACCGTCAGCGACTGTAGTTGCTTTTATATGGTTACAGAAGGAACACAAAATAATATTTTACTATTTCATTTCATCTATTCTTAGAAGTTTTCACATTTCTCAAAAGCACGGTAAGATTCTCATTAATTTCTTCACAACTTATTTCAGTATTAACATCCTATACTTACTACAAATAAAGTGAATCAGAGTAAGTCAAATTGAAGGAAAAGAAAGCGCTTTAGATAAGTAGAATAATTCTTGGTCATGCCATGCCAAGAGTCTTTTACAATACGAACTTTCTTTTTTGGCGGGGGGTGGGGGGGTGGGAAGCAATTTCAGAGAAGAAAAGCCAAGTAAGCAAAAACAGTTAGTAAACACTAAAAGTTAATATTACATGCATTGAAAGCAACAACCTTACTTTGTGTGCCAGTCAACATAGAAGAAGCTGAAGGTAAAGAATTTTCTGAAAGTTCTATTGTACTTTTGCAGAGCCTTTTATTGATTGTGGCACTAGACTCTCCGAGTTCACCTTCCACAGCTGTTTGTGCACTTGTGCTGCCTTGTCCAAGATTTGGTTTCATGATAATTTCAGCCACTGGCGTGTTGATATAACTGTTCTTCCTTGTACTACTTCTTAAAAGTAAACTCTGAGATCTACAAAGCTGTCTTGACTTGCTTTTCCCATTATATAACTCCTCTTGATCTTGAACAGTCATAGTAGAAGTTTTCTTAAAACCAACACAGAGTGGCTTTTGAATACTTTCCTCTGAATGAAGATGCACTACGGCTTCCCGTTTGGTCTCAGAGTCTGAAAACTGCTTGTTATTTTGTCCTTCTATGTTCAGAACAGACTGACAGAAAACAGTGGAGGCCTCTTTACTTGAACTCCCTGGTAAATCTAGAATTCCTTCTAACGAACAGCACCTTGGTTTGATGTTAGAGGATAAAACGTGCACGCTACTTAAGCCTACTGAATTGTAACCGCTTCCTCCTATTATGTCATTAGCACTGGCTCTTCTGTTTTTTAAATCAACTAGCTGCATTTTCTGAACACATTTTTCTTGAAATCCACGATCACTTATCTGTGGCCTCTCAGTAGTATCTGATTCTTCTTTGATTTTGTCTTTACGAAGCAGACTGAGAAGAAGGCACTCAGTTGATTTGAAGGAATTCAAACTGTTTAACTGAAGGGTTTTTGAAGACTGTGGATCATCTTGGATTTTATGTATCCCATTGGGTCTATCTGAAACTGTGATGTAGCCACAAACAACTACCAGGAAATGAAACAAAAATTAAGATGCAACTGTATGACAGTATGACAATAAAACAAAAACAATAGTAAAGTTAACAAAATAAAGCATTACTATAGTACATACTGTTAGTATAGTACAAATAGCAGTTGCTGAATTCAGAAGCCACTCAAATAGGACACATGCAACATTCCGTTACAAAGTGCAAGACTGACTAGAGGTTTTCCAATCTGTGATATCAATAACTTTAAAATTTATCTCAAGAATCTAATAAAATAGATTGAGTCAAATTCATTATAAATATCTATTCAGTCTACAAGTATTACAAAGCTCCCAATTATAACTGTAATAAAATAAAATATATTTTTTTGATCTTTGTCTCTGTTACCCGGCATAGAGCTCCTAAAATGCTTGGAATTTTTGGAGTTATAAGAGTCTTCTTTTAAAAAAAATTATTTATTTATAGAGAGAGGTGAAGGGAAGGAGAAAGAGAGGGAGAGAAACATCAATGTATGTTTGTGTCTCCTGGCCCACAAACCAGGCATGTGCCCTGACTGGGAATTGAACCAGTAACCCTTTGGTTTGCAGGCCATCAGGCAACCCACTGAGCCATACCAGCCAGGGCTGATAAGGGTCTTCTGTTATTCATAATGAGCCTGTGTGAGCTCATCAGTTTATGCTAATGAGGGGACTTAGGGCTGGCCTTGCTTAGAAGGTTGGAATCTCCAGCCCTAACTCAGACCTCCTTAGAGGAGTTGGAGACCTAATCCAATCAACAAGGACAAATGACTTAATCGATCATGACTATGTAAGGAAATTTCAGTTAAAACCCTGAAACGGTAAGTTTAAAGGAGCTTACAGGTTGGGGATGTGCTTAGGAAGGTAACATACTTGAAGAGGGCATGGAAGCCCATAGTTTACCCTGTGTATCTCCTTCCATTTGGCTCTTCCTGCCTTGCATGCTTTACAATGAACATTCTAGAGTTCTGTGAATAGTTAATATTAGACCTCAGGGGTGTCATGGGAACCTCTGAATGGGTAGTTAAGTGGGGTGGGGGGCGGGAAGGTGCAGGAAAAGAGTGAGTGAGCCTGAGGACCTCATTTGTAGCAGGTGTCTGAAGTGAGGGCAGTCTTGTGGAACTCAGCCCTTAATCTGTGGAATCTGAGCTGGCAATGGGCAGTTTGCACCAGGCTTTGTCCTTAACTTGTGGGGTCTGGGCTGGCTCTGGGTAGTGTCGAAAATAAATTGAGTTGTAGGACACCCAGTTTGTGTGGAGAACTGGTGTTGGAATGGTATATTTGAATTACTGGAAAACATAACAGCAACCAGAGTATTCCTGAACTTTAAAATAATGTATAGCCTGCTACCTTCATATTTACCTGTACTTTTTGACCTTTTAAATCATGGGAGACTTAAAAACTTTAATAAAATGAATTTAAATAATAAACAAAAATACATACATACCCAAAATGTTCACAAACAATTCATAATATTCGAAGGTAAGAAGAGGTTCAGGGAGATCTAGAAAATAATCTGCAATTGTTCTGAATACATCTCGTTCAAATCCAGTATAAGTTGGGTTATTCAAATCATTACTTCTTGGCCCTAAGAAGTAAATGGCGAAAAAAAAATTTAAGCACACTTTTAAATATGTCTATAAAAGTATCAAATCTGTGTTTCATGAAGGAGCTATGTTTAATGATAAATTCTGTCACAATTCAACATTTAATGCAGGGGTGTCAAACTCCTTTTCACCAGGGCTAACAGCAGCCTCACGGTCGCCTTCAAAGGGCCAAAATAATTTTAGGACTGTATAAATGAAACTACTCCTTAAATGTTAGAGTTAAAATTATATCTGGCCCTTTGAAGGCAACCACGAGGCTGATGAGGCTGACGTAAAATGAGTTTGACATCCCTGATTTAATTGGATTTGTACACCTTACTCTCATTATCTTTTCAGGAGAAATCACTGCCATCAATAAGAATTTAAAAAATATTTATATTTCCGAAAAATTGCATATAAAACAAAATTTAAAATATATTTTAAAAGCATTAGGGAAGTTTATTTTAATGGAATTTTATCACAATTCATTTTGTAAAGCAAAGAATATTTGGATACTGCAAATAATTAGTACAAATTATCTTTTGCAAATTTATATTTTTATGAATACATTTTGCCTGATACAAAGCACACCCTTAATTAGTTTAAACAATATCTTTATGTTTTTGTCTCATTAGCTTAACATTATTGACATAACCATGACTGCCCTGGCTGGTGTAGCTCAGTGGATTGACCACAGGCCTGAAGGGTTCAATTGGGTTGCTGGCCAGGTCCCCAGTGGTGGGGCATGTGAAAGGCAACCACACATTGATGTTTCTCTCCATCTCTTTCTCCTTCCCTACCCCTTGTTCTAAAAATAAACAAAAATCTTTAAAAAAAAAGAAAAAAAAGAAAGAATCGTGACTACTTATTAGTTTTTCCTCAGAAAGGATCTGATCTCCTGTTACAGGGGAGGAAACTGAAACCCAGAGTAACCTGCTTCCAGATGACAAGCCTGGGTGGCAAAGCTAGAATTAGAACTTAGAGCAGTGTAAAGTCAGAGCAATACCCAAGACCTCGAGGTCCAATAGCATTTTCGTGAACTAGATAATCAGAATCACCCAGTACACCTATGAAAAATACAAGCTCCTCTATACAGAATCTATGAAGTGGAGCTTGGTATTACTTAAGTAGAAATGTTTGCTTCTGCTTTACTAATTTAGTAGTTTCCAAACACTGATCTTGGCATTTTTGCTGTAAGAATCTTGAAGCATAGTTAAAAAAAGGTTCCTGACATGCTGAATCAACTCAATAAAAATCTTTGGCAAATCTCCCCAGGGACTGTGATATGCATTCAAGTGTGAGAGTCAGTGCGCTGTCTTTCAACTTAAAATCCTTCTCTTCCCAAATGTAAATGATCTCTCCTGTTTCTAAACTTTTGTATGGTCCCACACGTGTGAATCATACACTATGAAAAAAGATGAAAGAAAACAAATCATATACACACAAATATTTAATACTTTAAAGGCTAATAGGGGTTTCATGTAAAGCAAAATAAACATTTTTCTAAGAAGGACATAAGAAATAGTCTCAATATGTAAAATAAAAATTGATAATCATTAGAAATTTTCTAAGACAGAAAATGCTATATTGGAATTAAAAATATAAAATTTATAGTTAGAGACTCTAGATTTGAATACACAGCTCCTCATGTATTGGAAGACTTTTCTAAACCTTAGTATTCTTTCTAGGAACAAAAATAGTAATAGTATACTGATCACTGATTCTTATGTCACAGGATAACTGTAGGAAATTAAATAACAAGTAAGAGTCGTAATACTTCTTTGGCTACATATATTGTCATTAAACTGGAATCCAGGAAATTATATCTTGGGTATCACTTAAGTATAACATGGCCTGGGAAGAAAGAGAAGACACAAATCCCTTAAGATGGGCATCACAGAAATCCCTGGAAGTATGCTTATCTGAGCTGCAAACCTTGAGAGTGAAGATATGAGAGTGGAGGGCATTCAGGTGAGGAAGGTAGAAAGAGAAACACAAATCTTAAAATTATGACCAAGATCTTTACCTTGATTTAACAAATAAAATCTTTGTAACTTACATTATTTACTTTGTTGTTCTGTTATTTTGTCATATTGACACCCAGTGGACAACAAGGGAATATGTACTTATCTTGATCATTAATAAAATACTAATTTTATTAAAAAACAGAAAAATACCTTTGTAACAAAATATTAAAATATAATTAACTTTTCATGATTTAGCATCATATACCTGTGTATATTTTTGAAACCGATTTTGAAAGCAATTAGAGTTTTATACCCAAACAAGGGTCTTAAACTATAAAAATCAATTCTCACTGATCACTGTGAAAAAATCCTTGATGAAAAAATTCTAAAAAATAATTTGCTGATGATTAGTGACAGATTTTTTTTTCCCATAAAAGTCCCATTAGTATATCCTATAGAGTAGAAGCACGTTATGGAGCACCTGAATGTTGAAGCTGGGTACAGTGGCAAGGGTTATGAAGTAGGTTTTATGAGACTTCATTTCTTTTTCTTCTCCTTTTTTAAACGTAATTTATTTTTAGAGAGAGAAAGAGGGAGGGAGGGAAGGACAGAGAGACAGAGAGAGAAACATCAATTTGTTGTTTCACTAATTTATGCATTCATTAGTTGCTTCTTGTATGTGCCCTGACTGGAGATCAAACCTGCAACCTTGGAGTATGGGGATGACGGTCATTTGAGCTACATGGCTAGGGCCAAGACTTCATTTCTGATGGAAAGCTTCTATTTAGAAGCTGCTTTACTTATAGGTTTTTATTTGAACTCTTTGGGCCTCACCGAGGCAACTGATTTATAGAATATACTAAAAACTGGTCAAGATCCTCTAGCCTATGATTTTATGATTTATGAGAACCAAGCCATAAATGATGGGCCTGAATTACAAAATCACCATCTGCATAGAAAAAGGGCTCTACAGCATACTCACATGGAAAGAAATGTAACTCGTTTTAGTAGATTTCCATTTAAATATCAAAAGAAATTATATACAGTACTTTAATTTTATCAGGACTTGAAAAAACTTTCTCAGTTTTTATAAAATACTATCAATGTAAAACATATATATACACAGAGAGTTTAACTTACAATTTGCTAGGCACTTCATGGCAGATAATACCCAATGAGGAAGATCATCTATACATAAAAAATATTAACATTGTTTAGTAATTCACAAATTTTTTGATAGCATATTTAAAACTTAACACATTATATATAATTGTATATGCATATGTACATGTATGTACGTATATATATGTGTATTACCAAGATTAAAAATTATTACATGTTTAACAAGACAGAGGGGCAAGACAATAATTTAAAATACAAGTTTAAAAAGTTAAGTATCTTTAAGTTTGACTCTTGCCAGAAAACTAAAACAATTAGCTACCCAAAACCAAGGATTAATTATGTTATGGGGAGTGGTAGGAAATAAACTGACATTCATCTTTGTCTACTACCATCATCTCTTCTTCCTCCTAATTTCTGCATGTCTATAGCTATGCTGTTGGAACATTACTGATGTGAATAAGACCTCCGACTGACACCAGGTATACCTGAATCTGTGTGCGTTCACAGCGAGGCTTGCTTCAAACATTTTAATTGCCACTAACTAAAATATGCTGCATGAAATTTAGCAATTTTTGATACAAACATAAGAACCACACGTATACTTGACTTGAACAGATTATGGTTATAAAGAACAGAAAGCTTGGATGACAGCATATCCTATCAATTATTTTACGTAATGAACCATGGGAATGGTCCCAAACCAAAAGCATATACAACAGAACTCTTAAGTTTTGACATTCACTATTTATTCCTACAATTAAAACCTCAAAGTTCTTGCCACAAAATACCCCCCAAAGTAATGCATGTCAATTAATTCCATAGATAGCGATTATTAAAAAATGACTCAACATTTTAAGTAGATTTATTGATACGTTTCTTATAATCTAAGTTTTCTAATATATCTGGCTTGATTTATTTCCCTGACTTCCTATCTTAGATCTGACTATATAATGGTCAATACATTACATATGTAATGTAATATATTAATATATAATGCATATAAATTAATATATAAATAAGGTTATACACATACACAAACTGGTGCTCCTTAGAATACTGGTCTTGAGAGGCTGGGCTTATTTTATTGTGTTATTTCAGTTTTGCATATATGTCTTGACCCCTTTAAATTTATATATAACTACTCATGTAAACTCCAAGAAAGCCTTGCCATTCCTCTACTTTAGCATAATGCCTGGAACATTATAGGTCTTCAATAAAATGTGGCTAATAAATAGCTTTAATTATATGTGCATACCTTTTTTTGGATGCCTAACCCTGCCATTCTTAAAAAATCATGAACCCACCTTAAGAGCTAAAGTAATATTATATATGATAGTCACTTAAAAAATATTCCACTGTAATTGCTAAAGCACCTGTGATAAAGCAATAGGCTCCGCGATGCTCTCCCAGTCAAACTATTCTGCCGCCTACACTGTGGTCTCTGTGCACCCCCACAATAGCTGTAACAACCTTTGTCAGCAAGTTTAAAACAATTCCGACCTCCTCTCCTGATACCCACCTGATTTGTCTTGTAGTATAACTACTCCATGTTTACTTGTATTGGTCATGTTGTACATTACATATTGAGGAATTACTTGTTTTGGATTTATGACTTCTTCCAGGGATGACACACCTAAAATGGTTTGCAGGCTAAATAGAAGAAAGAATATAACATTTTTCCTTCATAAAATAAATTGGAAAGAATATAAATATGAAAGAGTTTGGCAAACAAACATAGCTGTCAGAGTATTTTGTTTTTGTTTTTTCTGAAACCAAACATTGAAGGCTTATATTTAGTATTGACTTTCAAATATATTTATCTTAATAACTTTTGAAGGATTCCAATACAGACAAGAAACTATAGCTATAACTTAGGTTAAAAAAAGCAAATCATACTGAAAATATTCTATTTCTACTCTAGTATAACTATAGCAAGAACATTAAGAAACACATACACAGGTTAAATTCTAAGCTTTGCGAACTAAACTGTTCTTTTGCACTTTCATGTCTGGATGGAAATGGCAAATGAACATTCTAAACATCTGTGGAACTTAGTTATAGTTTTGTTTTAGCTTACTAGGTCAGAATAGTGCATCTCCAAACTTCTTCAACATCTTTCTGGCTTATTTCTCTATGACCAACTGAGTTTTCTTGATCTTCATTGTTTTCACAGTTCACATTTTCTTTATTTTCCTGAAAAAAAAAAAAATTACTTTGGTTCAATACTATGCTCAAAATAAGGAAATACTGAACTGATACGACTCCTGATGTTTAGTAATTTGATTTGTGTCAGGCCATGTGGAGTTATAAGGTAAGTGTCACCTGAAGAAATAATGTAACCTAAAAGCTCTTGGTTCTGTAGCTGTCCCTATCACCCTCAAATCAATTTAAAATGAAGCATGTTTAAATTATACCATTACTGTTTTAAGTATGTCTCACTAGCATTTTTTACTACTGTTTCTATGGGTTCCAAACAAATTTACATATACACTGTTAGAATACAATGTAGATTAAAAGTTTCAAACACTGTCTTTGAATATTAAAGATTCTATTATTAAGCACATGGTAATTATATTTAAAGTAATGATCAGTAAAAAGGATGTTTTACCTGAGAGAATTGTAATCCATGCTTTTTAGGAGTTCTACGAGATAAGTTTCTTAATTTAAAAATACTGTCTTTATCTTTGGAAAAGTTCTCCATGCTGTTTTTTCTCAATTCTGGATGCCTTCGTGGAAGAGTTTTAAGTGGAGAATTTGCAGGAAATCTAGTTGAAGAATAATAGACAATTAAATGAGATCACAAACAACTTTTAGTACCTACCTATCTTAAAAATCACATAAAATTGATTTACATTATCAAGGAATGAAAATTCTACATAAATTGATTTTCCCATTAAAACTTTAAAAGTATTTTAAGTTTCCTGCTTTCTTTAGTAAACTGAATACTTTGAGTTTAATTCTGGATAATTCAGGGTTATTATTAGAAATAATTATGTTGGAGAGGTATCACTGCCCTTTGACTGTAATTGTTCCAATTTTCAGAACTTGGTCTGGTACTTTTTTTGATTATAAATCTTTTTCCTTTCATCTTAATATATAATATTTAAATGATACGAATAAGTACAGAAAATACTATAATATAAAACATCTATGTTTGTAACCATCAACCAACACAAATAACATTTTGCCAAAAATTTCATTATATTTTCTTTTTTTAAATGAAAGAAATTCTTTGCTTATTCTATTTCTCTCTTCCTAAGGGAAATCATTAACCTATAGTTAGTATATTTCTTTTTTTGCTTATATTTTTAACTGTAAATGAACATATTAAAAACAACACATTGTTCAGTATTTTTTCACTCAATGATATCTTTTATCATACATTAAATTTATGAATAAGTTTTTAGTAATCTTAAAAGTTCTTATTCCTCTATTTTAAAAATAATTCTTATATTCTCTCATATGTTTTATTTTCATGCATAAGTTATACCAAGTTCCCACATATGTATAGGTTTGTATTCTCATCACTTGTTTTAATTTAATTTAAACCCAGACATCAGGATAAGGCAATTTTCAGCTCCTTGGTCTTCAAAATTGCCTTGGACCTTACATTACTAAATAAACTTTAGAATATACTTATCAAATTCTAAAAAATTTATATAGGGGTTTTGAATAAAAATGCACTGATATTTATCAATTTGGGAAAAGTGACTTATTTATGATATTAAGTCTTCTCATTCATGAAGAGGATATCTTTCTCCACCTATTACTACCTTCAATTTAATTTTATAATTTTGCCCAATAAGGTCTTATATGTATTTTGTAAAACTTACTTTTACGTACTTTATAATTACTATTGCAATAAAGACTAGAGGCAGAAGGGACTAGTTGAAGAGTTATGCAGAATTCCAGGTAAGAAAGGATAATGGTCTAACAAAAAAGAACATTCTTAGTGGAGAGATTAGAGAACTACTGAGGTAGCACAACAGAAATGGTCTGATAATTAAGTAATATTTAAAGGGGAGAGGAAAGGCAAAGAGTCAAAGAATCTACCAGGAAGATAGTGCCATTCATTTAGCTATGACTATAAGACAAAATTTTGGTTAAGAGAAGATGGTGATTTTCTATATACTATAATTGAAGTGTCTCTCTAATAGGCAAAAAAATGTGTCTAAAGCTCAGGGAAGATATTTGAGTTAGAGGTTTGAAAGCAATGAAAAAAGTAGGTGAAGACACAGCATGAGATTACCCATGGAGAGAGGTGAAGTGAAGAAAAGTCCAGGTCCTTGCGAACCACTAACAGCTAAAGGAAGAGCAGCAGCAAAGGAGCCCACCAAGGTGACTAAGGAGTAGTTAAGAGAGGAAAGATTTCTAGTGTTATACAAAAGGAACTCTTCATATGCTTGCTACTGCCCTTTACACACACAGCATAAATCATCTTTGATAACATAGGGAAGAATCAATTTCTAAGATATTTCATTTGAAAAGTACTAATTCTGTAGAGCAAAAAGCGTGGCTATTAGAATCCAAACACCTAGTTTAATGGAAATACAGGGTCTGGCAGAAGTAACTCCTGCTTGAGTATTTTTGCTAAGTTAATAATATGGGTGTAATAATGTATAGTTTTAATTTGAACATTTCACCTAAAATGTCATATGGTGTGCTGGAGTGTGGTATTATGTTACAGAATTACATGCTTATGATTTTGTAGTAAAAGAGTTTGTAATAAAAACAAGGGTGTTACTTGTGCCAGGCCCTGTATAACAAAGAATCCTGGGTGCATGAGAGAAAAAGCAATGATGTTGATGAACTCGAAAAGGCTCCACAGAGGAGCATAGAAGAAACGGATTTTACGAGTCTGACAAGTGAGTATGGTGTTTCAAAGTAGAAGAGCATTTCAGACAGAAGGAAAATGACTTGTTAGAACATGATTTCAGCTTCCTCATCTGTAAAAAGAAGCTAATACCTATCCTCCTTAGGTATTCCAGGAATAAATAAGAAAACATATAAATCATAAAGCAGAGTCTCCGGTACACAATAAACATTATTTTCTTTAACCTGTGGTCTATTTCTTATTATTATATAAAGTTTGCTATTATTCATCTTATCACGTGTATTCTTAATTATATAAGGTCATATGTTACTTGCAGGAAAGGATCTGGGACGATTTGTCTTGAAATTCTTGAGTCTATGAAACTAAAGGTTTAATAATGATCTGTCACCCTGGCCAAGTAGCTCAGCTGGTTAGAGTACTGTCCTGATACACCAAGGTTGCAGCTTCAGTCTCCTGTCAGGGCACATGCAGGAAGCAACCAATGAATACATAAATAAATGGAACACAAATTGATGTTTCTTTCTCTCTTTCTCTCTAAAAATCAATTAAAAAAATAAAGATATGTCCTTGAAATGCTGTAGAGCTTTCACAATATGCAGAGGTGCTAGTATCTCACTCTTTCCTTCCAATTCCTTATTTTATTATATATACTATCTAGCATTTTAAAGTTTGAATTACGCAGCTATTAACTTTAACTTCCAATTGGTTTTAATTAGATAAGAGCAGTAACAGTTCCCCACAGAAAATATTACTTCTTCTAACGAAGCTGCCTTTTTAGTAAAAGTATAATGGAAGTGGAATTAAACTTTAAGTATTTTACTTTTGCAGTTATTTCTTTGTTTAGTACCTAAATAGCTGACTGTTGTCATAAAGATTTTCTGATCCCCATCTGCCTTTGATATCTTCAATTACATGGTTCTTAAGAAATTTTCTCAATAGCTGGATAGTCTGTTGCCTTGTAACTTCAGGACCAAAATTACTATTATTTCTTAATAGGTCATAAAGCCAATCCACTGCTTCTCCTGCTGTAAAACAATTGCCATATCTTCTAAAGTGTTGCCTGTGTTTTCTTAGAGGCATCCCTGCTCGAAAAGATGTGGTAACTTCATTCCACTGCAAAAGAAGTAAAATAGTAAAACAAACAAACAAACAACAAAGATGAAATCTTACTGATTTGAAATTAGGTAAAGAAAATTCTTTCATTTACATCTGATTACATCATAAAATTTCACGAAGAAATCATTCATTTTATTTGTGCTACAGAAAATTTTATACCTCATGCTGATTTATTTTTAGTAATTCTGTTATGATATTTTTATGTTAGTTTTTTTTTTTTTAACTAGAAGCACTTTATTGGCTGCTTAACTTATTAGGAAACCTAGGAATAATGAAGAACTGCATTGAACCTGCCCTTTAGTTCTCAACAGTGAAAGCATTTATTCCTGTTTTTTTTTTAAATCTCAACTAATATTAATAGTATGCTAATTATTAATATTCTAAAAGTTTGGGTGCTTTGAATGCCATGAATATTACTGTCCCACATTTAGATGAGGAATATGAAGCACAGAGGGATTTAATAATTTGATCATCATCACACAGTTAAGTGATGAAACCAGGCATTCAAACTCAGCTTTGATTGACTCTAGCACCTCCAACTTGTAACTACTATGCTGTCCACAAACAAAACTCACGGCAGGCTGTAGCTTCACTGGTAAAATACCTTTAATATTAAAATAGCTTACATTTTTACTATAGTTATTTATGTGAAGATTCAAATAGCGAACAAAGAACAGATGGGCTAAAGTTTTAAGTCCACTGTGCAAATGACACTGTGATACATCTGCATTTTCCAAATTGTCTGCAAATCGCCCAAACTTTTAGGTTTGTGACAGCTCTTAACAGTGGAGTGTGAAGGTGCTGGAGGCGGCGCAGGCTAAACACACTTCTTTCATTTGAAAAATCCTGCATTCGAGGTCAAGAAACGTGACTTGTAACCCCAGCTATGCCACTGCTAGCTGTTATCACTTATTTAACCTGTGGACCCGGCATCACGACTCAAAATGTAACCGCTAAAAGCACAATATACGTATTCTTTTCTTCCCACACCTCCACATTTCACATATTAATTTATTAAGAAACATACTGAGGTGCAACCTATCCTCTAGATAAGCTGTTTCTCATTCTACATCCCATAACACACTTTCACACGCATGTCCTCCCCAGAAATCTCTTCGGGGGGGGTGGGCATGTGTTACCAGCCCTACTTTACCGTGGAAACTGAGGCTCACCGAACGGACGTGACTCTCTTAATGTCACATAACCAGTGGCACAGGATCCTCTCGGAAAATCCAAATGCGTGGGTACAAACCCAGTGACTACCTCAAATATTCTGGGTTTAGTCTGGACATAGTTGTTCCCTAGTGGTATTCAGCTGGGACATCCTGCAGTAAATTCTACAGAGCCAGCAACGAAACTGTCACATTCGGGCCTGTCCCCAGTCTGGAGCTACCAAAGCACTGAAACTTATTCGAATTCTTCTCGAATTCTGTGGATGTAGAAAAGCAGAAAATCAGGCGTCAGACTGTTCTCGGACGTCCCAGGGACACCGACAACACTCGGGCCAAAAGACCCCTAGAGCAAGGCGTGTAGGATCCGCCTTCTGGGGCGCCGGAAGCAAGCGAGGGTAAGAGACCCCACCCGCAACAGGTGCCCGATACCTCTTAATGCCTTTTCAGCGAACCCAGAGGCCGTAGGAGCCCTCCATCCGCCCAAGGTAGAACCACAAACGCTCTCAGGTAAAAGGGGTGGCAGCCATCACCTCGGAGGGCTACTCTCGTCGTCCCCCGCTGTCTTACCAGCTTGGTGGCCCGATAAGGCCCAGGAGGCACACTTCGATTCTCCATTCCGCCCACCGGGCCAGGAGGTCTTTCAGCGCCAGGTGCGGTGCATGGCTGGGGAAGGTAATGCTCCGAACGCAGTACAGGCCGCGGTCCGGCTTGGCACCTCCGTGGTCCCCGCCGCGGATTTGAATATCCCAGCGGCTGCGCTGATTGGCTACGCCGTCGGGTCACGTGACGCGCCGCCGGGCTTGGCCGCAGCCCCGCGAGGGCCGCGGAACCTCTATGGTCCCTGGGGCGCCAGGAGAGTGGCTGGTACTGAACCTTTCGCGTGGGGGCGGGCTGGTGGGACCGACTCCCACCCTCGCTCGGCTTCCCCGAAGCTGCTTCTCCCTCTTGCGCGGCGGAGTCAAGTTGCCACACTCAGAACCGGTGAGGCGGTTTAGACACAAACATGATTACTTGGGTCAGAGAATTTGAAATTTTAAACAAACAAGCAAACCCGAGACTTTTCTGCCTGGCCCTTAAAGGAGCTTGAGTAGTGGTTAGCATGCAAAACAGTGCATCCCTAGGCAGTAACTTTCATCTGACAAACCCCTTGGTTTTGCTTCTAAAATGCATCCTTGGTACTTGTTGGAGTGATGTCACCTTCGTACATTTTCGCAGGTGCCATAATTCCGTTCTTTTCCCCAATGCAAAAATGTAGGTCCCCTCACCCCTGCCACCGTTAATACGGTAGTAAACTGGAGCATGGGGAGATTTCCATAAATACACACAGCTAGCAGTTTCTGAAAGGTTCTGTGAAACTTGCCAAATAAGAAAATCTATTACTATACCTTTATAACCATCCTGGTTGTGTTTAGATCATGATTATACAGTTATGGGATTTTTGAAATCGACAGTAATCCTCATTTTTCCGGTAACAGAAACTTAGATCCGAGCATTAAAGAGACTTGACCAAAGTCTTGGATCTTGCTGGTAGATTCTTAGAAGAAATTTTATATCTCTCGTCAACTTTTTAGGAGTTACTTTATTATATATTTTCCCTGTTCCCTTACATCAGCAATTCTCAGGTGAGTTATATATGTCACCTGCAATAGAATCATCTGGGTGATCAGAATCACTCAGTCATTAAAATGCTGATTCCTCGGAGTCCCCCCCAAAATTTGGGGGGAGTGGGTGTGTATGGAGGAGCGTGGCAGAGTGTGTACAGGGTATAGTCTTAAGGATGAAGAAACTTGGGGCTCTGAAACTTTGAGGAGTTGAGCTTCTAGAATGTCCACAGACTGCCCACCTAGACAGAGTGATCTCTCCACTCTGTCCATGCAAATTTCATTTATTCCTACTAGAATGTAAGTTTCATGGCAGAGATTGTATCTACTTTGTTCACTGCTCTATCTCCAGCTGCTAAGTTGTTGGGAATGGAGAAGTATTTTTGTAATCACTTAAAAGAAAGCTTGTATATGGGTAATACAATGTAATTATCTTTCCTTCCTTGGAAGATTTTTATAAGATCTTTCTGCACGTTTGTAAGATTTACTTGTCCTTGAAGTTTACCCATTCTACCATGCTATGGCTAGTTACGAGTGCTATTTCACAAATCTTGACTGATGTTTGGTATAAGAAAATTATACCTTTTGAATTGTTCCAGGCTGTTTCCCTCCCTTCTTCAGAAACCTTTGGTTATTTGGTTTCCTGGATCTACCTTATTTTTTCTAATATCCTCCCTTCTATAATTATTTTATTTCTTTATGTTTCTGAGAGAATACTTTCAACTTAGCTTTAAAGACACTGGTCCAATTTCCTTTACTCCTTTATGTTCTATAGTAACTACAAAATGTTCACAAATGACCCTCTTCTTTGAACTGCTGATTTTTTTTTTCACTATGTGCATTGATTTCCTTTAATTTATGTATTCTTGTAAGAGACAAACAAGTTTACCATGAGTAATTAAGATGAGTACCAGTGAAGACTGGGTAAGTCCATGCAAATATTGAAAAATAACTACTTTTTACTTTTCCAAGATCCTGCATTCTCAGATATGTAGACAGCTGCTGTAGATTGGAGTTAGAAGTACAGTTTGCGCTCCTTGTTTTGTCTAGCAATTGACTCATTTATTTAGGGAACAGTATGCCTCCTCGTTGGGAGAACTGCTTCTCCCACTGCAGTGCCTATTCTGTTCAGATAGTGCCTGTTCTGTGCCCTGACTGGGACTCCTCTATCTTCTTTTCTCCCAGGAATGAGCTCTATATCCAGCTGCTGAATCCTAGCATTTTGCTCTCCTGACTTATCGAAGTGGCCAAGCTGAGTTAAGCAGAGTCCTCTGAGATTTATTTATTTATTTTTTTCAAACTGGGTCAAGAGGAAAGAGCCTTCTCTTGCTGGTGACTAAATTGAGAAGATAGACCAGAGCCCGTGGTGGCTGTAGTCACAGCTGAATGGAAACTTCTAATCTGACCAAATGCACTGATGCCAAAGAGAAACAGAAATAAGAGCTATGAAGGGCTGGTTTCAGCCTTTCTGAGGATAACTTACACCCCTAGAATGTGATTCCTGTTCTCTTTCTCTGTATGTGTGTGTTTGTGTGTTTATATGTGCTGTATTTTGCCATGTATAATGTATACTTTTTTGCCCAAATTTTGAGGGAAAAATAAGGATGTACATTATACATGGGTAGTAATAATTCTATATCTATATAAATGTTTTTAATTCTTTTATTTATGCGTTAAAAGTTTAGCTCTAGAAAGCAATAACTATATCTGTATACAAAATAATACCCTGAAATACAATAATTGGCTTTGTTTCTAAATATAAATAAATACATAATTGAATTAAAAAATTAAAATGAAATTTAGTTTTTCCTGAAAGTTCGGGCCAAAAACACGGGTGCGCGTTATACGTGGCAAAGTATGGTATATATATGTACTTTATTTAGATTTTTATCACTTACAATCCAAAGATCTCCAGAAAAAGAGAATTTTCAAAAATATTAATGACAGTGATATATCTGAGGGAGGATGCTATTTAACTCCTTGGTAAGGTTTTATATCACTGCAATATGCTACAAAGCCCTCTCTAGATAACAGAGAAGCCATATAACCGCACTGGGGAGAGTACCAGGATTGCTTACAACCAGCTGCTGGCCTTCCTGAGGAGCTTCTCAGATGTTTGACAAGTAAGCTATTTGTGGCACCTGTAACTTTTGGGGTTTAGTGGGGAGTTTTACCTCCTGAGAGTTCATGTGCGTGTGTGTGTGTGTTTAGTGCATGATAATAAAAGTAATATGTTTTATAAATTATATTCTGCCATTAACGCAGAACTTTGCTTTTTTTCCTTGTAGCCATTCAGGAAGTAGTTTTCTCTGATGCCTTCCTTCACTCCATCTGCTTTTCCCCCGTTTATCTTTTGTGTGTTCTGGTGGAGAGGTAGCAGTAAGGGAGGGGGCTGTAGGGAATTTTAATCACCATATCATGTGCCATTTTTTAGATTTCTACATTTCTTTGAAGTTTAATGCCAATTCTTTATTCTCTTTTAACTCTGCTTTGTCAGGGCTTATACTATCCTGCAGGGAGTAAAATTTATTAATGAATTTCATCAGTATGTGTGGAAAATGCTAATGTAAAATGCAACCATCAAATGCCTGAGTTTGCCTGTGTTTGATGTGAGTTTTGTGTTTTTTCTGTTAAAGATTGATTAAAAATCAGTGGGTCTTTAGCTATATAATTGTCTAAGACATATGAATGTATGTATATATGTACAGGGTAGGGTAAAATTGGGCTTACAGTAATTCATATGTAAAATAATACAATAATTAATAAATAATAATACATGAATAAACTGTTTTGTGTAATCACAACTGTAACCCTACTTTTGCCCCACCTTAATGAATGTATGTATGTATGTGTTCACAAATGAAAAATATTCTGTGGTGAACTGCTCTGTAACTACAGTATAGTCTGTACATGGGAAATCTGGTAAACTTGGGGTTTGACAGTAACATTGGTAGAAGGGGATTCATGGGGGGGGTCAGTTTGTAAATTTCCTGCATGTAGTCTGTAAATGACTCTGCCTTTAAGGAAATTCATAGAACAAGGAACATTATCTCCTAGTGTAATGGACATTTATTGATTGATGACACAGCATCCTTTCCCTTATCCACCTTCTTTGTAATACCCAGATTTTTCTTAGTCATTTCACCTTTTTCAAACATGGTCCATAAGTTCAGGGAAATACACTGTTTCCAGCTCTGGTGGTAGACCTAGATTGCCTTAAACTAGTAAGAACATTAAGTCCCCCTGGATGAGGTTATTACGGTTGGATTCAAATCAATGAAAATGTTGAATCTTCCGTATTTTAAAGAGGTCCTTCCAGCTCATATAGGAAGGTTATGGAGTTAGGTGGGCACAGAGCTGAGGGTGGCTACAACTACAAAACATCTGGCAGACATCGTAAGTGAGGGAGAACAATCCCCAAATATAATTCTTACCTAATTGGAATATGCCAGTCAGGAAGTTGTGCTGGAATCACAGTAATACCCCATTAGAAGATCACCTTGTATCTTCAACTGTAACAAGAATCATTAGTGACATATTTCAGGAGCTTAAACTGTGAGGTTCAAAGATCTATACATAAAAATAGCCCCTCCTTTAACTTTTGTTTTTCTCATTGTGCAGACTATTGAAGTAAAGGATGATTGGTTCCTCAGAGGACCTATATTTGTGAATTAATTTAGTAATTCAGTGCAACTTAAAAATTATTTCTAGGGCAAAAATTAATTCCCAGTTCTAACTACAAGTGATTCATAAATGGATTTTAAGAATATAATTTATTCATAAGTGTAGAATTTCTTTTATCTGTGAGAGGCTTGACTGTGTACTAGAAAGAGCATGGGTCAGGGAAGGACTCAAAGGATATTGATTCTAACTTAGCTCTGTCACTAATTAGCTATGAGACCTTTGCAAGTAACATCCCTGGTTTTTAATTTTCTCATCTGTAAAATGAAGGAGTTGAAGTAGATTTCTAAGATTCTTCCAGTTCCAGTAATTTATAAATTCATCAATGTCAGAAATACATTTATTTAACAGTGTTTAATAGTAAATTTTATAGATGTGCTTTGAAAACACTTTTCTGGGTTTGTTATTGTTCTTCTAGACCATTAAATAATATTCATAAAAGTAATTTTACCTGGAGGCCTTTAATTGAATACATTAATCAAGATCATTCCAATAGTGATACCGAGATACAATTAAATAAGATAATGTATTAGAGATTATTTATTATTTTAAAGATTTTATTTATTTATTTTTAGAGAGGGGAAGGGAGGGAGAAAGAGAGAAAGAGAAATGTCATTGTGTACACCGCCCCCACCAGGGACCTGGCCTGCAACCCAGGCATGTACCCTAACTGGGAATCAAACCAGTGGCCCTTTGGTTCACAGGCTGGCAATCCACTAGCTAGGTCTAGAGATCATTTAAAATGCATTCTTTATCCCTGGCTGGTGTGTCTCAGTGGATTGAGCATTGGACTGTGAAGCAAAGGGTTGCTGGTTTGATTCCCAGTCAGGGCACATGCCTGGGTTGTAGGCCGGTTTCCAGTAGGGGGCATATGAGAGGCAACCACAAATTGATGTTTCTCTCCCTCTAAAAATAAATAAATAAAATCTTTAAAAAAATGCATTCCCTACTGATTGTAAATGATTTAAAAATTATCTATTTTCCAGTTATTCTTGTGATGCATTGATTTAAGAGGACTTTCATTATTTCTCAAAATAGATATAGTACTTTATAATTTTGTTATAGTATTTATTTAATGTCATTTGTTAAAAATTTAATCCAGATAATTAATATTATATATGTACATGTTATTTATGTATATAATTGATATTAGACATGTCTATAATAACATAGTTAACATTACATGTATGTATTTAAATATGTTTATATGTGAAATACTGCTTACTCTGTCATTCATTAAGCATATTTTATGCCAGGCACTACGTTAGAATCCATGTTATTGGTGCAGGAGCCTATGGTCTGTTGAATGAATTATTAGCTAAAATGACAGTTGCATGGCTTGTTAACATAAGAAAAGATGTGCATTCACTAATATTTAGAGAATTGATAATTCAATGTGTATTATAGTGTTTGCATATTAGAACTTATACTACAAGGCCATAGCAATCAAACAGCATGGTACTGCCATAAAAACTGACATAATAGATTGATGGAACAGAATAGAGAGCAAAGGGAAAAAACCCATACCTTTATTTATGGTCAATTAATATTTGACAAAGAAAGCAAAAATGTACCAAGGGGTGAAGATAGTCTATTCAATAAATGATGTTGGGAAAATTGGGCAGATATGTGCAAAAAAAAAAAAAAAAGAAAGAAAGAAACTAGACCACTTTACACCATACACAAGAATAAACTCAAAATGGATTAAAGACTTAAATGTTAGACTTGAAATCGTAATAATCCTAGAAGAAAACATAGGCAATAAAATCTCAGACATTTGCCTTAGCAATGTGTATTTCTTGGGCAAGGTAAACAACAGAAAAAAATAAATGGGACTACATCATAGTAAAAAGTTTTTGCACAAAAAAGGAAACCAACAAAATGAAAAGACAACTTACTGAATTAGAGAACATATCCACCAATTATATATCTGACAAATGGTTAATATACAAAATTTATAAAAAAACTTATAAAACTCAACGCCAAAAAAAAAATCTAATTAAAAGATGGCCAAAGAACCTGAGTAGACACTTCGCCAAAGAGAACATACAGATGGCCAATGGACATATGAAAAGATACTTAAGGTCATTAATTATGATAGAAATGCAAATTAAAACCATAATGAGATATCACCACACACCTGTTGGAATAGCTATCAATGAGTCAACAAACAAGAAATGCTGGTGAGGATGTGGAGAAAAGGGAATCCTCATGCACTATGGTGGGAATGCAGATTGGTGCAGCCACTGTGGTCAGCAGCATGGAGTTGCCTCAAAAAGTAAACCTAATGCTTCCTTACAACCCAGAGATTCTCTGGGAATATATCTGAAGAGACTCAAAACACTAATTTAAAAGAATACATGCACCCCTATGTTCATTGCAGCGTTATTTAGAATAGCCAAGGTTGGGAAGCAGCCCAAGTGTCCATCAGTAGATAAGTTGCTAAAAAAACCTGTCCTACATTTACACATGGAATACTACTTGGCTATAAAAAGAAGGATGGACCTACAGAGTATGATGCTAAGTTAAATAAGCCAGTCAGACAAAGACAAGCAGCATATGATTTCACTTATATGTGGAATCTAATGGACAAAATAAATTAACAAACAAAACAGAAGCAGACTCATAGACTCAGAGAACAGACTGACAGCTGTCAGGGCATGGGGGGAGTGGCTTGGGGGGTGCTGGGTGAAAAAGGTGTAGGGATTAAGTAGGAAAAAAACCTCATAGACACAGACAACAGTATGGTGATGACCAGAGGGAAAGGGGGGTTGGGGGAGGTAGAAGAAGGTAAAAGGGGAATAAATGGCGGTGGAAGGAGACTTGAGGTAATGAACATATAAACTATATATTGATGATATATTACAGAATGGTACAACTGAAACCTATATAATTTTATTAACCAATGTCACTCCAATAAATTAAATTAAAAAATGTAGAATTAGCATAAAGATAGACAAATAGATCAATGGAATAAAGTGCCCAGCAATATAAAAAATAAAATTATTGTAGGAGTGGATATAAGGGGTAAACATCACTCTTTAATCTTATATTAAATGAAAGAATTTATAATTAGAAATCCACTACTTGGGACACATGTTAACTATTAAGGATAGAGGGGGAAATATAAAATGTTTATCAAAATGACCCAAAACACTAATTTATTTCTGGTTGTCCCTTTATAAAACTTATACAAGGTACAGTTAGAAGCAGTTGTAAGGGGATTGTGTATTGTAGCTAGTACTTTAAAGCTCATGAACATTTAATATCGTTCCATCTTAACTGCACATCAGAGACTACTTGAATATTATTGGGCTTCAGTCATTAGAAGCAAATATTAGAAACATGGTGTCATGAACACTGTAAAATAACCACTGGACTCCGAGGATCAGGCTAGAGCAAGAATGGGTCTAACTTATCTGCCTTGTCACCATCACAAGAGTATAATTAGATTGGATGCCTACCTCATAGAACCCTCAGCTTCTAATAAGCATACATGTTGGGGACTATGGTCCTTTAGCCTTAATGTTAACATTGATCTTCTAAGGTTTTCTGTGAGAATCTATCAGGAAATGACAATTTTTTTAAAGCTACCTATTCTTGACTAACTTTGGTAAGTCATCACTTCTGCTAATCATTTGTTCATTATTTCTAAATCTTTATGGACGGTCTGTTATGTTCTGGTGACTTGGCTAGATCTGGGACTATAATAGTATAACAAGTTTCACTCATAGTTACTTAAAATGTAGCAGGAAATACAGGTCAATGAAATAAGGTTTAATTGGTGTTGTGATAGGATAAGCATTAGAGATTGTAGCGGTACAGAAGAGGTACGTACGGCAAAGTCAAAGAAGGTCTAGGGCAACACTCAAGGGCAAGTGCAAATCGGCCAAGTGAAGAGATGATAGAAGCACTCTTTGAGTTGTGACTGTGAACAGATCTCCTGAGACGTGTAGCCCGTAAACAACAACGTTTTATTGTTCTACTTCAACGTTATTTTATATTTTTGAAAGAGTGAGTGTCTGGAAAAGTTTACATACTTTTTTCTCTATTCTCAGTGATGTCAAGAACTTAATTTATATACAATTCTGACCAAATACAAATGAGTAAAAATAATGGTGGATCATAAACAAATGTTATGCATAATTACTAAACACTAACAAATTTATGTGTATACAGACTCATGAGCTTATTATAATGGTTCTTTTTTAAATTGAATTTATTAGGATGACATTGGTTAATAAAACCATACACATTTCAAGTGTACAACCCAATAAAACAGCATTTATACACTGCATTGTGCACTCACCACCCAAAGTCAAGTCTCTTTTTGTCCCTATTTATCCTCCCTTTGCCCACTTCCACCTCCCCCACCCCCTTTCCCTTTGGCTGTCACCATACTGGTGCCTGTGTCTATGTGTCATATATATGATGGGGAGAAAGACTGACAGAAAGGCAACAGTGGGAATGAATATTTCTGCCTTCATGGACAAAAGAGCTTTGTGAGGTCAAGATCATTTATTTCTCGGTCATTTGCAGGTGAACTTCAGACCCCCAGAAGAGTGACAGCACATGGGAATCTGGATACTCAATGGATAACCTATTACAGAGTGTATGAGTAGATGGTCTTCTACTGTGTGGAAAGTCTAGAGAATAACGGAAGTTGCTTAGATTGTGCTTGACTGGTAAGGATGCATTGAGCTTAAGTGTTGGGATGGGCTTGTAGGACTGGCTTCTCTGAAGGAGTTGGCTGGCATATTGTGGCAAGTGAATACACACTGTGGACCAAGTCAAGGAACATGGCGTGAACGGCAGTCGTTGCCCAAAAGACAACCTTGTCCGTCTCTTTAGAGAAAGCTAGGTTGTATTCTCATGTGAAATAATATAAATAGTACCTCTGGAGGTTATTTATGTATATTTATGGTTGGTTGGGTAGTTTGGAACAGTGTTGGAGAAAGAAATGTTCATGGATAGCATCCCTGTGAGCATGGCCAGTTTCATGGAACATAATCCAAAGAGGTTTGTGTGCCCCGAAGTCAGGGAGCCATCAGGAATCACTACATGGAGCTGAATTTATGTTGTTTTAATTATTAATTAATTATTATTAATTTAATTAATTATTAATAATTGTTTTAATTATTATTATGTTATTTAATTATTATTAACTTGTATTATTAATTTAAAGCAGTAAGTAAGAATATCCTCTGATTAATGCTCTAAAATAAAAAATGAGGTGATAAACTTTTCACTTAAAGCAATTTCTATTTGGTTACTCAGTTGGTTAGTTTCAGTATTTTATTTTCTCTTTAAATCATAGTTAATGTAGAAAATAAGAAGCTTCCTAGTCACCATTTGTCCAAGCATCCACAATCTTTTATAATCTTATTTTGTACTATTATTTGTTTTATGAGAAGTATTAGATTTATTTTAGAAGAGAATCTTATCATAGAAGTTGAATAAAGCAATGATAAGTAAAAGAATTAGAATCTAAATAGACATTGATATTAAGATATGTACATATTTTTTAAAATATTAATGACAACAATAAGAAATAAAGAAAAAAATGATTTTTACATTTATAAATTCAATATTCAAAACTGCGTTTTTCAGCTGGTGTGCTACAAGGATTTTTAAACATGCAACACTTGACCTCTTTTTCCTTAGAATGTCAAATAAAAAAATGACAACAGCAAACACAATGATAGCTCCCTGATGCGAATGAATCAAAATTATACCTATTTTTTTCAGATGGGGAAAATATATAATTTTGGGTGTACTGCAGAATTTTAATGATTAGTTTATGTGTGCCACGAGATAAAGAGGGTTGAAAATTGCTGTCCTAGAACATTCATGTTTGAAAATTGCTTAAAATTTTTATTATAAAGGTTTTAGGAGCATTATCTATTTTGATCATATCATATATAGCAAGTATAATCCAGAGATTTATGATTTCCCAGAACATTGCTCTCACTTAGTTCAATTTGGTTCAAAAGACACGAACAGATGGATAGCGCTGGAAAAAGAATGCTGAGATCTGGTACCTGTCTTCAAAGAGTTTACATTTTAATGGGGAAAACTGGGATACTTTCAATACAATGCCACCATAGGTGCTTTAATAAGGGCATACACAGTCTCTTTAGTAAGAGACTTTACCTTAGCTGGGATACGCTGTTATATCCAGGGACAGCTTCTTGCCTTGTGAAAGAAGCACAGTTTTGTGGGTCTTGACTAAGTACTCTCTAGAACAGGGGTGTCAAACTCATTTTCACCCAGGGTCACGTCAGCCTTGCAGTTGCCTTCAAAGGGCTGGATGTAATTTTAGGATTGTATAAGTGTAACTACTCCTT
The DNA here is from genome assembly GCA_004027475.1 of Anoura caudifer. Classification (NCBI taxonomy): domain Eukaryota; kingdom Metazoa; phylum Chordata; class Mammalia; order Chiroptera; family Phyllostomidae; genus Anoura; species Anoura caudifer. The sequence continues at coordinate 142,948 of PVKU01001323.1, read as the reverse complement.
AACTAGGGGCAAGGAGCTCAGCACTACCACTGGGTAGAAACAAGGTGCTGGGCCAGATAAAGCATGGTGGACGGCAGGACTTGGCCCGCAGGCCTTGTGTGTGCCACCTGTGTGCTCTAGAAGCTGGAATAATAGTGAGGAATGGCTGGTGTATTCTGAGACAGGAGTGCCTACAACTGGAAGGCTGGGTGACTTGGAAAGTTCTGGTAGATGCCTTCATGCCAGAGAAGTACTCAAGGATAGGGCACATTGATTACAATGGAGGGGCTGAAACGCTAGTGATTTAGCATCTCTGTCCCGGTCCTATTGAGGTAGGATCCCAGGTAGGAGTCCTCGTGGAGATGATGGGCTAAATACGAGTTTTTTCTTTTCACCTTCCTTCTTACCGCACCAGTCACCAAAAGACAGGGGAGGGTGAATCTGGGACAATGAAGTAGTGGGAGGAGAAGCCCTGAGAAAGAGTAGAGATGATATCTAGATCCACTAAGTTTCACTTAAGCTGTGAAACGTTTGTAGTCAGTTTTACCTGTGCCTAATGCAGAGGAACTCCCCAGAACTTCCCCAGGGAGAAGTGCTCCTGCCACAGTAGCATAGGAAAATGTCCTGCTGATGTTGGGCTCTTTAACCTGCAAAGTGTACCTCCCTGGGATGTTTGGGGATGATGTACTCACAATTGGCCTGCAGTTCTAGGCAGGGTGGACTTGTGTGTTGGAAGCTTGTACCATGGCCTAGCTATGATCAAGTGTTAGGTAAAGTTGGATAGAGAAACCTGGGCTTCTTGGGGTCAGGTGGAGATATTTCTTTATGTAATGAGGCTTTGTCTCTTGCAGGGATTTTCATGAACTTAGGAGGTTTTGATTCCCCATACATGAGCTACAAGTTCTTGGAAATAGTGTTATTGTGCACCCTGGAAATACGATCTGGAAGTGCTGACCAGTTGGTGGTGGTGGTGAGAAATGGTGTGTATGCAATCAGGTCACTGGAGAGGTTAACAGATTACATGGGGGCGTACATGTATATGTTTAACTTGAGTGAAAATATTATAATTATAAATAAATACATGATAACATAAACCACACAAGAAGAACTCTAATGGCAATGGGATTGCTGATGAAGTTGGAGGTAGAGAAAGTTTCCTGAAGGTGAGTTAACTGTTTCTTAAAGGAGGTCATAGGTGCAGATTGTTTTATAATTTGTATTGATAGCTCATTTAACCTTATCATAGGCTTTTCACATTTATCATCTCACATTATCCAGACAAAAATTATGTAGCAGTTATACCAATTGAATAAAGGAGGCAACTAGGCCATAAAGAAGTCAAACATTCTCTAGGGGCACATTTTGTTAGAATATCTGAGAGTTGAACTCAAATCCCCAATATTCCAAGCTGTGTTATTTCTATAGGATATAGTCTCTTTCCAGCCTCACCCCTCATTATATAAATAACGAGTAATAGAATAGAAAATCATGGATATTCTAATATGTTTGTTGACTATTAAAAGTGAAAAATGCAAAGGCAACAAACTAAGGACACCTAAACCATTAAAAGTAGAATAAGTTAATAAAAACTGATCAGGGCATTTCTGAATTAATCCCCCCAAATTATGGAAAATGAATTGTCATCAAAGATCAGGTCAACTTGGGCAGATGAACAATTTATTTTTCTCAATGCAATATAGTATTAACCTTTCAAAGTCCCACTCATGAGCCGTCATATAGACTTTTTTTCTTTTTGTCATTCTGCCTTAAGTGATGTGTCAAAGCTGGTGCTCCTCAATCCTTTTGTCATGCTGTGTCTGAAAATGGAACTGCATGTGATGTGGTCATGGGCTCTCATTCCTGAGGCCAAGAAATGTTAGGCATCGGGTGGTCGGCGTCAGCTCTAGAATGCTTTCTCAAACTAGAGGGAGCGTGGCTCACCACTGATCCGTTCTCACGTGGCTGCTGCCCTTGACATGCTACTGCTCGTAGGCCCACTAACAATGGCTCGTGTGCCCAACAGAGTACTGTTGTCGTTTTGCACGTTATCACCACTTTGATTATTTTGTTCACAGCCTCCTCCCTTTCCTTCCCGTGCCCTCTCACGTTTTTGCTTTGGCTTCTGACCCTGCTTCAGATATTTTAATTATTAAATAACAATGCTTTTGCTTTTGGAAAAATAAAGGCAAAAGATACAGTTTTAGCTTTTAAGGAGCAAAAAAAGGAATCAGCTAATGATGGAACCATGTGGCAAAAGTTGTGTCAGATTGTTTACTTTGAGCAGTGTGGTCTCGGTCAGTCATGTGGAACACAAGCAGGGATTCGAGACTAAATAGAAAAAGCCCCAGTATATTACTTTTCTGTTACTATGTAACAAATTACCCCATAACTTGATGTCTTAAAAAAGGTTTATTGTGTGGAAGTTTCTGTGGGTCAGTAGCCTGGGACCGGCCTGGTGGATCCTTTCTGATAGGACCGATCGCGGTTGGGCTGTAGTCGTCACCAGGTTGGTCTGGGGTCGATCTTCCAGGCACACTGTCGTGGTGGTTGGCAGGACTCACTTCCTTCCTTGCGAGTGGTTGGACTGAGGGCCTCAGTTTTTTGTTGCTGTTGCCCGAAGCCACTCTCAGGTGCTCACCAGGTGGGCATTGCCAAAGGGCAGCCGCAGTGTGCCAGCTGGCTTTATTAGAGTGAGCAAGTGAGAGGGCGGGGGGGAGGGAGTGCAAGCCAGATAGGAGTCATTAAATTAAGTTACTATTTAACCTCAGAAATGACAGCCATCACTTTTGTCCTGTTGTATTTGTTAGAAGCAAGTCACTTGATTGCACCCTCAACTCAAGGGAAAGAGATCACCCCAAGACATAAAGAGCAGGAGGTGGGGATCACTGGGAGCCATGTTTGAAACTGCCTACCACACCCAGATTAAAATAAATGTCAAAAAGTCATGACCCTTTCCAAGTAAGAGGTAAAAGTATATCATTCAGGCCAGAAAGTGACTTAGAATTAATTGCTGAATTGACAGGAAGTTACCTCATTTCTCATTAGGCTCAGGGTATACTAGATTGGATGTAGCCCAAAAGGGATGAAAGAAACTGAAGCCTGGGGAGGTGACAAGCATTTATCATTTATCGAAAGGCTGTGTGCATGGAACTGTGTGAGGTGCTTCCATATTTTCACTTAACCTTAAAAAAACATTGCGTAAGATAGGGAGGCAGCCTTAGTGTGGGACCGTTCTACGGCAGCGCGTGTTAGTGTGTGCACGAAGTGGCTGTGTTTAGTGGGTGCGCCCTTGCACCTGGAGTTAGCACTTCCTTACTAGTAGTGTCACTTTGATGAGCTATTTAAGGCCTCTAAACCTTAGTTTCCTCATCTTCAAAGTAAGGAATCATAATATTAAGCAAGTCTCAGGACTGCTATGAGGATTAAATGAGTTCTCACCATCATCACTTACTCAGTGCTTATTAGGATCCAGGGATTCCTCTAAGTATTTTGACTATTTTAGCTTTTATAATAACTCCATGAAGAAAGTATTTTTAGCCCTGGCTGGTGTGGCTCAGTGGATTGAGCGCAGGCCTGAGAACCAAAGAGTTGCCATTGGATTCCTAGTCAGGGCACATGCCTGTGTGGTGAGCCAGGTGCCCGGTAGGGGGCACGTGAGTGGCAACCATGCATTGACGTTTCTCTCCCTCTCTTTCTTTCTTCCTTTCCCTCTTTCTACAAATAAAAAAAAAAATCATTACGAAATGAGGAAGTATTTTTATGATCTTATTTTTACTTATAAGGAAACAAAGGGATAGACAGATTAAGGTTTGCCTACTACTTAGAGTATTGCTAGGAAGTGGTTTGGAGTCTGTGTTTTTTGATGCTTGCACTATGCTGCATCTCATTCCGGAGTCAGGACCATAGCACTGTGGTCTGCGCTTAGTACATACTCAGTATTAGCTCTTATTTTACCTCCCTTTTGCTAATGGCAAGACAAAGACTCAGAAGTTGTTAGTAACTTACCTAAAGAGTAAACCAACTTTTAAGTGGTGCAGTCAAAATTTCAATTCATATGTAGCTGGATCCAAAGCACATAGTGTTCTTCATTGTGCTCTGTTTTATTCAAAATACTAGGTCAACTCCGAAGTGGTCTTAGGCAAAAGGAATACATTCTGAACAGTTGCTCGGGGCATTGTTACTTTATAGTGCAGCACAAACAGTGATGTTTATAAGGGTGATTCTAGACCATCAAGAAAAGAACACATTTTATACCTTCTGTAAGAAGGACCAGAAGTATGCAATACATTTTAGGTTTCAGTTAAATTCAGCAAAACAGAATCAGTTTGCTACTACATTGGGTAAGTTTCAGCTACCTGGAAAGTTGATTTATGTTGCATACCTCATTCCTGAGCACTGTCTGTTAAGCCAGGTATGGCTTAATAAAACAAAAGGGATAGTGAATGCAGTAGTTTTGGATATGTAGTCACAAAGTGGACCTCAACATTCTTAGTTGAGTTGCCTGCATGGTATTGAAAATACAGAATGTTCCGTAACTCATGAAATTAATCATGCTAAAAGGATGTGATCCATATAATATACTTTTATTTTTTAAAAGTTATATATACCCATTCACTTGTACCTTTTCCATATAGGGGTGTGTGTGTGTGTGTGTGTGTGTGTGTGTACAAAGTTAGTAATCATGTACTTTATTTTGTGCACTATTAACAAGGAATAGAGAATGGAACTGAGAAATGAAGTATTATTTATTTTTTAAAAAAGCACTTTTTTAAGGATTGAAAAATTAACATATTAAAACATCCATACTACCCAAAGCAATTTGTAGATTCAGCACAATCCCTATTAAAATACCTTAAAATACCAATGACATATTTCACAGATATAGAACAAGTATTTCAAAATTTATATGGAAACATAAATAACCCTAAATAGCCTCTGCAATCTTCAGAAAGAAGTACAAATAGGAGGGATCACAACACCTGATATCACTCAATATTACAACGTCACTGTAATCAAAACAGTCTGGTGCTGGCATAAGAACATATCTATGAACACACAGATCAATGGAACAGAACCGAGAGCCCAGAAATAAAGCCATGTCTATATGGTCAATTAATATTTGACAAAGGCAGCAGGAGCATAACATGGAGTAAAAATAGCCTCTTCAATAAATGGTTTTGGGACATGTGGACAGCTACATGCAGAAAAAAAAATCTGGCAGACCCCAGGCACACAGGCAGTAGCTAGCAGACCCTGGGCACAGGTGGTAACTGGCAGACCCAGTGAGGCCACGCAAGGTGGTTGGCTGACCAGGTGGTCCCACATTCGCGCACAGATAATCCAGGCAAAAACAGGGAGTGAGACAGACCTCACAACTCAGGGCCCCAGCACCAGGAAATAAAACCTAAAAACACCGATTGAAAACACTTGTGGGGGTTGAAGTGCCAGCATAGACTCCCAGCCTCATAGGAGAGTCCGTTGGAGAGACCCACAGGGTCTTAGAACGTACACAAGCCCACCCACACAGAAATCAGTACCAGAAGGGCCCAATTTGCTTGGGGAAAGTGGCGGAAGGGACTGAAATACGAGAGAAAGCAGACCAAGCACCATTGTTCCCTCTCCGCCCCCGCCCCCACATATAGCAACACAACCTAGAGACTGGGCTGCCCTGCCCTGGGGAACACCTAAGGCTCCACCCCTCATATGTAACAGCTGCGACCAGACCCCCCACCTAAAAAAAAAACACAAAAAACAAAACAAAACCAAAAATGGCTCAAACAGGAGAACAGATCAAAGCCTCAGAGCCAATGCATCTAAGCAACCAAGAGATAGCCAACCTATTAGATGCAAAGTTCAAAGCCCTGGTGATCAGGATGCTCACAGAATTGGTTGATTTTGCTCACAAATTAGATGGACAAATGAAGGCTACAATAAGTGAAATGAACAAAAATGCACAGGGAACCAATAGTGATGGAAGGAAAACTGGAACTCAAATCAATGGTGTGGACCAGAAGGAAGAAAGAAACAAACAGAAAAGAAGGAAGAAACAAGAATTCAAAAAAATGAGGAGAAGCTTAGGAACCTCTGGGACATCTTTAAACGTCGCAACATCCAAATTATAGGGGTACCAGAAGGGGAAGAGGAAGAGCAACAAGTGGAAAACTTATTTAAATGAATAATAAAGAAGAACTTCCCCAATCTGGCAAAGGAAATAGTCTTCCAGGAAGTCCAGGAAGCTCAGAGAGTCCCAAAGAAGGTGGACCCAAGGAGGAACACACCAAGGCACATCATCATTATATTAGCCAAGATTAAAATGAAGGAGAGAATTCTAGAAGCAGCAAGGGATAAGGGCACAGTCACCTACAAAGGAGTTCCCATCAGACTGTCAGCTGATTTCTCAAAAGAGACCTTCCAGGCAAGAAGGGTCTGGAAAGAAGTATTCCAAGTCATGGAAGTCAAGGATCTACATCCAAGATTGCTCTATCCAGTGAAGCTGTCATTTAGAATGGAAAGGAAGATAAAGTGCTTCTCAGATAAGGTGAAGTTAAAGGAGTTCATCATTACCAAGCTCCTATTATATGAATAGTTAGAGGGACTTAACTAAGAAAAAGAAGATCAAAAACATGAACAGTAAAAAGACAGCAAACTCACAGATATTAACAACCACACCTAAAACAAAAGCAAACTAAGCAAACAATAGAACAGGAACAGAAACACAGAAATGGAGATCACATGGAGGGTTAGCAACAGGGGAGTGGGAGGAGGAGAGAGGGGGAAAAGGTACAGAGAATAAGTAGCATAGATGGTGGGTAGAAAATAGACAGAGGGAGGGCAAGAATAGTGTGGGAAGAGTAGAAGCTAAAGAACTTATGACACAGAGACATGAACTAAAGGGGGGAATGTGGTTGGGAGGGGTGTGCAGGGTGGAGGGGAGTGATGGGGGAGAAATGGGACAACTGTAATAGCATAATCAATAAAATATATTTAAAAAACCACAATGAGATACCACTTCACACCAGTGGGAATGACTATCATCAACTAATCAACAAGAAGCGCTGGTGAGGTTGTGTAGAAAAGGGAACCCTGGTACACTATTGGTGGGAATGCAGGCTGGCGAAGCCACTGTGGAAAACAGTGTGGAATTTCCTCAAAAAACTAAAAATGGAAGTGCCTTTCGATCCGGCAACTCCACTGTTGGGATCATACCCTAAGAACCCTGAAATACCAATTCAAAAGAACCTATGCACCCCAATGTTCATAGCAGCAAAACCTAACAATAGCCAAGTGCTGGAAACAGCCTAAGTGCCCTAAGTAAATGAGTGGATCAAAAAACCTATGGTTTATTTACACAATGGAATACTATGCAGCAGAAAAAAAGAAGGAACTCTTACCCTTTGCAATAGCATGGATGGAACTGGAGAGTATTATGCTAAGTAAAATAAGCCAGGAGGTGAAAGACAAATACCATATGATCTCACCTATAGGTGGAACCTAATCAAACAAACAAATGAGCACATGAGACCCAGAGACAGGAAATAAAAAACAAACTGACAGTGACCAGAGGGTAGAGGTGAGAGGGATAACAGGAGAAAGAAGGGGAACATGTATAAAGGACCCATGGACAAGGGAAATGGGGAGGGGATTATTTTTGGGAGTGGGGATTAGATGGGGCAGGGGAGAGCAACAGGGGAAAATGGGGACAACTGTAACTGAACAATTTATATATATATGCAAGCATTTTACCTGTAAAGACATATCAACTACCAGCAAAGTTGGTGCTATTATAGATTTATGTTCTCCATCCCAAATTGGCTATCAACACTAGTTGGGGGATACAGAAACAAACCTTTTATATTTCTGTAATCATCTCACTGTCCTCAAAATACCCAAATTAATCTCTTTTTATCTATTTTCTGGTTTCTCTACTTTAGATATTTTTCAGAATTTTCTCACCTTCTGTATTATTACTTTCTTCTTTATAACATCTACTTTTACATCGTTGAACATGTTCAGAAGGGAGTTTAATGAATTCAATTAAGCAAGTGAGTACTGGAGTTAGAGCTACTTTAGTTTAGATTTCTGTTCTGTTGTTTGTCAGGTGAGAAACTGAGGCAAGTTCATGAAATTCTTTAAATTTTTATTTTTCTTCTGTATAAAATGGGCACAAAAGTGGTAGCCTTGGGTACATTACAATGTCCTAGGGATTAATTACATAACCTATATAAAACTCTCAGTATAGTGTCTGGCAAGTAGGAGTCAATAAATGTTAATTGTTATTGTTAATATTATCACCGTTAATATATTTTTGTTAATGTTATGTATTGGCACTATCATTTTAAAGTGCCGAGGGCTTCCAAATCTGTACCTTCTATTCAGATATGTTTTTCTGGGATTCAGCCTGCTTAAATTAAACCCCACATCTAGCTTTCAGCCACCCATCTGCTTAACTCCATTCCTATTGCTGATAGCTGTGCTCATGACTTGGGCCAAACTCTGGGGAGAGCAAGGCCATTCACTTTGCCTAAGGGAATTGTGAATAGACTTTAATATTCCAGGCCCTTTCAGTTATTAGAACATACAATTTCAGCATTTAACATCCAGTCTTGTATAGTTTAAGGCTTCTAGTCTCAAGCTCTATTTAAAGCGCTCTTTTCTCTTCAAAGCATAGTTAGGGCTATTTGTTTTTAGCAGCTGGAGCACAATTTCTCCATCTGCGAGGTGCTAGCTTCTGTCTTAGAATCTGGTGGAAAGGAAGGAGAGGAGGAAAAGGCAAACCTCTCTTTATTGAACTCTGAGTGGAAGCAATTACTTGTTAATTGATGAGTGGTTTCTGGCTCACACTGGTCATTTTTGTCACGGGACTCAGGAAAGCCCTGCTCGGGATTCCTAGTGATTTCTCAGTATGGGAGATGGAGCTCTGGCTTGGTATTTTCCAGCTCCTGACCCTTAACTGGTGGCTGGTCCCACAGCATCTTGCTGCTGGGGTTCCTCTTGAGAGAAGCTCCTGAAAGATAGCTTCCTCTTTTCTCAGCTCATGGGGACCCATGAGGGCAGATTGGTGAGTCTTATGGTTACACAAATGTATAGCTGGGGAACAAAATGCCTTTCTCCTTTCCTTGGAGAAACCTCGCTGTTGTGTAAGTGATTTTCATGGAACTCCCATTTTCTAATGGATTTTGGAAAGAGAAGCATTCCTCTAGACTTGTGTTGGGAAGGAAAAACACTAGTCTTTCCCCTTTGACACTGTGCTTCTGAAAAGGGATTTTACTTTCTTACCTCCAGTTTTCTATATGTTTTGATTGTCAGAGGTGTTGGGCATTGGTGGTGGTAGAGAAGATCCTTGGATTCTTGCTTCTCCTTAGACCTTGAAGATAAAGTGGCCCCAAGCACGTTTTGTGTATAATTTTGATCTTCTGCAGCCGTTCCTGGAAAACAGGACAAAATTTCATACGGACTTTACTAAAAATTGCCAATAGCACAGATATGAGAGCATTATTCTTCTGTTCTCATTTTATATCTCCAGTATATGATATAGCATCTGGAAAACAGTAGCTATTCAGTAAATATTTGCTGAATGAATGAAAAGCAAAATACATGGAAAAACTGATCCTAAACCCTATGATACACAATAGATAGAGAAGACCAAATCCTAGAAATGGGCACCCGGAGAAATTAGTATCATTATCTTACTATTTTGTAACACATAACATTATTAAATTGGTCCTTTTGATGCCATTGTGTTTATTATCTGAATTTTTATATGCTTTTGCTTCACTTTCTACTTATTAGTTAAATAATTATGTTATGAGAACTGTGGGAAAACTTTTAAATCTTTACTGTGTGCAGAGAGTTCTGCTATAAAATAATGATAAGAAATAATGTCAAATCTACTCAGGATTATTAAAAGACAGTCCAAGACATATTTTATTTTTGTTCATTCTTTTTCAAATCACATAAAATAATCCATTTTGCATTTAAGTGAGTATGTAAGAGTTGCTTTAAATTATATTTTATTGATAATGCTATTACAGTTGTCCTAATTTTTTCCCCCTTTGCCCCCTCCACCCAGAGCCCCCCACTCTCTCAGGCAATCCCTACACCTTTGTTCACACTCATGGGTCATGCATGTAAGTTCTTTGTCTTCTCCATTTCCTGTACTGTACTTTATTGACTATTCTCTATCTTCTAATTTGTTCTTAATTCCTTCACCTTTTCACCTATTTCCCCAATCTCCCTTCTCTTCTGGGTGCTATCAAACTGTTCTTTGTATCTTTAATTCTGTTTCTGTTCTGCTTGTTTGCTTAGTTTGTTTTTCATCTTTAGTATTCATACTAAATAATTTTATTATTCATAGTTTTGATCTTCTTTTTCTTAAGTAAGTCCCTTTAACATTTCATATAATAATGCATTGGTGATGATGAATTCCTTAAGCATTTTCTTGTTTGGGAATCTCTTTATATGTCTTTTAATTCTAAATAATAGTTTTGCTGGATAAAGTAATCTTGGCACAGGTCCTTGCTTTTCATCACTTTGAATATTCCTTGCCAATCCCTTCTAGCCTGCAAAGTTTCTTTTGAGAAATCAGCTGAAAGTTTTATGTGAACTCCCCTGTAGGTAACTAACTTCTTTTCTCTTGCTGGTTTTCTCTCTTTATCGCTAACCTTTGGCATTTTAATTATGATGTGTCTTGGTGTGGGCCAGTTTGTGTCTGTCTTGTTTGGGACACTGTGCTTCCCTGGATTTACATGTCTATTTCCTTCACCAAATTAGGGAAGTTTTCTTTCATTATTTTTTTCAAATAGATTTCCCATTTCTTGCTTTTTCTCTTCTCCTTCTGGCACCCATATAATGAGAATGTTGGTACACTTGAAAGTGCCTCAGATGCTCCTTATACTATCCTTGTTTTTTATTTTTTTTTTTAATTCTGTTTTCTTTTCTGATTGGTTGTTTTCTTTCTTCCTTATGTTCCAACCCATTGATCTGATTATCAGTTTCATCCACTCTACTGTTGATTCCTTGTAAATTGTTCTTTATTTCAATTAGTGTATCCTTCATTTCTGACTGGATCTTTTTTATGCTGTTGAGGTCCTCACTAAGTTCCTTGAGCATCCCTAAACCAGTGTTTGAACTCTGCATCTGAAATATTGCTCATCTCCATTTTGTTTAGTTCTTTTTATGGACTTTGTTCCTTTGGGCCATGTTTCTTTGTCTCCTCATTTTGGAAGCCTCTCTGTGTTTGTTTGTATGTGTTAGGTAGAGCTGCTATGGCTCCCTGTCTTGGTAGTTTGGCCTAATGTAGTAGGAGCCATGTAGGGACCAGTGACACAGCCTCCCCTACCACCTAAGCTGTGCACTCGAGGTGCACTTCCCATGTGGGCTGAGAACACCCTCCTCTTGTAGTTGAGCCTTGGTTGCTGTTGGCAGGTCAATGGGAGGGATTTACTCAGGTCAGTCACGGCGAGGACTGGCTGTGACCACCGACTATCAAACTCTGCCCTCCGTGGAGAACAGCCATGCCGGGGCCAACTCCACAGACCAGGGCTAACATCAGCAGGGCTCTGGTGCCTCCTTGTCTTCTGCCTAGGGTCACTTGGCATAAGCTATAAAGCTATGTGCAGCTGGCTGATTCTTGTGCTGGGCTTGGTGGTACCCTAGCAAGGCCAGGCCGTGAACCAAGGCCAGCTGCTCCTAGCAAGTTATGGAGGCTCACTGAAGCCAGCTGCTGCTCGTTTGAGAGGATTTAGGAAGATCAGAAGCTTGTGCCAAGACAAATCATTTGATGGAAAAGCCACTGTTAACCTACTTGGGTGGGCCCATAAGTTGAGTGGGGTGGAGTCTCAGGGAATCACCAGGGCAAGGCAAACAGTGTGAGTCAGGTTGGTAGAGTCTCTGATATGATGTCTGCTACACTCTGTGGCTCCGTGAGGGGAGGGCTCAGAAGAGGTACAATGGCCTCTGCCCCCGGTTCTGTCTTGGAGAAAGCTGTCCTCCAGCTCTCACCTTGATGCCAGACACTTCACTTCCTCCTTGTATGCCACTGGTGCCTTTCAAGCTGCAGCCCCCTCACCGGGAGCTCAGCAGGAGGAGTCTGAGAAAGTCTGTGCATGGGTCCTTTAAGAGGAACTGCTTGGGAATCCAGCAGTTCCTTCCACAGACTCAATCTCCTCTGGTTTTTGCACCCAGAAATTGTGGGGACTTATATTCTTGGCACTGGAACTCTGGGCCCCACTTGTGGGGCTGGGATCCCTTGCTCCAGAGATATCCCTCCTGCCTTTTATCTGCCACATATGGGTGTAGGACCAGCCTGTCTACATCTCCATGTTTCAACATCTCCGCCTTTCTTACCAGTCTGAATGGATGTGGTTTGTTCTTTAATTCCATGGTTGCATGACCTCCATTCAACTCAAATTCTGGTGATTCTGAGTGATGGTTGTTCTATAATTTAATTGTAATTTTCATGTGGTTGTGCAAGGATGGAGGTGTGTTTACTTAGGCCATCATCCAGGAGATCTCTCAATTATGTAAGAGTTTTATACTCATTTTAAAATGGTAGATTATTTTGCTAACTGTTAAAATTTCTTTTCTGAAACTTGATTTCCAAGCAAAATATTCAAGAGAAAGTTTAGACCTAAATTTAGTGTGTAAGGTAAATATGAATAAAATTCGATAAAAAGTACTGAATGATGTGTTTTATAATTGCTTAGAAATTTTCAGTATATTACTGGATTCCCAAGCAGATTTCCCTGAGAGATCAGCCATGAGTCATCTTGCTGTATATCAGCTTGATCACTGAAAGGGGCAAATTCCTATATATCTTTGTTAAAAACAACAAATAAGAATAATTATTAGGTTCTGTTCCAATGCATTTTAACAATGTTTAAGAAGAGGGAAAAAGGTATAACCTTTTCAGGAAGTCTGTTAAAAATTGCTAGGAATTTACAGAGATTGCTACAGAAATAACTTACATTCTCAACCAGTTGCTTGGCTATTTCAGGTACCTAAGGGGAGTGGACTTAGTAAGGCAAGTTGCCAGGGAAACCGATTTCTCACTGGAAAATGATAATTGTGTACTTGAGTCTATGTTAGCAAGGCTGCAATCTTGCTATGCTTTCATTTCATCTAGCTTTGCCACAGAGGAGCAAACATTGTAGAAACTGGCTGCTAAGAATGCAGAGGGGCAAAAAACAATTTTGTGACCTTCAGTTGATTATTTATACTAATGATATTGCTAACAGTGGTGCTGATACTATTAATAAAAACAGTTATAAATGTTTATAAAATACTTCATAGTTTAAAAATTGCACTCACTCAAATTATATCTTTTGGTAGATATTATTATCATTTGCCTCATCTTAGGGATAATGGAACTAAAGTCAAGTGCATGGCCTATGGCTAACAGGGCTTAAGGGGGAACGTGCAAGTTGTTCCTAGCTTCCTTGATCACAGAACATTAATGCTTTACACATCAACCATTTTTCTAAAATAAAGCTAATTCTTGGTATTGTGTGAGAAGATGCAGAAGTAGGTTTAGCCTGAATTAAAGAAAGCATAGTTTTAGGGTTCCTCACTCTGCACGGGCTCATTCTGAATTCTTGGGACAGGCCCTAATAATATTTGTATATTTTTATAAAATTTTGCAATATTTTTAAAGGCAAGATTTTTTTCAATCTACAGTCAACTTTTTCACCGTATCTTCACCTCTTACTTCCCCTTGTATTGAGTTGGTATTCAAGGAGTTGTGGGCAGTTTGGGGATCTGTCTTAGAGGAAATTGATTTGGCAGTACTCTTGATTTAATGAAATTTATTTATGTGGTTTGCAGTTGCTCCTCTATGTAGTTAAATTACTGTTAGCCATGATATGCAGAAATATTTTCTAGGAATATTACTAGAGCTCACTCTGTTGACTTCATCAGGGTTGTGACATAAAAGTACATCATAGACAATTGTTTATGATAGGAATTCATACTACAGCCTCAGTACATAAAATACGTAGAAAGAGGTGAACAAAGTTGGAAATGTTCAGATGCAGAAGCTAATTTGAATAAAATATAAGGAGAGAAATGTATGCTCATTCACACTTAGTCAAAACACTTTTTTCCTCACTGAGGTTTTCCCAATTTTTTCATGGTGTTGCCAAATGACAAACTGTGAAACTGAAAGTTAATTTGGTAAAGGAAGTTAATCAATGGAAATATGCCATTTTTATGTTTTTATATTTTGGTATCATATAAAATTTGTGATTTTTTTGTGATTTAGTTTTTCATTCAAATAAATACTTTCCTAGATGATTTTGGGAAAAGACCCCCCTTTTCTCTCAAATTGTATGAGATTAAGATGTCATAAAGGTATACATGACAAACAAATATTTGTTGAATGAATAAATATCTTCAGGAATTTGTTTTGATACCAAGGTTTCTCAAAATCCTAAAGTTCTGACTTTAAAGAATTATGAGTGGGCTTTCTCATCAAGGCTGGGAGATAGATCCTGTATTTTATGAAGCTTGTGCTCAGTACAGATTTATTATATATCCACTTGAGTACCTACCTGCATTCTACGTTCAGAGATTTTTATCTCCTCCTTCTCCAGCAACTTAGCCTCTTGCCTTTATAGGATATCAAATAGAATCTTTGTTTTTGAAAACCTAGGCCCATCAAAGTAGTGGAAATTGGTTGTTTTGGGGCTAGGAAGGATTCTGGTGGAAGTGGTCCATCCTGGAAGAGTCAGTGTTAGTGTCCTTGAGTTTGAGTGTCACCCAAGACTCATGTATATATGACCCTAGGGTAGCAATTCCCAAAGCGTGGTCCCTTTGCCACACATCAGAATCACCTACAAACATTTTAGAGCTACAAGTTCTCACGCCTATTAATCAGAAACTCTAGGGAGTAGTGCAGTAGAACAAATTTATATGTACTACATATGGATTGATAGTATTTCACATAAGTGGGGAACAGGAAGGTCATTTGGGCCTCCGAGGGGTGGGAAACAGACCGAAAAGCCTTCAGGAGATAAGGCAATGACGCAGACCGTTTCTGGATGCAGGATAGTGTGATCTTCCTGGATTTTCTCTGTGAATCTTCTGAATTTTTCCTCATTTTAAGATTTTATTTTCTGTTCTCTATACATAGTGAACAGAGACTGATTAATGATGCTAAAACCCAGTTATAGAACAAAGATTTGATTGACTGAATTTGAATGAGTTATGGCCAGGCTGACAGGATCAGTGGGAACAAGCAGGGTTGTAGGGGGCTCACACTTAAGTGTGGTGAGTTAGTTTTCAGAAAAGGGGCTCATATATCTATTTACACAATAAACGATAGGATTCATAAGACCCATGATCACTAATATTGTGTGTTACCTTTCTAATTTTTATTGAATTTCTTAACCACAGTTTGATTTTTTTTTTTTTGACTAAGTCTTAGGCTCATTTCCATATGCCTGGATATGCGAAAAGAAATTGGATTTGTAAAGAAAGTTAAATTTCTGCTGGAGTAAGAGGTAGTTGGAAGTTTGACTTTCATGCTGGGGTTTTTATTGCCTGGTTAGGATATAAATTGTATTTCCTTCAGAGCTCTGAAATAGCTCAGAAAATAACTAGTAATATTGCTGTTCAGGCATTTTAATTAAGCATCTTTAACTTTCACTACCATGATATTCAAGTAATGTACGATGCAATCAGCCTTTTTGGTTGCAAAATCAGAAGCCCTTCAGTAATTTAAGCAACAATTCAAATGAATTTAATTTTGGTGCTAGGTAACTAAGAATTATTTTTACTAATACCTAAAATTACAGATTTATTATACCTTTGTTCTTCCCTTGGTTTTTTATTGTTAATAACCACAGTTATTTCCAAGTCTAGGTTTTTATTTATTATTTCCTTACAGCTAATTATGCTGAATTCCCAATGCCTTAAAATAAGAAAATTTTCACTTAAAAGAGTAAATATTTTAGGCGTTATGGGCCACATATAATCTGTCACATCTCTTCCTCCCCCTCTTCCTTTTCCCTTTCCTCTTTTTCCTCCTTTTCTTTCTTCTCCTACCTCTTTTGCTTTTTGTCCTCTTTCTTCTTCTTTGTAACCTATTCTTAGTTGGTGGGCCACTCAAAAACATGCTGCAGGGTGAGTTTTCGAGCCCATGATCGTGATCCAGATAGGAACTTGGAAGTGACTGAATTTTCTCTTTTCAGTCTCTCTTGTAAATTTTCAATCATCCTTTTGTGATCAAATCATATAATTATATGTGGTGTAGAAAGAGGTTAAAACATGCAGAACAAAGGAAGTAAGGGAGAACAATTGGTAAATAGTTCAGAGTTAATAATAAAGAAGATATTTATGAGCATTTATGACATTCCAGATACTAAATAAGTACAGTTTCCACTTAATGTTCCAAGCCACACTAGTAGGTTGTATAATAACCACTTTATAGATGAGAAAGCAAATACAAAGAGATAACATTACTGAGGAACATAATTTGTTGAAGTCAAATTCAAGTTTGTATGGCACATAAAGCCCATCTGGACACATGGACAATAACAAGGGGGGGGGTGGAAACAGGGGAGGGAGGTGAGGAGGCCTGGGGGGAAAGGAAGAAAACTACTTGAACAACAATAAAAAATGTTTTAAAAAAAAGCCTATCTGCTTTGTGATATACCGCATTGTGGTGTTCTGTGAGAATAGAGTGAGGAACACCATACTCCTCATGACAGATTTTTAAATATTTAAAAAATCATTCTGTAAGCACATAATGAAATTGCTAGGTGTGGAGAGAATTTTACAGGTATTTATTAAACTTGGTAAGTGCAAGTATGTTTGAACTCCTTAGAAATAACATTATCTGTGATGATAACATACTGCCTTTTGCAACACATATGCTTTGAAAAGATCCAAAGATCTTGTCCTCATACATTGAAGTAATGCATTGCCTAAAATGTTCAATACACCTCATTCCCTGTTTCCATATCAGTACACTTATAATTGCAATATATTTGTGAAATATGCAAGACAAATGTAGGGCTATTGTTCCCCTCTATTTTTCTAAGGCACTGGAATGTGAAGGAAGGAACTGAAATGAATTTGCTTAATGATGGAGCTAAGACTGCTGTTGAAATTATATGTACCCTTAGGCTAATATATATTTTATTAGATTGCCTCTTGTGTGTTGCTTCATGTTTTAGGGAGAGCATTTTCTTTCTTTCTAATGGATATACAGCTGGACCTGCTTTTCTCAAATTAGCTTATTAAGGCTGCTATGCCATAAATGTGCATCAGATATTACTTAACTCTAGCTTGACTAGAGATGCTCCCTACAGATTTATTCGATTGCTTTATGCCATCAAACCATTTGATTTACTCATTTTCAAAAGTTTTATTTAAATTGTGTAATATTATGGGAATTACATAACTCATTGTTCAAACCATGAAGAGGAAATTTTAACACAATAATAATGTTACCATCCAAATAATTCTTTTTCTCCTAAGTCTTCAACATAGTAACAAAATATTATATCAACTTTTAACATACCTTTGTGCAATATATAACTACATCATATTTGAACTTTATAGATGAAGAAATCATAGTGGTATATTGACTTCCATTAAGGATAAAAATAACTAAAAAAATATTTCATGGTTTAATGGTTTTTCATGGAACAGCAATGTCCTAGTTTGTTTGAGCTGCTTTAACAAAATACCATGAATTGGGTGGGTAAAACAATAAACAAATATGTCTCAGAGTTCTGGAGGCTGGGAAATCCAAGATCCAGGCACCGGCAGGTTCAGTGTCTACTAAGAGCCCTCTTCCTCCTCCACAGACGGTCATCATTTTGCTGCGCCCTTCTGTGGCAGGAGCGAGAGAGCTCTCTCAAGTCTCTTTTATAAGGTCACTGATCTCATTAATGAGTGCTCCACACTCAGGACCTAATCACCTCTCAGACACCTCATCTCTGCATACCATCACATTAGGGGTTAGAATTTCAACATTTAAATTTTGGAGAGGATATAAACATTCAGTTCATTGCACAGATCAAACATATTATTTTATTTTTAGTTAAACTTTCATAAATTTGCCTTCAACATGCTTTAGACATTATGTAAAATATAAAATTTAACAAGAAATTTATATCTTATGGAAGAAAATACATAAATATAAGTTATATATGTGCAGTTCAATATGGTAGCCACTGGATATGTATGGCTATTTAAATTTAGATTAATTAAACTAAAATTCAATTAAAAATTTAGTTCCTGAGTCACACTGGCCATATTTCCTCAGTAGCCTCTTATGGCTAATGGATACCCATGTTGAACAGTTCAAGTATAGAACATTTTCATCACTGCAGAAATTTCTATTTCACAGAACTGTTACAGAACTAGAGACTAGCATGTTTGCTTAGAAGTTTACTATATATTTTATTGATTACTTGTATTTTGGGTATGTGCAGAAATCATCATAGGAATCTAATAACAATAAATATAAAATAAAAATATACCTTAGACAAAAAATGGAGAATAAGGAGGAAGAAGAAAACTGTACAGAGAACTATTGTCTGCCATGTTACTTAAGTAGAACTTAAGTAAAACTTATGAAGTATGCATCCCTTATGTGTATACAACTTACAAAATATGTAAAACTAGAAAGGTAAATGTATAAATTTAAAATAATTAAAACAATAAAAAAGTATGTTTGGATGTTTACTGACATAGAATGGCTGTTTCCTACGTGACAATATTACTGACCACTAAGACACTGGTACTTCTGAGGTTGGCTCATATACATCTTCATAAGCCTATTTTTTCCTCTTCCTTTCCCATTCCCTTCAAAATAGAGCATGTTGTGAAGAGACACTAAGCAAAAAGACTTACCTAAAGTGTGGCACGGTGATGCCTAATGCCAGGACTACATTGTACATTACTCTCTGAGAATCTCGAAATGGATAGTAAGAGCAAAAAGTGTAATTCCTAGAATTAGAACTAAAGTTTCATACTGTTCTTATTACAAAAATGTTAATTGATGTTAATGTTAATGTTAATTTTAAATGTTAAAATTTAGAATTTATTTTTCAGTTACAGTTTACATTCAATATTATTCTGTATTAGTTTCCGATGTATAGTATAACTAAGTGGTTAGAAAATCACGTACTTTTCAGAGTGGTTTCCACGCTGCTTCAAGTACCCACCAGCCCTGTACCTAATTTATCTCAATATTATTAACTCTATTCTCTATGCTGACTATTCTGCAGCTGCCACTTTGTACTGATTACTCCCTTGAGCTTTTCCACCCAGCCTCCCAAACCTTCTGCCCTCTGACAGCTGTCAATCAGTTCCCTGTATCTATAAGTCTATTTCTGTTTTGTTTGTTTATTTTATTCATTAGATTCCACATATAAGTGAAATTCTGTGGTATTTGTCTTTCTCTGGCTTGTTTATTTCATTTAGCATAGTGCCCATCAGGTCCATCGGGCTGTCAAAAGGTATGATTTCCTTCTTTTTATGCTGAGCAGCATCCTACTATGTAAATGTACCACAGTTTTTTTATCTTCTCATCTAATGGGCACTTGGGGTGATTCTAAATCTTAGCTATTGTAAATAATGCTGCAATAAACATATGGGTGCATATGTTCTTTCAAATTAGTGTTTCAGGTTTCTTCAGATATATTCCCAAAAGTGGAATCCCTGGGTTAACGTCAATTCCATTTTTAATTTTTTTGAGGAACCTCCACACTGTTTTCCATTGTGATTGCACTAATCTGCATTCCCACCAACAGTGCACTAGGATTCCCTTTTCCCCACATCTTTGCCAATACTTGTTGTTTGTTGACTTATTGATGATAGCCATTTATTTAATTGTTTTTATCATTAATTTTTATATTTTAAGTATATTTTATTGATTATGCTATTATAGTTGTTCCAATTTTTTCTCCCCTTTATTCCCCTCCTCCTTGCACCAACCCCCACCCTCCAGCCTTCCCCCCACATCTTAGTTCATGTCCTTGGGTTGTACATACATGTTCTTTGGCTTCTCCATTTCCTACACCATTCTTTACTTTCCCCTGTCTATTTTGTACCTACCAATTATGCTTCTTATTCCCTGTACCTTTTCCCACATTCTGCCCCACCCCCTCCCCACTGAAAACCCTCCATGTGATCTCCATTTCTGTGATTCTGTTACTGTTTCAGTTGTTTGCTTAGTTTTTTTTTTTTTTTGTTTTTAGGTTCAGTTGTTGATAGTTTTGAGTTTGTTGTCATTTTACTTTCATAGTTTTTGATCTTCTATTTCTTAGGTAAGTCCCTTTAACATTTCATATAATAAGGGCTTGGTGATGCTGAACTCCTTTAACTTGACCTTATATGGGAAGAACTTTGCCTGCCCTTCCATTCTAAATGACAGCTTTGCTGGATAGAGTGATCTTGGATGTAGGTCCTTGCCTTTCATGACTTGGAATACTTCTTTCCAGCCCCTTCTTGCCTGCAAGGTTTTTGAGAAATCAGCTGATAGTCTTATGGGAACTGCTTTGTAGGTATCTCTCTCCTTTCCTCTTGCTGTTTTTAAGATTCTCTCCTTATCTTTAATTGTGGGTAATTTAATTATGATGTGTCTTGATGTGTTCCTCCTTGGGTTCAACTTCTTTGGGACTCTCTGAGCTCCCTGGACTTCCTGGAAATCTGTTTCCTTTACCAGAATGGGGAAGTTCTCCTTCAGTATTTGTTCAAATAAGTTTTCAATTTCTTGCTGTTCCTCTTCTCCTCTGGCACACCTACGATTTAGAAGTTGGAACGCTTAAAGTTGTCTTGGAGGTTCCTGGGCCTCTTCTCATTTTTTTGAATTCCTGTTTCTTCATTCTATTCTGGTTGGATGTTTATTTCTGCCTTTTGTTCCAAATAATTGATTTGAGTCTTGGTTCCCTTTCCTTCACCGTTGGTCCTTGTGTATTTTACTTTATTTCACTCTATATAGCCTGCATTCTTCCTTCATTTTGTGACCAAACTCAATCAATTCTGTGATTATCCTGATTATCAGTGTTTTGAACTCTGCATCAGGTAAGTTGTCTATCTCCTCTTTGCTTAGCTCTTTTTCTGGAGTTTTGATCTGTTCTTTCTTTTGGGCCATATTTCTTTGTGTCAGTGCACCTGTCACTTGGTAAAGGGCTGAACCTTAAGTATTTGCCCAGGGTGGGGCAATGTTCTTTGCTGTGCCATGGTGCTGTCTGTGGGGGAGGGGCCAAAGAGGGAACAATGCCACTTGCTTTGCTCTAGTCCCAGTTTCCTTCACTTCCCTCATTTCCCACAAGCAGATTGTGCCCTTTCAGGTGCTGATTCGCAGGTAGATGGGTTTGTGTACATTTTAGGACCCTGTGAGCCCCTCCAGAGAATTCCCCTGTGAGGGTGGTGGTATCTCCCCAATGCAACCCCCACAGATTTTTTACAACCAGGGCTTTTGAGTCTTTAGTTTTCTGCACTGAAACACAGGGTTTCATGGTCTGTCTCTTACCCCTGTTGTTTTTCCCAGATTATCTGCATGCAGATATGGGACTGCCCAGTCCACCAGCCACCACCTAGCCTGTGGCCTACCTAGCCTTCCCACACATCCTCTCCTCCCTGGCTACCTGTGTCTGCCCCTCCTACAGGTATGGATAAATATTTTTTAATATATTTTATTGATTATGCTATTATAGTTGTCCCATTTTCCCCCCTTTACTCCCCTCCATCCTGTATATCCTCTCCCACCCACATTCCCCCACTTTAGTTCATGTCCATGGGTTTTACTTACAAGTTCTTTAGCTTCTACATTTCCCACACTATTCTTACCCTCCCCCTGTCTATTTTCTACTTACCATCCATGGTACTTATTCTCAGTACCTTTTCCCCCTCTCTCCTCCTCCCACTACCCTGTTGCTAACCCTCTGTGTGATGCCCATTTCTGTGGTTCTGTTCCTGTTCTAGATGTTTGCTTCGTTTGTTTTTGTTTTTGATTTAGGTGTGGTTGTTAATTGTGAATTAGCTGTCATTTTACTGTACATGTTTTTTTATCTTTTTCTCAGATAAGTCCCTTTAATATTTCATATAATAAGGGCTTGGTGATAATGAACTCCTTTAACTTGACCTTATCCGAGAAGCACCTTATCTACCCTTCCATTCTAAATGAAAGCTTTGCTGGATAGAGCAATCTTGGATGGAGGTCCTTGCCTTTCAAGATTTGGAATACTTCTTTCCAGCCCTTTCTGGCCTGAAAGGTCTCTTTTCAGAAATCAGCTGCCAGTCTTATGGGAACTCCTTTGTAGGTAACTCTGTCCTTTTGTCTTGCTGCTTCTAGAATTCTCTCCTTCATTTTAATCTTGGCTAATGTAATTATGATGTGCCTTGGGGTGTTCCTCCTTGGGTCTGCCTTCTTTGGGACTCTCTGAGCTTCCTGGACTTCCTGGAAGTCTATTTCCTTTGCCAGATTGGGGAAGTTCTCCTTTATTATTTGTTCAAATAAGTTTTCCACTTGTTGCTCTTCCTCTTCTCTTTGTGGTACCCTTATAATTCAGATGTTGAATGTTTAAAGATGTCCTGGAGGTTCCTTAGCCTCTCCTCATTTTTTCGAAATCTTGTTTCTTCATTCTTTTTTGATTGGATGTTTTTTTCTTCCTCCTGGTTCACTCTACTGATTTGAGTCCCAGTTTCCTTCGCATCACTATTGGTTCCCTGTACATTTTCCTTTATTTCACTTAGTATAGCCTTCATTTTTTTCATCTAATTTGTGACCAAATCCAACCAATTTCGTGAGCATCCTGATCACCAGTGCTTTGAACTGTGAATCTGATAGCTTGGCTATCTGTTGGTCGCTTAGTTGTGTTTGCTCTGGAGCTTCAATCTCTTCTTTTGTTGGGACCATTTTTTTTTGTCTTGACGCACCTATTTCGTAGTGAGGGCCAGAGCCTTTGGTTTTCACCAGGGTGGGGTAACCCACCTAGCTTGGTTGTGATGGTGTATGTGGGCCAGGAGTCTGAGAGGGAACAATGACATTTGCTCCACTCTCTCTCAGATTCCAGTCCCTTCTGCAGCTTTCCCCAAGCAAATTGGGCCCTTCTGGTGCTGATTTCCATGTGGGTGGGCTTGTTTATGTTCTAAGACCCTTTGGGTTTCTCCAACAAACTCTCCTCTGAGGCTGGGAGTTTCTCCCAGCACCTCAACCCCCACAGGTGTTTACAATCGGTGATTTGAGGCTTTATCCCTGCACTGGGACCCTAGGATGCATGGTCTGTCTCACTCCCCAGTTTTGCCTGGTTTATCTGTGTATGAATGTTGGCCCGCCTGATTCTGCAAGCCACCTTGCACATCAAGCCCCTCCACAATCTGCTACCTCTCTGGGTCCACCAGGCACTATCTGTGCATCTGGGGTCCATCTGCTGGGTTTGCCAGCCACTGCTTTTTTTTTTGCCACAACCCCTCTCTGCCCAGCTGCCTGACTCCACCCCTCTGACTGGTCTGGATGAGTGTCTAATTTAACTCCTCGGTTGTTGGACTTCCATACATTTCAATTTTCTGTCAGTACTGGTTGTTGTTTTGTTTCTAAATTTTTGTTGTCCTTATTTTGGTTGCTCAAGAAGGCACAGTGTGTCTGCCTATGCCTCCATCTGGGCTGGAAGTTCTCCATTGTCCCTTTTCTAAAACCCTTCCCCCACAGAGCCAGCAAGCTGGTGCCATATCTTAGACACCATCTGCCTGGCTAACAGTGTTTGACCTGCCTTGCAGATCCCCAGAGACTCACCCCACCCAAATTATGGGCTCACCCAAGCTGCTTTTCCACATGAATGGCTGGTATTGGCTCATACTGCACAATTTTCTAAACCCTCTCAAACAAACAACAGCTGGCCTCTGTGAGCCCCAGGCCCAGCACTAGCAGCCCAGATTCACAGCTTGGCTTTGCCTGGAAATATCTAGCCCAGCACAAGCAGCAGCCATCTCATTTTTCTCTATAGCTCAGGCAGGGTGGCCCTGGGCAAAACACAGTGGGGTCTGACCTTGGCCTGAATTACCTGGGAAACTCCAGGGTGAGCACATTGAGTGGATAGCTACAGACCACACTGGAGCACCACCAACCTACCCTTGCACAGCTAATCATCCATGGATGGCAGAAGTTGGTGATAAGTGGTTACAACCAGTCCTTGCAGCTGACTGGCCTGGGTAAATCCCTTCCATTGTTCTGCCAACAGTAACCAATCTGAATTACAAGAGGAGGGTGTACTCAGCCCATACAAAGGGCATACCTTGAGTACCCAGCTTGGGTGATAGGGGAGGCTGTGCCATAGGACCCTATAGGACACCTACTACATCAGGCCACACTACCAAGATATGGAGTCAAAGCAGCTTTACCTAATACAGAGACACAAACACAGGGAGGCTGCCAAAACAAGTAGGTAAAGAAACATGGCCCAAATGAAAGAACAGATAAGATCTCCAGAAAAAGAGCTAAACAAAATGGAGATAAGCAATCTATCAGATTCAGAGTTCAACACACTGGTTATAAGGATGCTAAAAGAACTTAGTGAGGACCTCAATAGAATAAAAAAGATCCAGTCAGAAATGAAGGATATAGTAATTAAAATAAGGGACAATTTACAGAGAAACAACTGTACAGTGGATGAAGCCAAGAATCAAATCAATGATTTGAAACACAAGAAAGAAAGAAACAACCAATTAGAATGACAAGATAAAAAATAATTTAAAAAATGAGGATAGTATAAGTAGCTTCTTGGGCAACTTCAGGGGATCCAACATTCCCATAATAAGGATGCCAGAAGAGAAAGAGCAAGAAATTGGAAATCTATTTGAAAAAAAAATGAAAGGAAACTCCCCTAATTTGGTAAAGGAAATAGACATGCAAGTCCAGGAAGCACAGAGAGTCCCAAACCAGATGGATGCAAAGAGGCCCACTTAAAGACAAGTTATAATTAAAATGTCAAAGGTTACATTGGAAAGGAGGAAATAAAACTGTCATTGTTTGCAGATGACATGATAGTATACATAGAAAACCCTATAAACTCCACCAAAAAACTACTTGAACTAATAAGTGAATTTGGCAAAATAGTGGGATACGAAGTTAAAGTTCAGAAATCAAAGGTATTTTTGTACACCAACAATGAAATATCAGGAACAGAAATTAGGGGGGGAAATCCTATTTGCTCTAGCAACAAGAAAAATAAAGTACCTAGGAATAAACCTAACCAAGGAGGTAAAAGACCTATACTCAGAAAACTATAGAACACTGAAGAAAGAAATTAAGTAAGACAACAATAAATGGCAACATATAACATGTTCATGGATTGGAAGAATTAACATGATCAAAATGTCCATACTACCCAAAGCAATTTATAGATTCAATGCAATTCATATTAAAATACCAATGACATATTTCATAGATATAGAGCAAACATTTCAAAAATCTATATGGAACCATAGAAAACCCCTAATAGCCTCAGAAATCTTCAGAAAGAAGAACAAAGTATGAGGGATCATAATACCTGATATCAAACCATATTATAAGGCCACTGTACTCAAAACAGTCTGATATTGGCATAAGAACAGACACATAGATCAATGGAACAGAATAGAGAGCCCAGAAATAAACTCATGTGTTGGGAACCACCCTACCTAGTTTCAGAAGCTGTAACCCCCCCATGGCTAAGGCTGAGTAAAGGACCTTGGGACCATAAGCCACTAAGGAGACAAAGCTTGTGTTCTTGTCAGGGGTGCTGACTTTGCTCCCTTTTACTTCACCTTGCTTGACCCCGGGTGGATGACTAGTTAGCCAATGACAGGCAAGATTCCTGAAGGGAGGGATGACCTAAGACAGGCATAGTCATGAGGGGCCCTCAGCAAAGGACTTGGGGGGCTATAGAAAAAGGGGATCCTCACCTCTTGGCTTTGACATAGTTTGAGTCCTCATTCTGTATGCAAGAAGTCTCCTAATCTCTTGGTTGCCTTACTTCCCCCTGACTGTCTTAAACCTGAAACAAAGCCCAAGGGTGGTTCAGCCAGGCCTCCCCAGGGTGATCAGGCCTAAGAAAGAATGCATAAAATCCTGTGAAACCTGCTTTGCTAAGAATGCTCTCAATTTAAATGATAAGGGTCCAAGCATGAAATGAGTTTATTCCCCAAAGTTTCATGGCCCTTTAGCTAAGTGACCCTGACTCAGAATAAGCCCTCATAGTTCTTTCAGTGTTATCTATTGTTTAATCATTACTGCCTGACAATGATGAATGAGGACCTTCCTTGATGTAATGCTCCCAGAAAGCAATAAAAGCCTGTCCAGGCAAGGGTTGGGGCACTCTCTCACTCAGAGAGTGGCCATGCTGTGCCTTTTCTCCACAAGACTTCTGCAGTCAGTGTGATTTTGTTCTTTGCATCCACAACTCTGTGGACACTGCTGGCTGGAGTCTGCATAATTCATTTCTCTATGGTTAATTAATATTTGACAAAGGGGGCAGGAGCATAAAATGGAGTAAAAATAGCTTCTTCAACAAATGGAGTTGGGAGATGTGGATATCTACATGCAAAAAAAGAAAATGAATCTAGACGACCAATTTAAACCATACACCAAAGTAAACTCAAGATGGATAAAAGACTTAAATATAAGTCACATTACCATAAAAGTCCTAGAGGAGAATACAGGCAGGAAAATTTCAGATATTTCACACAGCAGTATTTTCATTGATATGTCCCCTAGAGCGGTATTTTCTAAAGGAAAGAATAAATAAATTGGACTACATCAAATTACAAAACTTTTGCATGGATAAAGAAAACATCAGCAAAAAGAAGAGGGAACCAACCATATGGGAAAACATATTTGCCAGTGATCCTTGGACAAGGGTTTGATCTCCAAAACATATAAAGAACTTGCACAACTCCACACCAGGAAGACAAACAATCCAGTTAAAAAATGGGCAAAGGACCTGAACAGACACTTCTCAAAGGAGGACATACAGAGGGCCCATAGACATATGAAAGGATGCTCAGCATCACTACCTAATGGAGAGATGCAAATTAAAACCACAGTGAGATACCACTTCACACTGGTCAGAATGGTCATTATGAACAAATCAAACAACAAGTGCTGGAGAGGATGTGAAGAAAAGGGAACCTTAGTACATTTTGGTGGGAATGCAGACTGATGCAGCCACTATGGAAAACAGTATGGAATTTCCTCAAAAAACTAAAAATGGACTGCCTTTTGACCTGGCAGTTCCACTG
Organism: Anoura caudifer; assembly: GCA_004027475.1. Lineage (NCBI taxonomy): Eukaryota > Metazoa > Chordata > Mammalia > Chiroptera > Phyllostomidae > Anoura > Anoura caudifer. The sequence continues at coordinate 115,738 of PVKU01001323.1, read as the reverse complement.
CTAGGGTTATACACTAAGAATCCTGAAACACCAGTCAAAGAAATCTATGCATCCCAATAGTCATAGCAGTGTTATTCGCAATAGTTGAATGCCGGAAATAGCCTAAGTGCCCATCAGTAATTGAGTGGATCAAGTAACTGTGGTACATTTACACAATGGAATGCTATGCAGCAGAAAGAAAGAAGGAGCTCCTACCCTTTGTGACAGCATGGATGGAACTGGAGAGCATTATGCTAAGTGAAATAAGCCAGGTGGTGAAAGAAAAATACCATATCATCTCACCTATAAGTGGAACCTAATCAACAAAACAAACAAGTGAGCAAAATAGAACCAGAGACATGGACATAAAGAACAAACTGACAGTGACCTGTAGGGATGGGGGAGGTGGTTAATGAGGGAAAGAATGGGAAAGGTCAAGTCATGGGTAGTGCAGGGGAGAGTAATGTGGGGAAAATGTGGGCAGCTGTAATTGAACAATAAAAAATAAATTAAAAAAATGCCAAAAGTTAAAGATAAAGAGAGATCTTAAAGGCAGCAAGAGGAAAGAAGTTAGTTACATCCAGGGGAGTTCCCATAAGACTGTCATCTAGATTTCTCTAGAGAAACTTTGCAGGCTAGAAGTGATTGGCAAGAAATATTAAAAGTCATGAGAAGCCAGGACCTACAGCCAAGATTGCTCTATCCAGTAAAGATATCATTTAGAATCAAAGAGCAGATAAAGAGCTTTCCAGATAAGGTCAAGTTAAAGGAGTTCATCATCACCAAGCCCTTGTTATACGAAATGTTAAAGGGACTTATTTAAGAAAAAGAAGATCAAAACTATGAACAATAAAATGGCAAAAATACACATCGATCAAGAATTGAATCTAAAAAACAAACTAAGCAAATAAGAAGAAAGGAGACAGAATAATGGATACAGAGATTGTTTTGATGGTTGTCAAATAGGAGGGGTTGAAGAGGAATGGGTGAAGAGGTGAGGAGATTAAGAAGTACAGATAGGTAGTTACAGAATAGCCATGGGCATGTAAAGTACAGTATAGGAAATGGGGAAGGCAAAGAACTTATATGCATGACCCATGGACATAAACAAGATATGAGGATTGCCTGAGGGAGTGGGGGCTGCTGAGTGGAGGGGGGTGAAGGAGAAAAATTCAGGACAAATGTAAGAGCATAATCAATAAAATATAATTAAAAAATTTCTATGATTGAAAGAAGGTGAAGGGATCAAAGAACATATATGAAGGACCTATGGAAATGGATAATGGTGAGGTGACTGAATATGGAAGTGGGGGGTGGGCTTGGTTTAAGGGGGCAAAGGGGGAAAATGTTGACCACTCTAATAGCATAAATAATAAAATAAAATAAAACATTTTTAAAAGGTATAAAATATAATAAAAATGTAAATATTAAATAAAAACTATTAGAAAGCAATTTATAGAAAACAACTTCTTTAGCCTGATAAAGATATCCACAAAACTTCACACCACACTTTGCTCCCAAGAGAATTTCCTTAAATTCAGAAACAAGATTTAGATGCCTGATATCACCACTTTAATTCAACATTTTGCTATTTACTAGCCTTTTCAATAAGTGAATTAAAATAACCTTTGGAATACATAGAAAAAACTGCATTATTATTTTCAGCCAATATAAATGCTTGAAAAACCTGAAGTGTCTACAGAAAATTATTAAAAGTAATGAGAGTTTTTCAAGGCTGTACTATGTAATATTGATATTTAAATCAGTTTTATTTTATGCATTATCAAAACTGATTAGAAACTATTTTAAGAAGATATTTGCAATGACTACCCAATGTTTTTGAATATAACAAACAGTTTATTATGGAGAAAATACAACACCTTATTGAAAGACATTATTGAATAAGACCTAAATATATAAAAAGACATGCCATATATGAAAACTCAAAATTATAAAGAAAGTCCAATATGATATTTCCAAATGACAAATTAGTCAGGTGTCCTGACTAGGATGGTTAATTACAGAGACTTAATTTGTTACATCCTGTAAGATGAAACCCCTAATGTCTCTGGTAATTATAGTAAAACATTCATAGTAAATGCAGGTATTAAAATTCAAAAGTATTTTGTGTTGATAATTATATTAAAAGAACAGTGAATTAGGATCTGTCACTTATGAAAAAATTAAAAGAATAATCATTTTGGAAAAGACACCAACTTTCATAAATTAAAACCAAATGACAGAAACTTAAAAAATATATGTTATAAAGGGTAAATCTTCAGATTAGAAATGGCCTCAGTCTTGGATTGATCTGGAGAACATTATGCTAAGTGAAATAAGCCAGTCAGAGAAAGACAAATACCATATGATGTCACTCATGTGGAATCTAATGAACAAAATCAACTAATAAGCAAAATGGAGACAGACTCATAGGCATAGAGAACCAACTGAGAGTTGTGGCACGGCTGAGTGAGGGAAGTGGAGGGATTGAGCAAAAAATAAAATGAAAATAGAAAAAACTCATAGACACAGACAACAGTGTGGTGATTGCCGGAAGTAGGAGAGGATGCGGGGAGGTGGAAGAGTGTATAGGGGGGATAAATGGTGGTGGATGGAAACTTAATTTGGGGAGGTGAACACACAACATTTATTGTACAGATGATGTGTTATAGCATTGTGTGCCTGAAACCTGTATAATTTTGTCAACCAGTGTTACCCCAATAAATTCAATTAAAAATGGCCTCAATCTTATGACCAGTGGTGTCTTTAGCTCATTTATAAGTAACCCACCAGGCCTGATATCCCAATCAGATTCTGCACCTGGATTCCTATGAAGGAATAAAAATGATTTTGAAATCCTAGAAAACTATCAATATAAATAAAGCACCTCTGGAAGGTATGGGACCAGTAAAGAAATAATTTATATATCGGGTGTTGATGCATTCTGTACAAAGATGAGTTTGTAATCTTTGAATTTGTGCTTGTTTGTCTAATGTTTAAAGGAAAGAATTTGGTGACTCAGCCATAATAGCAGTTTAAATTGTTTAAAGTAATTCATTGAATAAAATATGTAGTTATTGTTTAAATTCTTGAGACAAATTGGTTTTCAAAATTTGGTTAATGGAGATAGGAGTTCAGTACATCAAGCATTAAGCAAAGTACTAATAACAGTGAATGGCTCTCCACATGTATAATTAGTTCTCACAACTAAAGAACTGATCAGTACTGAGGTAGAGATGCACAGATCCGGTCTACTGGAACAAAACTCTCCTTTTTCTAGCTGCTGCTTGTCTGATGATGAGTCATGGTTAGTCCCTCTCTTGGAATATGCTTTGCAGAAGGAAACTGTCTTGCCCAAGATTAAGCCCCTCCCTGGGGACAGCAAGCTCGGAGCCCCTTGTGGGATGTGCCAAGGCTTCTGTTGCAACACCATCACCATGTCGCAGGTGTTGTTCCAGAGGAGTAAAACGTTATCTTTGCATCTTAGTTTCCTCTGAGTAAAATAGGGATGTTAATGATGTTAGAGGGTTATTGTAAGGATCAATTCAGATAATTCATGTGGCCCTGGCTGGTGTGACGATGTTGGTTGGGAGCCATCCTGCAAACCAAAAGGTCGTGGGTTCGATTTCTGCTCAGGGCACATGCCTGGGTTGCAGGTTCCCTCCCTTCTGCTCTCTCTAGAATCAATAAAAGAAAAATGAAAAGAAATTAATTCATGTGAAAGTACCTTGTAATAAAAATCTAGTTTTTGTTTTTTACTTGATTATCTTTGTAGATCCCTTTGCTTGTTTGTTTAAGCATCTATGTTGCAGTAAAATCAGCAATTCTTTTTGGGCTTTCAGTTTTTTCTTTTGTTTTACTGATAATGCCCAAGGAAATAGGAAACCAGTACTAAGAAAGTTAAATGAGAAAAATTAATTACAGTTTCCTAATTCATATAAATTTTGTCTTTATTATAAGTCGTAAATTACTTAATGAGATACAGGAATTTATACAAATGATATGAGAATGAAGATGCATTTGTGTGGAACTTTTATTTGTGGATTTAAATTTCATCTCTGATGGGAAATCTTTCTTTAAAAAAATAAATTTAATCTCTTTTACCACATGATGGTAGTGTTGCTTCTCTTGTTAAGCCCCAAAAACAGATTTCAGATGCTAGTTAAAATTACAAAAATTGTATTTCTCCAAGGAGACCTAGCAATAAAACATTAGTCGCACAAAGAAAAAAAGACTCCTACACATTTGTGTTATTTTTAAAGAGCAGGAAACATCAGGCTTGCCATTTCTTCTTCAGGAAACAGAGCTTTGCAGGTCAGGAACGTTCTCATAATCTCCTTAAGGGACTTTTGTTGTAGGCATTTTGTCCTTCAAATTACGGCTTCATTTAATTGGGTTGGCAATGTAATTTATTTTATTGTAAGCTGATGTAGATATTTATCTTGAAAAAGAGAAATTTTAAATGGCACTCATCCTGATTGTATTCCACATAATCTTTTACAGTGGTTTTAGAATTGGAAGTCAATTTGGAAGGTGTCTACAGTGACCCTCGGTTTGCATACAGTGATTTGTTTTGCATTGTTCAGAACAGATGGCCATACAGTTTATCAAGTGTCTCTAAGGGTGTCCTTCAAGGCAGCCTCCATTAATTCTAAGACTCCTGGAAAAGAAACTGGTTTGCTATTATGCGCAAGACAATGTGGTGTTGCTTGGAAGCTGGGAAACTTCTGTTTGCTTAAATTTAAAGCCATTTCATTTGTCTGGAGGCAACCATCTTGTTGAGAGAATGAGTCATAGGGTAGAAATTTGAAATGCAGTTTGATGCAAACTGTAGTCAGTCACAATCTGTCCCACAGATCAAAAAATATTGAAGAAATATAACAAGCTACATTTTGTAGTCTGAGAAATCTGGGTTTAACATGTCAGAAATTATTTATTTTCTCCATGACCATTGTGGATTTACTGAAATATTGAGACATCTAGAATTTTTGGTTGCCCCATTCCCAGAAGTACAGTATCCATTAATATTAAATTTCACAATAAACAGGTTTAATGGAGGAAAAAATTCCTTCATCACCTTGTTAAGTGGGGTGCTGGTATGTTGAGAAAGGCATGCCTGTCTTAGCATGGTCTTTTGTATTTTCTTAGGGGACACTTTTCTCACCACTCAATAATCCAGTGACTCTTTACACTATTGAAGGTAAGAAGATAAGAGAGAGGTGTGTGGGAAACTGTGGACTGAGTTTACAGATGTCTGAATGACAGTGTGATAACCATGGATCCATGATGCTTAGTAGGTTTAGAAATTTCCTTATCAGTTCAGCAACAGGCTGATTATATTGTGGGGGAACCCACCACACTTACTGATCTCAGAAGAGTATGAGATATGAACCTGCATCCTTTGTTACATTTTCCATGAGACATTTACCTGGCAGATAGTCTTCAGTGGTCATTGTTGATGTCATACCACTTTGTGGGTATTTTATTATAGCTTTTCCATGACCATCTATCCCCATTCTGCACCCTCCACCCACTATCACCACACTGTAGTCCCTGAACATGAGTACTTTTTCCTTTTTTCTCCATCCCTACACTTTTTAACCTCTAGCCACCATAGTTGTCAGTTTGCTCTCGACCTATGAACCTGTGTCTGTTTTGCTGTTAGGTCAGTTTGTTTATTAGATTCCACATACGAGTGAAATCATATGGTATTTGTCTTTCTCTGACTGGCTTATTTCACTTAGCATAATGTTCTGCAGGTCCATCCAACATGTCGCAAAGGATGAAATTTTCTTCTTTTTTATAGCCGAGTAGTATTCCATTGGGTAAATGTCCTATAGTGGTTTTATCCGCTCATCTATTGATGGACACTTGGGCTGCTTCCATATCTTGGCTATTGTAAATAACACTACAATGAACATAGGAGTGATTATGTCCTTTCAAATTAGTGTTTTGGGTTCCTTTGGATATATTCCCAGGGATTGCTGGGTCAAAAGGCAGATTCATTTTAAATTTTTTGAGGTATCTCCATACTGCTTTCCACAGTGGCTGCACCAATCTGCATTCCCACCAACAGTCTAAAGGGTTCCCCTTTTGTCACATCCTCACCAGCACTTGTTATTTGTTCATCTATTGATGATAGCCAGTCTGACAGGTGTGAGATAATATCTTATTGTGGTTTAATTTGCATTTCACTGATGATTAGTGATGTTGAGCATCTTTTCATATGTCTATTGGCCATCTGTATGTCCTCTTTGGAGAAGTGTGTATTCAGGTCTTTTGCTCATTTTTTAAATTGCTTTGTTTTTTTGTTTGGTATTGAGTCTTGTAAGTACTTTATAAATTTCAGATATTAACCCCTTATGAGATGTATTAGTGAATATGTTTCCCCATTTTGTGTGTTGTCCTTTTACTTTGTTGATGGTTTCCTTTGCTACACAAAAACTTTTTAGTTTGATATGGCCCCATTTGTTTATTTTTTCATTTTTTTCCTTGAGGAGATATATCAAATGAAATATTGGTATGAGCAATGCCTGAGATTTTACTGCCTATATTTTCTTTTAGGGTTTCTATGGTTTCAGCTCTATCATTTAAGTCTTTAATGCATTTTGAATTTATTCTTGTGTGTGGGTAAGAAGGTGGTCTAGTTTCATTTCTTTGCGTGTATCTGCCCAATTTATCTAACACGATTTATTGAATAAGCTATCTTTAGCCCATTGTATGTACTTGCTTCCTCTGTTGAGTATTAATTGACTATAAAGGTGTGGGTCTATTTCTGGGCTCTCTATTCTGTTCCATTGATCTATGAGACTGTTCTTATGATAGTATCATGCTGTTTTGATTATGGCCTTATACTATAGTTTCATATTAGGTAATGTGATTCCATATAAATTTTTGAAATATTTGTTCTAGTTCTGTGATTATGTCATTGGTATCTTGATAGGCATTGCATTGAATGTATAGATTGCTTTGGGTAGCATGGAAATTTTAATGCCATTAATTCTTCATAACCATGAACATGGTATGTGCTTCCACTTATTTTTATCTTCTCCAAGTTCTTTCTTCAGTGTCTTTTAATTTTCCAAGTAAAAGTCTTCTATGTCCTTGGTTATATTTATTCCTAGATATTTTATTCTTTCTGAAGCAATTGTGAATGTGATTGTTTTCTTTATTTCCCTTTCTGATAGTTTATTATTGACATATAAAAAATTAGCAGATTTCTGTTAACATTAACTTTTTTATCATGCTACTTTACTGAATTCATTGATCAGTTCTAGTAGTTTTTTGGTGGAATCTTTAGAATCCTTTATGTACAGTAGTATCATGCCATCTACAAATAAAACAGTTTTACTTCTTCCTTTTCAATTCAGAAACATTTTAGTTTTTATTCCTGTCTGATGGCTATGGCTAGGACTTCCAGTACGCTGTTGAATAACAGAGGTGAAAGAGGATATTCCTATCTTGTTCATGATCTTAAGGGAAGTGCTTGCAGTTCTTGCCCAATGAGTATGAAGCTGGCAGTGGGTTTTTCATATATGGTCTTTATTTTATTTAGGTATGTTCCCTCTAGTCCCACTTTTGGGAGATTTTATCATAAATGGGTGCTGGTTTTTATCAAATGCTTTTTCTGTGTCTATTGATATGATTATGTGTTTTTTATCCTTCATTTTATTTATGTGGTGTATCACATTTATTGATTTGTGAATGTTGTACCAACCATGCATTCCCAGAATAAATCTAGCTTGATTATGTAATATGATCTTTCTGATGTATTGCTGTATTTGGTTTGCTAATATTTCACTGAAGATTTCAATATCTATATTCATCAGGGATATTGGCCTATAATTTTTAAAGTATATTTTATTGATTATGCTATTACAGTTGTCCCATTTTTTCTCCCCTTTATCCTCCTCAGCTCTGAACCTCCCTTCCCATCAGCATTCCTTCCCCACTTAGTTCATTTCCATAGGTCATACATACAAGTTATTTGGCTTCCATATTTCCTATACTATTCTTAACTCTCCCCTGTCCTTTTGTACCTACCATTTATGCTTCTTATTCCCTGTACATTTCCCCTCCATTTTCTCTCCTTCCCTTCCCCACTGATAACATGCCATGTGATTTCTATTTCTGTGGCTGTGTTCCTGTTCTAATGTTTGCTTAGTTTTGTTTTGTTTTTGTTTTTCAGGTTCAGTTGTTGATAGTTGTGAGTTTATTATCATTTCACTCTTCATAGTTTTGATCTTCTCCTTTTTCTTACATATGTCCTTTTAACATTTCATATAATAAGGGCTTGGTGATGCTGAACTCCTTGAACTTGACCTTATCTGAGAAGCACTTTATCTGCCCTTCTATTCTAAATGATAGTTTTGCTGGATAGAGTGATCTTGGATGTAGGTCCTTGCCTTTCATGACTTGGAGTACTTCTTTCCAGCCCCATCTTGCCTGCAAGGTTTATTTTGAGAAATCAGCTGATGGTCTTATGGGAACTGCTTTGTAGGTATCTCTCTCCTTTCCTCTTGCTGCTTTTAAGATTCTCTCCTTATCTTTAATTGTGGGTAATTTAATTATGATGTGTCTTGATGTGTTCCTCCTTGGGTTCAACTTCTTTGGGACTCTCTGGGCTCCCTGGACTTCCTGGAAGTCTATTTCCTTTGCCATATTGGGGAAGTTCTCCTTCATTATTTTTTCAATGAATGTTCAATTTCTTGCTCTTCCTCTTCTCCTTCTGGCACCCCTATGATTCAGATGTTGGAACACTTAAAGTTGTCCTGGAGGTTCCTAAGCCTCTTCTCATTTTTTTGAATTCTTGCTTCTTTATTCTGTTCTGGTCTTCCTTCTGTTCCAAATCATTGATTTGAATCCCAGTTTTTTTTTCCTTCACTGTTGGTTCCCTGTATATTTTTATTTGTATCACTTTGCATAGCCCTCACTTTTTCCTCTATTTTGTGTCCCTACTTAATCATTTCTCTGAGCATCCTGATTACCAGTGTTTTGAATTCTGCATCTAATAGTTGTCTATCTCCTCATCACTTAGTTCTTTTTCTAGAATTTTGATCTGTTATTTCATTTGGGCCATATTTCTTTATCTTGGTGCAGCTGTTACATTATAAGTGGCAGAGCCTTAGGTATTTACCAGGTTGTGGCACTGTCTGTGGGGGAAGGGTCAGAGAGGGAACAGTGCCGCTTGCTCGGCTCTTGCCCTTCTTTCAGTCACTCCCCTCTCTACTCAGAAGCAAATTGGGCCCTACTAGTGCTGATTCCTAGATGGGTGGGATTGTGTGTGTTCTAGGATCCCGTGGGTTTCTCCAACAAACTCTCCTGTAAGGCTGGGACTTTCTCCCACCACCACAAACCCCATAGGTTTTTACAGCCAGAGATTTGAGGCTTTACTTTCCCATAGTGGAACCCTGGGTTGTGTTTTCTGTCATGCTCCCCAGTTGTTCCTCCCAACTTATCCACACGCTAATGTGAGACTGCCCAGTCTGCCAGACACCACCTCACCCAGCCCAATCTATCACCTTGCCATGTGTCCTGTCTGCCCCAGCTGCATGTTTCTGCCTCTGCTAACAGTCAAGATAAATGTTTTTTCTTTAACTCCTTGGTTGTCAGACTTCCATATAGTTCAATTTTCTTACAGTTCTGTTGTTTTTGTTTTTTAAATTTGTTTTTATCCTTCTTTTGGTTGGCAGGGAAGCAAAGCATATCTACCTAAACCTCCATCTTAGCAGGAAGTCTCTTTGACCTAATTTTTTTTTCTTGTAGTGCTTTTATCTGGTTTTGGAATTAGGATAATGCTGACCTCATAAAGTGAGCTTTGGAGTCTTCCCTCTTCTTGAATTTTTTGGAATAGTATGAGAAGGAGAGGTGGTAGTTCTTCTCAGAATGTTCAGTAAAATTCACCTGTGAAGCCATCGGTCCAGGGCTTAATTAGTTGGGAGGTTTTGTTTTTTTTTTACTACTGCTTCAGTTTCACTGGGTGTAATCTGTCTATTCATATTCTCTGATTCTTCCTGATTTAGTTTTGGAATATTGTATATTTCTAGGAATTTATCCATTTCATCCAGGTTGTCCATTGTTGGCATATAGTTGTTCATAATATTTTCTTACAATCATTTGAATTTCTTTGGTGTCAGCTCTTCTTCCTCTTTCATTTCCTATTTTATTCTTTTAGATGCTCTCTCTTTTTCTTGATGAGTCTAACTAAAGGTTTGTCAATCTTATTTATCTTTTCAAAGAACCGGCTGTTGGATTCATTGATCTTTTGTATCATTTTTGGACTCCATTTAATTTATTTCTTCCCTGATCTTTATCATTTCCTTCTTTCTACTCACTTTTTGTTTTGTTTGTAGTTCTATTTCAAATTTCTTTAAGTGTGAAGTCAGATTGTTTATTTGAGCTTTTTCTTTTTTCTTGTGATAGGTCTGTAATGCTGTGAATTTCCCTCATTGGATTGTTTTCCTTGTGTCCCACAGATTATGGTCCTTATTTTCATTTGTTTCAAGGTATATTTTGATTTCTTCTTTGATCTCATTGTTGACCTTTTCATTGTTTAAGAACATGTTATTTAGCTTCCATGATTTTGCATATTTTTTATTTTTCTTTTTGTGATTGATTTCTAGTTTCATAGCATTGTGGTCAGAGAAGATGCTTGATATGATTTCAATCTTGTTAAATTTGTTAGGACTTGTTTTGTGTCCTAACAAGTGGTCTATCCTAGAAAACATTCCATGTGTTCTTGAAAAGTATGTATATTCTGTTTTTGGGGGGTGAAATGTTCTGAAGGTATCAATTAAGTTCACTTTATCTTTTGTGTCATTTAAAGCTTCTATCTCCTTGTTGATTTTCTGTCTGGAAGTTCTATTCATTGAAGTCTGTGTGGTGTTAACATTTCCCACAATGACTGTATTTCTGTGGATGTCTTCCTTTATGTCCATCAAGGCTTACCGTACATACTTAAGTGCTCCTGTGTTGGGTGCATTAATGTTTCCTAGGATTACATCCTCCTGTTGGATCATTCCTTTTCTCATTATGTAGTGTCCTTCTTTGTTTCTAACATTAGCCTTGGTTTTATAGTTTATTTTGTCAGATATAAGTACTCCTACCCTAACTTTTTCTCCCCCTTTCATTTGCATAAAACATCTGTTCCCATCCCTTTACTTTTAGTCCATGTTATCTTTCAATGTGATGTGAGTCTCTTGGAGACAGTATATATATGGGCCTTGTTTTCTTATCCATTCAGCAACCCTATTTCTTTTGATTAGAGCATTTAAGTCATTTAAATTTAAAGTGATTATTGATAGATGTGTTTGTTGCTATTTAATTTTAAACTTTTCCCCTCTTTTTTCTTTATCTTTTTCTTTTTATTGTATTTATTTTTATTAAATACTTTTGAATTTTATTGTTGTTCAAGTACAGTTTTCTGCCATTTTCCCCCCACCCCAGCCCTTCCAACCTCCCTCCCTTATTTCCACCCCGCCTTGTTATTGTCCATGTGTCCTTTATGATTGTTCCTGCAAACCCTACACCCTTTCCCCCTGAAATTCCCTCCTCTCTCCCCTCTGGTCACTATCAGCCTGTTCTCAATTTCAGTGTCTTTGGTTATATTTTGCTTGCTTGTTTATTTTGTCGATTAGGTTTCAGTTAAAGGTGAGATCATATGGTATTTGTCTTTTACCACCTGGCTTATTTCACTTAGCATAATGCTCTCCAGTTCCAAACCACAATGGGATACCACTTCACACCATCATAAGAGAATGGCCATCATAAACAAAGCAGCAAACAACAAGTTTGTGGAGAAAAGGGAACCCTAGTGAACTGTTGGTGGGATTGTAGACTGGTGTAACCACTATGGAAAACAATATGGAATTTCCTTGGAAAACTAAAAATGGAACTGCCTTTTGACCCAGCAATTCCACTTCTAGGATTATATCCTAAGAACCCTGAAACACCAATCCAAAAGAACCTCTGTACCCCAGTGTTCATAGCAGCACAATTTACAATAGCCAAGTGCTAGAAGCAACCTAAGTGCCCATCAGTAAGTGAATGGATCAGAAACTATGGCACATTTACACAACAGAATTCTACTCAGCAGAAAGAAAGGAGGGGCTCCTACCATTTTTGACAGCATGAATGGAACTGGAGAGCATTTTTTTCTTTTTAAAGTATGTCCTTTAACATTTGTTGCTGTACTGGTTTGGTATTAATGAACTCCTTTAGTTCTTTCTTGCCTGGGAAGCTCTTTATTTCTCCTTCAATATTAAATGATAGCCTTGGTGGATAAAGTAGCCTTGGTGTAGGTCCTTGCTTTTCATCACCTTGAATATTTCATGCAAATCCCTTATGGCCTGAAATGTTCCTGTTGAGAAATCAGATGACAGTCTATTTGGTGCTCCTTTATAGGTAACCAACTGCTTTTCTCTTGCAGCTTTTAAGATTCTCTTCTTGTCTTTAAGCTTTGCCATTTTAATTATGATGTGTCTTAGTTTGGGCCTCTTTGGTCCATCTTGTTTGGGACTCTGCACTTCTTGGGGTTGTTTATCTTCTTTCTTCACTTCCAAAACCTTCAGAAGTTTTTGGTCATTATTTCTTCAAATAGGTTTTTGATCCCTTGCTCACTCTCTTCTCCTTCTGTTATTCTGATGATGCAGATGTTGTTACTCTTCTTGTTGTCCTCAAAATTTCTGAAGCTCTCCTCTTTATTTTAAAATTCTTTTTGTTTTGCTGTTCTGCTTGGGTGTTTTTTTTCCTACCTTGTCTTCCAAATCACTCATTTGATCCTCTGCTTTATCTATCCTACTGTTAATTTCTTTCACTGTATTATTTATTTTGGATATTGCATTCTTTATTTCTGATTGGTAATTTTTAATGGTTTCTAGGTCTTTTTCATGCTTTTAAGTGTCCTTATATTCATTACTCTAAAATATCTCTCTGATAAATTGCTTGCCTCCATTTCATTTAGTTCTTCTGGAGAATTGTCTTATTCTTTCATTTGGGGCTTTTTTTTTTTTTTTTTTTTTTTTTTTTTTTTTTTTTTTTTTTTTTTTTTTTTTTTTTTTTTTTTTTTTTTTTTTTTTTTTTTTTTTTTTTTTTTTTTTTTTTTTTTTTTTTTTTTTTTTTTTTTTTTTTTTTTTTTTTTTTTTTTTTTTTTTTTTTTTTTTTTTTTTTTTTTTTTTTTTTTT